>VZTG01001554.1:777245-792629 GCA_013397845.1 Melanocharis versteri
GGTCCCGGGCAGGGCTGCGGTTCGGGTGCCGGTGCTCCCGTCGCGGCGGGGGTCCGGCGCAGGGAATGACCCGGGCGGTGGGCGCGTTCGAGCGGTTGGGAGGTGCCCAAGCCCCGGCGCTGCGGTGATGGGCGCTGCAATGAGCGACTCCGTGCCAGAGAGAGCAGCCCAGACAAGCCTTCCCCCGCGGGGATGAGGAGCAGGAGCGGGACCGGGCAGCGGGGGGAGCCAGCCTCCCCCGTGCATCCAGGAGCCCTCAGTTCCAGCTGGAAGACGTCTCCCACGGGGTCAGTGGCCGTAGCGGGGCCGGAGCAGGGACACCGGGACCCAGCCCAGAGGAATGGTGGTGGGAGCAGCTACTGCTAGGATCACCAAATGTTAAAAAGACAGGATATTCCAAGACATTTGGTGGAAAACGACGCTAACACAGCTGTTGTCGGCAGCAGTTAGCTTGGAACAGATATCCAAAGCCTGGAATGCCCTGCTGCTTGGGTTCCCGGCGGGGTGCCAGGGGTGATGCTGGCAGGACTCAGAGATCCACGCGGTGCCGTCGCCTTCTCCATCCCTCCCTCCCCGCAGGTGCTGCCTGCTGTGCTTAGAGGTGTTTTCTCCGTTCCTGCCGTTGGATGAGAGCCCATCGGTGGGCATGCGTGTGCCACACAAGCGCTTGGCATGGCTGTGTCCCCGTGACCAACACGGGACGCCCGGGGCCTGGCCGCCGTCAGCCACGGCCCAGCCCTGCCAGCACCGTTCTGCCTCGGCTGCAGGACGTGTTTGATACCTTGTGCCAAGCCTGGGAGGAGGAGGAAGAGGAGGGTGATACGGTTTCCCTCCCCTGACGGGGACATGGCTCCCAGCAGCTGTGCCAGAGGCGTGCGGTGCGGCAGCTTATCAACACAGCGTGTTTTCCTCCGAGACGAGTCCTCTGGCAGCAGCCAAAGGACAGCTTAAAAGCTGGCCAAGGGTCATTGTCAAAGGTCCTGCTTTCTCCAAATAATGTCACAAACTCTGTGCTCACATGGATGCTCTTGCAAGAGGTCCCGGAAACTGGGAAAATTACCCAGGTCATAAAACTTGCAGTGAGGAAACCCTCAGCAAAGCTCAGGGACGCTCTCCCACACCAGCCATGGGTGTGCAGCCCCTGTGAGCTGGGACCCGCCCGGGAGGAGGGGCAGCAGCCACCTGCCAGCACCTGGGCTGGGCTCTGCAGCGAGCGCGGGGGTCCGGGGAAAGAACCAGCGGAGCCCCTGAAGGGCTGCAGCAGCCCCCGCGCAGGTTCCTCGGGGAGCTCACGGCTTCCCACCCGCAGAAAGCAGAGCAGCATGGGCTGCCCCCTGCACCCACGTGCCCACCCAGCTGTGCGCTGTTGGGGAGAGGGTGTGTGCGTGCCCTGGTGTGGGCTGTCCCCTGCGGAGCCGGGCACAGCCAGGCACGGGCTGACAGAGGGCACCCAGCCGAGGGACCGCGGTGGGCGACCCGCGCAGAGTCTCCCCACGTGGGAGCCTGTTTTTTAATACTTCCTTGCTCACGGGCTTTTCTGTATAAATAGAACATGCAGTTCCTGTTTGAGGAAGCTGCCAAACGGCAGGGCGAGGTTTAGTGTTACGGCCCCACGTGAAGGTGGGCGGCCGCCGCCGCCACGGTGCCGAGACACCCGCAGCGCGTTTGCCCCACGCGGGACGGACGGGGCTGGGCCGGGCGGGTCTCCGGGACGGGGCTGGCCCTTCATGCCGTGGGAGAGGTTCTGTGCGCCGGACACCCTCACGCTGTGCAGTGTCGAGGCTGCTGCGGCTGCTGCTGGGCGTTCGCTGCCCCGGGCACCCGCCTGCTCGGCCCCATCTCCGCGGGACGCGCGGACCCCGCGCCCGCCGCGCCTCCCTCACAGCGAGCCAGGGCCGAGGGAGGGCATGCACAGCCCGCGGTCACCTGCTCCCTCAGGAACGAGCTGCCAGCCCTGGCAGCTGCAGCCCTGCCCTGCAGAAGGTGCTGGGAGCAGTTGGGGTCCCAGCGTGTGCCCGGGGGTCGGGCTGTGCTGCGGCAGTGGCACCTTCACCGGTCCTGCGGCTCTGGGTGCTGGCAGGAGCGGGGCACCGCGGCTTGGAACTTCGGTGGGCCTCCAGTGGGGCACGCCAGGATCTCACGTGGGATTCCCACAGGGATGTGGGCGCACCAGGACCTCAGGCAGCGCCGTGCACACGGATGGACGTTGCTCGTGGCCGGGACAGCCCAGCTCCGGCCCCGGGAGCTGCTGGCTGTGTGCGGAGGGGCCGGCAGCTCGTGGCCGGGCTGTGAATCGTCCTGCCTGTTTGCACAAGTGCCGGCGTGGCCATGGGGGAGGTCAAGGGACGTGCGGGCCTGGCGAGGTGGTGTTTGGGGAGGGGGTCCCTGACCCGCTCCCTGCTGAGAGCTTGATTAGATTGTGCTCAATTTACAGCCCTTTGGCTTCCTGGTGTTTTCCTTCAGCCAGCAGGACCTGCTTTCCCTTTGAACGAAAGAGGTTTTTTTGAAATGCAAAACGCGTGAAGTTTTGCAGCCCTTCAGAAAGGGGAGGAAGCCCCTGGCCCGTGTGGGCTGTGGGGAGCTGGGGGTCCGTGCCCGGCTCGGGGACAGCCCCTGTCCCGGTGCCACCGTCACGCAGCCCTGCCGGCGCAGGAGGATCCCTGTGTGGCCGTGGGTGCTGCCTGCAGGCAGGACACGGACCCCGTGGGCCTCTGCCCTTTCCCACGCCGCGCTGTGCTCCGCTGCGGTCCGGGGAGGACCGGGAGCCAGAGCTCGACTTGTTTCCCAGCTCTGCCACCGTTCTGTTTCCCAGGATGAGTCAGAGTCCCTGTGGGCAGAGCCCTGTCCCTCCGGGGTCACCGCACTGCCTGTCCCTGCTCTCCCACCCTCGCGGGTGCTCGGAGCAGGCGCATCCCCGCTCGTGGGACGCCCGGAGCAGCCTGGCCGTGCTCCTGCCAGCGCAGCCGGCCCCGCGGGTGCACGGCCTGTGGCGGGGGGTGAGAGGGACTCAGTTCCCCGGTTCCTGAGCACAACGGGAGAACTGGGCTCAACCAGCCGAAAAGCACCCTGGGCTCTGTAGCGTGAGTCAGGGCCATGTGTGGAAACAAGGGAGTCCTTGAGCGTGTGCCTCGGGCCATCGCGGCAGACTGAGGGGCCGAGCTCACCCCGAGGTGGCTGCATGTCACCGCAAACAACGAGCCCTGTGTGGGCTGGGAGCTGCGGTGTGGGGGCACAGAGGCGCTGCTGGGTCTTCTTGCCACCATCCCTGCTCACTGAGGTCTTGCTGGAGGCTGGGAAACAGCCACGGAAATGAGACTGAAGTACCTGCGCCACAGAACACTGGTGGCTGCAGGGATGAGCAGCTGCCTGGGCTTCGTCACTGTCAGCCTGGGCGCAGAGCAGTGGGACAGGGTGCTCTGGAGCAGACAATGCCTCACACTCTTTGGGGCACGACCACGAGCCCCAGGGGCAGTGGGAGATCTCTGGGCAAGCAGCAGTGAGGGAGTTGGCTGTGATGGTCTGCTGGGGCTGGCGAGGCCCTGTGGGACACCCGGGTGGGACACCAGGCTCATCACGTGTCCCGCAGGCTCTGGGTGATGTGGACCAGGTCCGTATGACCTCGGAGGGCTCCGACTGCCGCTGCAAGTGCATCCTGCGGCCGCTGAGCAAGGACGCCTGCAGCCGCGTCAGGAACGGCAGCGCGCGCGTGGAGGATTTCTACACCGTGGAGACGGTGAGCTCGGGGGCTGACTGCAAGTGCTCCTGCACCGCGCCCCCGTCCTCACTCAACCCCTGCGAGAACGAGTGGAAGATGGAGAAGCTGAAGAAGCAGGCCCCTGAGCTCTTCAAGGTACCTGTGGTGTGGTGGGACTGGGGGCCAGCCCCTCTCCCCACGCCACACAGCCGTGCCCCTGCCCCTGCCCTGTGCCCCAGCCCTTACCCCAGCCCCATCCCTGTGTCCCCTCTGCAGCTGCAGTCCATGGTGGACCTGCTGGAGGGAACGCTGTACAGCATGGACCTGATGAAGGTGCACTCCTACATCAGCAAGGTGGTGGCCCAGATGAACACACTGGAGGAGGTGAGCGAGCTCCAGCAGCACCATCCCCGCAGTGCTCCCCACTGCATGGCTCGGGACTGTCTGTGAGCTCCTGAATGGGGCTCCAGCCTCTCCTCTCCTGCAGACCATCAAGACCAACCTGAGCAGGGAGAACGACTTCATGAAGGAGAGCGTCCAGCACCTCACCGACCAGATGAAGCGCTACGAGAACTACTCTGACATCATGATCAGCATCAAGAAGGAGATCTCCAACCTGGGCTACCAGCTGCTGCAGAAGGATGCAGCTGCCATCCCTGAGAGCAAGGCACAGGTACCCCCGGGGCCCAGCCCCATGCAGGCAGGGCCAAGCTCCCCCAGGCTCGTGGCAGGTGCATCGGGGTGACCCCTGGGCTGCTGCCCGTGCCCACTGCCTGGCACGGTGGCAGCAGGGAAGAGGAGGGCATGGGAGGGCGGGGGGTCCGAGCAGGCTGTGCCCCCCAGGACACGACGGGTGGCCGAGAGAAGGAGGCAGGACGGTACCCCAGCACCCGCAAGGCCCTGGGGGACAGGGCAGGCCCCCGAGCGCCCAAGGAGAAGCCGCTGAAGCCCGAGAAGCCCAAAAAGGAGAACCCCAAGGGCAGAGTGGGGTCACAGCCCACGGCCAAGCCCAAGCCCCTGGCGCACCAGCAGACTGTGGTCCGAGGCATCACATACTACAAGGTCGGGCAGGCGGGAGCGGCGGAGGGTCCGGCTGGCAGCCGCGGTGAGTCTGGAGATGGGATGTCCAGTGGTGGGGGGCTGGGAGGGCATCTCCCAGCGAGGTGGGGGGCCAGGGCCTGCCCCTGTAAACACACTAACCCCCAGCTTGTTCCCCCACAGAGGGCCCTGTGAGAGGGGCAGTTGTGTCAGAGCAGCAGGAGGAGAGGGGCCCCCCGCCCCCCTCAGCTGAGGGCACCCCAGCCCAAGCTGTGGCACAGACAGAGACCACCGTGCCCAGCACCACAGCTGTGCCCAGCACCGCCCTGGCCCCCCGCAGCACCACCCGCAGCCCTCCTGCCCCTGTCCTCGGGCAGGGGGCCGACAGCACCAGGGGCCCCGAAACACCAAACAGAGGTGGGTGAGCAGGGGGCGGATGGCAGAGGGCACCTGGCCCGGTGGTCCCTTGCCCGTGGCCAAGCTAAGGCAGCAATAATCTGCCATGGGGAACGAGGAGGAGTCAGCTGCCTGGGGCAGGGATAAGCTTTCCTCTTCCTCCCCCTCGGTACCCAGTGAAGGAGGTGGAGTGCGAAGGCACCATCGAGTCCGTGGAGCCCCCCATGGAGCACCACAGCTACGGGCGCAACGAGGGGGCCTGGATGAAGGACCCGGCAGCCAAGGATGACCGCATCTACGTCACCAACTACTACTATGGGAACAGCCTGGTGGAGTTCAGGAGCCTCGACAACTTCAAGCAGGGTGAGGGTCAGTGGCCGAGTGGGTGCAGGGGCCCTGGCTCCTCCTGGGTGGCTGTCCAGTGCTGTGTGATGCCAGCTGTGCTGGGCCCCGGGGTGGTGGGCAGCTGAGGGGGGCTGGGGAGCATCCACAGGGCAGCAAGGGGGACACAGGTCCCCTGCTGCTGCCAGCATGCTCTGGCCATTGTGCATGGGACCCCCGTGCTGTGGAGGGTCCCAACACCTCTCCCACCCACTCACAGGCCGCTGGAGCAACCTCTACAAGCTGCCCTACAACTGGATTGGCACCGGGCACGTGGTGTACAGAGGGGCCTTCTACTACAACCGTGCCTTCACCAAGAACATCATCAAGTATGACCTGAAGGAGCGGTACGTGGCAGGCTGGGCACAGCTCCACGACGTGGTGTACGAGGACACGACGCCCTGGAAGTGGAGGGGCCACTCGGACATCGACTTCGCTGTGGATGAGAGCGGGCTTTGGGTCATCTACCCCTCCATGGACTATGACTACTCACAGCAGGAGGTGATCGTCCTGAGCCGGCTTGACCCTGTGGACCTCTCAGTGCGCAAGGAAACCACCTGGAAGACGGGGCTGAAGCGCAACACGTACGGGAACTGCTTCATCATCTGTGGCATCCTCTACGCTGTGGACACCTACAGCCAAAAGGAAGGGCAGATCTCCTACGCCTATGACACGCACACAGACACGGAGGCAGAGCTCCGACTGCCTTTCCTCAACCACTACTCCTTCACCACGCAGGTCGACTACAACCCCAAGGAGAAGGTGCTCTATGCCTGGGACAACGGCCATCAGATGACGTACGGGCTCCGCTTCGTGGTCTGAGTGCCCGGGCGGGTCCCACTGCACTCCTGCACCCACCCTGCGCCGTGCCTGGCTGGGGCACCCTGACGCAGCCCGGCCCTGGCACCCCAGCTCCAGCCAGGGCTGTGGCAAGAGCCCAGCTTCCACCCGAAAACCTTCCCCATCCGCTATGCCCATCACTGCACCGTACCCACAGCACTGCAGGGCAGGGAGAGCACGTAAGAGCAGCCCCCAGCAGACACCCCCGTGACAACGCGGCCCCTGGGGCCGTGGCAGCTCGGCCGGCATCGCCTTCCTGGGGACACAGAGAGGAGCCCGACCCCGCATCCCTCTGCCGCTGCTGGCACCGCCCGCCCTGCACCAGCGCCCTGAGCACCCCCTGCACTGCCCCCAGCCCAGCCACGCTCCCCGCTCGCCCACCGGGACCGCGCGTGCCCTCGCTGCCAGCTGCCAGCGGTGCCAGAACGGGGCGGCCCCGTGCCCTGGCCTGCGCCGAGCCCCGTGGGGCGGGCGGGCCCCCTCACTGCCAGGCGCCAGCAACAGGTGCCAGTCGCTATTTTAGGAAATGCGGTTAAGATGCCTTTGCTTTTGCTGAGCGTGAGCTTGTTATTTAAATGCATTCACTGGAGCCGTGCAAGTCCCCTTCGGCAGCAGGCGTGGAGGAGCCTGCCCGGGGCGTCCTGCCCACACACCCACCTGCACACCTGCCCTCACACCTGCCCTCACACCTGCCCTCACACCTGCCCGCACCCAGCACTGGACAGGGCAGCCCTCGGGCCTCTCACTCTCCGTGTGAGGCAGAGCGAGGGGCTGCGAACGCTTTGCTTGGTTTTGGTTATTTTAGACATGAACAGTATTAAAACATAACAGATGTGAGAGCGGGCTGCGTGTGTTGTCATTTGTCCTGAAGCTGGGCAGGGTGGGTGCTAACCGTCCCCATCCCTCACTGTCCCTGTCCCTCGCCACCCTTGTGCACTGACCCGACTTCTCTGGCCAGGAGTGCCCAGGGGTTGCTGTCACTCGTGGCTGCTGTTGTCTGCACACCTTGCAGGCACATCTGCCCGCACCCAGCCCAGGGCGGGCACCCCACGTTCCCGGGCAGCACCAGCACGGTGCCACGGCAGTGCAGAGGCAGGAGGGTCCCAGCGCCGACCCGGGACAGCAGCCGCTGCCGGGTCCTGGGGAAAAGCTTTGGCATTGTCCATCCCGAGCTGCAGCCCGAGAGCCGCCGGGAGCCGGGGCGCGGTGCCGGGAGCGCGGAGCCTGCCCCGGGTGAGAGCAGCCCCCGCGCCCTCCCGTTCCCGTCCGTGTGTGCGAGAGCAGCGTCCCCTCGGCCCCGCCGGGCCCCGCGCACACCGGCTGGCGGCCACGGGCGCCTCGTGCTGCGGAGCTGGCACCGGCCGTGTCCCTGGATGCGGAAAGGCTTCCCACTGCGAACGCCTGAAGCTGGTGCCAGGCGCGGGGCAGCCGGGCACCCCCTCTCCCGGCCTCTCGCTGCTCCCGGGTCGTCCTCTGGCTCACGGCAGCACCGGCCGCCCCTGCCCCTGCCCCTGCCCTGCCCTGGCCATGCACTGCACCCCTCGCTTGGCCGTGGGTCCTCGCCACCAGAAAGGAGCCGGCCGACTTTTCCCCCCGACTGGGTCCCTGCCAGGCTTTTATCTAGCGATCCCCAGCAAATCCCTATACAAACAACACGGATTTCTGACATTTTTTTGTGGTAAAGTAAACTCCCAGCACATCTCTAATTCCAGGGCTTTGTTGTTCTTCCGCAGGGGCTGCCGTGGCTCCGCGCTGTGCTGGGCTGGGCTACAGACACCCCTCCGCTCCCCTCGGTCAGAAAACATGGGAAGGGAGGAATGAAACCCACATGGTCAGAGGACTACGTTGTGTTGGGTCCTTTGGGCTGTGGTGGGGAGCTTCAGTCCCAGCAGCCCTTTGTGAGCTGATCCTTGTTCTGGCACGGGTCCCCGATGGCTGGCCCTGGTCTCTGGTCCCACGTTCCGCTCCTGGTCCCAGTTCCAGTCGCAGGACAAGGCAGGCGGGGGAGGACAGGGGTCCCCGAGCACGACGCAGTGGGGACATGTGTGTGGGGGCAGGATGGGCTCCCGCCGCGGCGGGCGCTGCTGACTTCCAGACATTCCTCCTGTGCGTGGCCGGCACCACCTCGGCTCATAACGTGATTAAAAGATTAAAATCTCTCAGTTCAGCAGCAAGCAGCAAATGAAGCTTGAGACAGGGATGTTGGGGGGCTGTGGTGCCCGAAACCCCCGTGACAGCGATGTGGCGCCTGGGGAAGGGCAGCCGAGGCCATCGGGGCAGGTGGCTCTGGTGCCACAGCCCTCGCTCCCAAAATCCCCTCCTGTCCTCGGCGCAGCCAGGCAGTGAGCCCTGAGCCCTCCCCCCCGCCGCCTTCTCAGTTACTGGCCGGGCTGGTTTGTTTGTCGTGGTTTTGCCTCCTTCCTGGCCCCGCTGCCCAGGCTGGCGTCCCGCTCTCCGCACGGTGCCGGCGCAGTGCTGAGCTGTCTCGGGGCTGAGGTGAGCCAGGAGTGGCCTGTCTTTGGGTGGGCAGGATGTACAGTGGGCAGGTGACATCCTGGCCAGAGCCTGCCCATGGTTGCAGTCTGTTGGCACCCACTGAGGGTGCACCAAAACCTCGGTCCTTGTCCCACCCCAGGAGCTGCCTCTGCCTGGATCCCCTGCAGCTCAGGTGTCTGGGCGCAGTCAGGCTCCAGGACCAGGGGCTTGGCAGAGGGCTCTGCTTGGGACGTGGTGCCCAGCCATGCCAGCAGCCCCCATGTCCTCCCCGGGGAGCAGAAGGCTCAGTGCCAGCACCACAGCTCTCCTGCTGTGCCCCGACTCATTTGCTGCCCACATTGGGACAGGTTTGGTGAGAGATCGTTGGTGCCACCAGGGCCTCCGGTCAGTCTCCAGGAGCTGCAGGGAGGGGCAGGGACGTGGTGTGATGTGGGGACACAGGTGCCAAGGCTGACGACCCTGAGCAGCTGTGGGAAAGGGCTGGGCAGCGGGCGGTGGGCGGTGGCGGTGGCCGGAGGGAAGGGAGGGGAGCCACGGGCCTTGGCGGTGCCGCCGCTGACTCACTCACTCACCAGTGGAAACAGAAACCTTTCCCAGGCTTACACCACCAGCTCCACGCCACCCCGGCCTCGGCATGGCAGCCCCTCGGGTTGGCAGGGCGCACCTGCAGACAGCCCTTCTCTGGCAGCACCCACAGCACAGCACAGCACGCAGGGAGCAGGGGGCTCTCATGGCCGGGCTCTGCTCAGCCTGATGCAGAGGGGCTTTCTCCGTCTCCCTGCGGATGTACAGCCAGGCTGGCTGGGAGCCAGGAGCCCCAGCACGCAGCAGCCCGGGAGCCCCAGGGCCACCTTTGCCCGGGAGCCCCAGGCCGGCGGGGGCAGAGCCCCGCGGCGCAGCGCCTGCGTCCAGACACTGCCCGTATTCATGGAGCAGCAGGACCAGGGCAGCGTGGGGGCAAGTCCTCCCCCAGACTGGCCAACAAAACAGGCATTCAGGGCCGGGCGCGGGCGGCTGCCCTGGGCAGACCTGGGCCGTCCCTGAGGCCGGAGGACACAGCATTTCCCTGCCAGGCCTCACAGCGTGGGGCTTGCGGTCACCAGATGCACCAGACACGCTGCTCGCACGCAGCCACGCGGGGCCGGCTCTTCCAGCATGCGTGTGCTGGGCATGGCACGGCTGAGGGCACTGGGATGTGCCCAGGTGGTCGCTCCCAAGCTCCCTGCCCCTCAAAGCACCTGGCATGTCCCTCCATGTCCCGCTGCCCACACATCCCACTGTGTGCAGAAACCAGGGTTAGCCCTGTGGTAGAGCTCAGGGCAGCAGCCAAGGACCATCCTGAAGGAGGAAGGTGACAGGCACAATGCCAGGAGCGTTAGGAGACCTGGGGTTTGTGTCCATTGCAGCAAACACCAGCCAAGGGAGGTGGGTCCTGGGCTATCCTTGGCAATATTTGGTTTACAGTTGGACTCAATCCTGAGGGTCTTTTCCATCCTAAAAGACTCTGTGATTCTACAGCTCACATCTGCCTCTGCCCCTTCTGCAGCCCCTCCTCCCCCGGCCCCCCAGGCCCTGCCCCAGCTGCAGAATCGGGTCCAGGAGTGGGTGCTGCCAGCTCCCAGAGACACCATCCGCTCCGGGCTGGTCCCGCTGTGCTGGGCAGAAACATCTGGTCCTGCTGGATGCGTTCCAGGGCACAGGGCCAGGGCTCCCTCTGCGGCCACACCAGCCCTGGGCCTTGCCCTGCAGCCAGCCAGCAGCTGCTCCTCTGTCGTCATCCCCACGCGGGAAATTATTTGTTGAAGAATGTCTTTTCCCAGGAAGCCTCTCCAGTGCTGAGGGACATCTTCAGTTACAAGGAGCAAATAAACGGTGTGAGCTTCCGAGGTTCTGACGCTCTGCAAACGCTGGTGCTAAACCCAGGGCTGGTGTTGGCAGCTGCGCGGGGTCAGCACTGGAGCGCGGTGGGGTCCCAGGCCACCGACCCCACAGCCGGACAGCGCCGTGCCAGGGGGGGACAGGGGCCACACGGCCTGCAGGGGCACAGGGGACATGCTGTGTGCTCCCCACAGAGGCAGCGCAACGCTGGGATGCTCTGGGGAGTGTGGCCCGTTGCTGGGGGCTCCTGCCACTGGCCCTCCCTCCCTCTGGGGACCAGCAGGGCTGGAGAGTGTTCACTCAGCCCTGACAGCAGTGGCTTCTGCCAGGGAGCTGGGGCAGCATGGACACCCTCTGGGGCTGGCTGATAAAGTGGGCACCAGCTCAGACCACTGGAGACCCTGGCCAGGACAGGCTCTGCCTTGCTCTCACAGCAGGAACAAGTGTCTCCTCCACCTGTGCCCTGGAGGAAGCTCATCACTTCACCTCTGCGTCCTCTCAATCAGCCTGTTGTTGCTGGTCACTTAAAGGGCTGCTTGTCTGCAGGATGTCTCCTGTAACAGGACAGGGCAGTTCTGATGGAAGGGCCAGACTGGTTGGTTTTGTCACACAGCTACGGGTGGATGGAGTAATTCAGCCCCAGGATTTAGTGCAGTGCCAGAAACATGTTCACCTCCTCAAATGGCTGCTGTGGGCTGCGCACAAACCGCAGCCTGAGCTGTGCTCCAGTACTGCTCCCACTTCAGCATGGGGATGGCTCCAGGATGTTCAGTGCCTGCTCAGTTGGGGTTTTCCCCCATTTTTGTGTTTCCCCCCCTCTCGTTGCTGATTGGCACGCCAGTGATCTGTACTGACTGGATCCTCGAGACAGCAGATCCTGCCTCGGCAGCGCAGCTGCTCCTGTGGCTGGGCTGGAAGGCGACACCTGGAGCACACCCTGACACTGCCACCGGTCTCTGCAGTGCAGAGTTCACGCCGTGTTTGCTTTGCCGTGCTGTCAGGAATGCCGGCAGAGCCGTCAGGCTCCCCTCAGCAGCGCTGCTGGAGCGGCACAGGGCACACACCTCTCCAAAGAGAAGCCCAAATGCAGCCAGGCACGATCTGGCAGCAGTCACCTGCCCCAGCCTGCCCCGTTCCCAGCACATGGATCAGCCCCTCTCCCGTCTCCTTCTGGCATCAGGCTCCTGGGACGGGAGTGTGGGAGTCTGGGATCCTCACAGGGGGTGCTCCTGCCCCTGGGGGCTACGTGTGCTGGGCAAGAAGCTCGAGCTGCCCCTGGAGCAGCTCTGCCGGCCAGGGCAGGACACTCAGACATGGAAACACAGCCCTCTGAAACCCTGCCTGCCTTCCTGGGAATACGCGTGCGAGCCAAGGAGCCGGTTCCCACACGCAGCACCCGGCCCGCGGCACGCTCTGGCAGCCTGGCCCAGAGCTGTGCCAGCCCGGGTCCTCTCGCTGCCAGACACGTCCCATCCATCCCGGGCTCCAAACAAAGCCATGGCACGGCATCTACCCCGGGTTCCAAACAAAGCCATGGCACAGCATCCACCCCGGGCTCCAAACAAAGCCATGGCACAGCCCGGGTGACATCACAGCGCAGCCACCCTTCGCAATGCCACCATGTAGGGGAAATTCCTGGCACCACACGTGATTAGACCTCTCTGGAGAGAGATTTAAGCTTGAGGCTTAAAAATCCTTAATTGAGGGAGCAGAATTAAGATCTTTTTCCTAAACAGAATCTGGATCCAATCTAGGAACTCCCTAATGGACAGGGAATTTTTCATGTTCGAATGCATTGGCAGCTCTAACACAAACCATGAGTGCTGCAGCCCTCACGCTCCAGCAGCACTGTGGAACTCTTCCTCACAATCAGGACCAAAAAAGGCTTTTGGAATCGCAACTCCATCTACAAGTCCCAAAGAACTCCATGGGGGACAAATAAAAACCATTTAACCCGTGCTGTGCTTTGCAGGTAGAAGTGTGGAACTGTGAGGCCACGGATGTCCTGGGAGTTCAGCGGTGCCACCCTTGGAGCTCCATTTTTTTCACACCCTGAATTAATGTGCCCTCAGCAGCATCCAGACCTACACAGAGAACACCTGGTCTGAAACTATCCACCCCTCAGGGGGTTTTTGGGAGCTGTGAGCTGCCCAGGGATCCAAACCAAGTGCTGACAGGTTCCCACGAAGTCCCCCAAAGCCCCTCAGCTAATTAATTTCTATTAACACCTAAAACACTGGCACAAGATAAAACTTTAAACTGTGATAAACAGTGATAAATATCGACTGATGGGCAATATTTGTGAAAAGCTTCCATTTTACATCAATCTCAGGTTAAATACTTCTCACAGATTTGGTTGAACCAGCCTCACAGATCTGTACCCATTCACTGCCTGTTCCTCAGAGGAAAATAAACTGCCAGGTCTGTATTCTCATTAGCAGTCACAGTTCAAACACTTTCTGTGAATCCTCTCATTTCCCTCCATTAAGCTGATGACTCCTTTATGGCCTCTTTACCCACCACTACCAAAGAAACCACGAGTGACACTTCCAAACCAAACTCCATTTAATGAGCCATCCCCAGCCCCCCAGCCCGGAGCTGCAGCTCGCTCAGGGCTACGCCTTGATGGCGAATTTCCGGGCCGGGTACAAACGTTCCTTTCGCTGCTGCTTCTTGGTCTTCAGGTTCTCCTCGTGCTTGTTCAGCCTGCGCCGCATGGCCCGGGTCTTCTTGGGCCGCAGATCCAGGGGCTTGTACTTCTTGCCCTGTTTGCAAAGACACACAGCAGTCGAGGTCAGACACTGCTCCGAGCTGCGCTCCTGCCACAGCACCAGCACCACTGCTCAAGCCTCTTCTCCTTGGGAATATCATTACAGCCTGGAAGTTTAGGAGACTCCCCTGCACTAGGAAACACGAGTGGATTCTAACTTCTGCAGCAGCTTTGACACAGGTTTAAATAATGCCTAATCTTACAAGCCCCAGTTATCCCACACCCCTTGAAAAGTTCTTTCCCCCCTCCACCCACAATATGATCTAATTCAAACTCCAGGAAGTAATATTCTAAAAATTACAGAACCTTACTGAATTAAAGAATTTGTCAACCGCAAGATGATTAAATTAAAGATAAAAAAGTATCTGCATTTCTGCAAACAGCATCTTGCAGCAAGTTCACCTCACTCCAGAGAAGGGATGATGCCACAAGACTCTCCTGCAAAAGCAGGCTCACACTAAGCTTGCAGAATTCTTGCAATAATATTTAAAAAGCAACCTTGACCAGAGAACTTTAAAACCGAACACAAATGAGTGTTTTTCGTTGAGCTTTAAGTAGCAATCCTTCCCACAAACTCTGTAACCGTGAACAGCAACAGCTGAAAGGCCACTTACAGAAGATGCTTGTCCTTACCTTGTAGAACTTCCTCAAATTCTCCTTCTGGGTCTGGTTGATGACGGTCAGCACTCTGGCAATGGATTTACGCACCACACGGCTGCAGGCGGGAAAGAGAGGGATGTCAGGACACCTTGCAGGACCAGCCCCGTAGATCAAACCCGGAGCACAGAAACTGCGTGTGCTCTGGACCCCTTACACTGCACCGCACTACAGCAAACACCGACAGCGCCCGGCTCATCTCCGCTCAACACCTCCGAGCAAAGACACACAGATCGACCCTCAAGCCTACTGAGATGTGTTCCTCTTCCACGCCGGTTTAGTAGCGTTTTTTTTTTACAGCACACGACAACCACAGCCTGCGAGAGCAGCTCTCAGACACGGCGCACCCGGGGACCCCGCGGCCCCGGCCCAGCTCCCCTCGCCCCCCGGCCCCTCTTACATCTTGGACAGCTTGGAGGCGGCCCCGCCGGTCACTTTGGCCACGCGCAGCTGCGACAGCTCCACCTTCAGATCGTCCAACTGCTTCAGCAGCTCCTCCTTCTTCTTCCCGCGAAGGTCTCGGGCCTTGATCTTGGCCTGCGGGCGGCGGACAGGCCGTCAGTGCCCCCGCCCGACCCCCGGCCCGCATCCCGCCCGCCCTCAGCCCCCGCAGCGCGAATACTCGGGCCCAGGGCCCGCTGGGATGTGGGCGGATTGCCGGGATTCCCGGTCCCCGTGGGTTTGGGGGGGATCCCCAGATGGCCGTTCCCGCGGGATGCCGGTGGATCCCCGGGTGGCGTTCCCGCGGGATGCCGGTGGATCCGCGGGGGGCCGTTCCCGCGGGATGCCGGCGGATCCCCGATGGCCGTTCCGCGGGATGCCGGCGGATTGCCCACCCGCGGCCCGGCTCTCTCACCATGGCGGGCGGCGCGGCGCGGGGCGGAAGGGCGGAAGCGGCGCAGGGACAGGGGCGGGGCCGCGGCCGGACCGTACCAACGCGCCCTGCACGGGGGGAGGAGCCTGCGCGCCGCGCGCCCCCCGCGGGATGCGCGGTGGTCCCGGCCGGGGCGCTGACAGGCAGGGCGGGAGGCACGGCCGGCCCCGGGCTCTGGGGCTGCAGCCCCGCGGGAGCCGCTCGGTGCTGCGGCTGCCGCCCCCGCACTCGCTCGGCCGCCGGAGCCCGGTCAGAACGCAGCCGGTGTTCCCGCGCTGGCCGAGGTGCGGCACTCTTACACCAGCAGTGATGGGGCCGTGATGGCGGGCGGGGCGGGAGCGGCCACCGCGGGGCAGGGAC
>VZTG01001554.1:792790-831018 GCA_013397845.1 Melanocharis versteri
AGGCCCGGCGGCTGCACGGGGCCGTGCTCGCCGCTGTCTCTGCTGCTAACGGAGAGGAGCAACACGATGTGACACGTCTAACGCTTAGGCCTGGGTTGGCAGCGTAGCTGAAATAATTACTCAAACGACCCCGTCTTTATTAACTTCTCCGTTCCTCGCGTTCCCTTCCTGCTCGCGGCGGGCGAGGCTGTGGGTGTTGAGCACGCTGGTGACAGGTAGCGGCATTCGGCATCGGCAAACGACCCCGTTGGGATGGAGTGTTGCAGGATTTTACTGGAGCAGTCTGTGCAGTGCTGGATATCCAGACTGCGGGTTTGATGGAATCGTCGTGGGTTTGTTCTGATTTTAAACTTCTATCGCAGCAGTTCCCTTGTCACCAGATTTTTTTTTTTTGTACAGAGAAGTGTCTTGGACAATAGGTGACATGAGATGCCCTTGGGGACAGGAGCTGGATAGTTGTTGTGTTGTGTCATCCCCTCAAATTTCTTGCCCTGTAAAAATGTCCATAACCTGGTAAAGCATTCAGGATCAAGTCTGCAGGTTTTCAGCTCTAGATCTAATCTCCCACCACAGAACAGGACCTGTTTTCATCAGTGTCTGAGTTGCACGTCTGTCATTTAGTAATCCAAGCTTCCACGCTTTAGCTGTGTCTGGGCCAAGCACTTCTAGTCCTCCAACCTGCAAAATGGACCCCTTAATATAAAAAATATCTAGATTTTGCATGAGCTATCCAAATGCGACCTGTAATTCATGGCATCTTGTCCAAGCTAATGCAAAGCAGCGCTGTGGGACCATATGAAGACTAAAATGTGAGTGAGTCTCCCAGCATGCGTGTGCTTCCCACCGCTCCTGTGGGCAGCAGGACTGCCGTGGTGGTAGCAGTCTTTGCAAATCGTAGAAAACCGTCCTGATATGGGTCTTGCTGTGGGATTTGCGGGTGCAGTCGCTGCCTGGGGTCTCCTCACCCTGTCTGAACCCGTGGTGTGGTGGTTGTGCCATCCCTGGCACGGCGGAGGGAGCGCTTCGGGAGCCTGCTGCCCTGCTGGGGTTCGTGTGTGTAGAAAATAGAGGCTTCATTTTGCAATCAGATTAATACAGATGTTCAAGATGTTCGGATAAATTGGACCATGATTTATGTTAAATGAAAGAGTGAGTCACTTCACTAGGAGTAGAGAGCATTATTCTCCAGTCATTCTGGGCTGCCAAAGCAATACAGGCAGTCACGAATGTGATGGCCAGGTCCTTTACTGCAGGAGATAGAAAAACCATTCACAGAAACTATATGGAGAGAGGAAGTATTTTGTTGTGCTGCAAAGGAGAATGTGATCATTGTTTTGTCGTGAAATGTAGCTACAGAATCAAGATTCAATTGGCGATCCATGTCGCTTACAAACATGGGAAGATTTTATCACAACAATGGCTGGTTGGGCTTTGCTCTACGTGCAAGAATGATACTGCGTTCTGTGCTCATTGTGCTCTTTCGAGAAACTCGATCTACAAGTGATAAAGATGCTGAAAGTGCATTCCAGTGGGAGGAACGTGGAGCTCATTGTTAATCATTTCTGTGTCCCTGTTTTAATTTGTGGAGGGAAGTAACAGAAATGGAGTGCAATGATTCAAAACATCGAGAAGCTTCTAACCCTAGTCAGTTCTGCGTTGGAATCAGATGGTGGTGTCCGTGGCCTTGCGTGGAGGGCACAGATTTGGGGAGGTGGGAGCCGGGGGCTGCAGCTCTCCCGCGGCTGCTGCTCCTGTCACATGATGCTCTGCACAGTCCCCTGCTCGCACTGCAGCTGCCTCGCTGCCGTGTGCCACTCACATCTCCCCTCTTCTTGCATCACTTTTATTCTGGTTTAGCTCTGTTGGCGTTAAATGGAGTTGTTGATGATCTGCTGCGGCACAGATGGATAATGGGAATTCATTGGATCGTCTGGACACGTTACTTTGTTGGCTTATCTTTTATTCTGCTTGGTGTGCTTTGGGTAAGGAAGGAAGATTGCTGGTATGAAAGTCTGTTCTGAGGTGGTGTTACTGCCTAAAGAGCTGAAATGGAAGCTGATATTAAACAAAACCCCCCAACGCCCCCACTAGCCCCTAAAGCACAGGACAGCTATTGGATTCTTACCGTAAAAACCTGGGTGTTGATGTCTTTTTAACCATAACTTTTCACAGTTATCCTTTTTTCATAAAAATGATTGCTTTCGTTGGAGCAATCTTGAGAGAAGGACAACCAGGACCTGTACGTGCAGATTTTATAATAATTTTGTTTGGTGTTCTTGCATAGGAACATTGTGCAGGCTTGGCTTTTGTAGCTAAGTTGCACCGTTGAAGCACAAAAGCTCTGTTCAAGATGTGTAGGTTTTAAACAGGCTGGAAACAGAGGTATGGTACGGAGTGTGTGTTGCAGCAGGAGGAGACAGTTCAAAGGAGCGGACCAAGTTGTGTGTGGGAGCTGCACTGAGGGTCAGATGGAGGTCTGGTTCTGTAAAGTATGTGAGGAAGTTGCCAACACAAATATTACCTTGCAGCTTACATGTGCTGAGAGAACGCAGCACAGCCCTGCAGCAGGGATGGAACAGAGTAACCATCAATCTGGTTCCCTGAGGATGTCAGTCAGGAAAGGAAGTGTGCGATGCCAGAAAGCCTGGATGGAACTGCAGGTTTAGAGGACTTGTTGTTGGAAGTATTTTTAATTATTGCTATTAATATAATGGAACACAGACTAGAAGCTGAGTTTTTAAAATATAATTAAAGCAGAAGTCAGCAGAGGGATTTCTCTGCTGTGAGGCAGAGGCACAGTTCAGGAGCAGTACCTGCTCAGGAAGGTGAATTCCCAGAGTGATGAAGCTCTCCGTGCAATTCCCAAGCGTGCTGGCAGTTCCCACCAAACACTGGTTTGGAGGGAAGAAGGGGACCGAAGGGATCAGAAAGCTTTCCCAAGCTTGTCCTGCATTCCCTTTTGTCGGAGCACAGTTCCAGTTGGAAGGCAGCCATTGGCACCTTGGCCGAGGATGGGAACAGGCTGCAGAGTGTGACGATAGCTGCCCTCCAGATCGGGCGCTGGCCTCAGCTGCCATTTGGGCCAGCCAGTAAATCATTTGGCTCGCTGGAAAGAAGCCTCTCCATCCCGTTGCTGTGCAATGCAGCTTGATGTTAGCTGTTCCATTTCAAATTAATGAGTGTACATAGAAGAGTTAAAACGTCAGTTGTTGTCGGAGGAAAGAAAGAATAATCTTTCTTATAACTGGGATGCTTTTCAGGAACTTGGCTGCGGGGAAGGCGAGAGGCATGTGCTTTTCCGCCCTGCTTTAGGTGATGGCTTAGTTCAAGGGGGCCCAGATTTGGCTCAGTCAACAGTTGTGTTGGCGTCTTGCCATCAAATGTGCATAAAATGGAGCTGACTGCAATTCCCTCCTCACTCTAACATGGAGGGGCAGCCGGAGGGACCCGAGGCCGCTGTGCTGTGCCGTAGGTTGGCTTGGCTCTGAGGGTTACCCTGGGATGTGCAATCCCTGCAGCATGAGCTGTTGCACTGTGACTGGGTCGTTGCTTTCGAGTCCCTGGGTTGTATTTTGGTGTCTTGTCATAACTAATGCATTTCAGCCCTTGTTGAGCCTGTGCTCCCGAAATCTCTCTCCTTTCTCACAGTGGCTTACGTGCTTTTCCAGATGTAGGAGGTTCGTCTCTCATTTGCAGACTCTTCCTATGATTCTGTGGCTTATGCGCATTGCCACAAAATCAAGATAAAACACAACTGGCATTTTAGCTGCTCCAAGAACATTGTGTGTAAATAAACCACTAAATAGTTCAGCCTGTGAAATGTAAATACACACGGCTCACTGCCACAGCTGATGGTGTTTTTCTGTCTCCCTTCTACCCTCCCACCCCTGCCAAGAGTGGGCCAGCCTGATGTTCTTTTTTCTCTTGCTCTTTCATACAAAGCAAATGGGTGCTAAGTACCATGTAGGTGGTATGCAGGCACCACGACAGATTTATGATTTGAATTTGGATGAAAAGAAACACTTGTGTCCTCTTCCACATTGCTTCTGCACCATCTTCTGGAGATTCCTGGACTCTGATGACCCAGAAATTCTTCTTTGGTCTGACTTTGAGCTTGAGCCTATTTTTAATAGCAAACCAGTGAAGTCAGTAGAAGAGCAGAGGCCCAACTGTGATGACATTTTTAGCCTGTGCCCTTTGTTCATCCTATACACAAAAGGTCGTGAACTGCAGTGAAAGAGGGATCATAGAGGGCACAGAGTAGACAAAGGTGGAACAAATTGTCAGTGGCAGAAACATAAAGAAGAGAAGCGAAAGTTTTGTGTTCTGAAGGCGATTGAAGGCCACGTGCATCCCATGGTGAGATCATGTCTCTTGTGTTCAAAGTGAGTCCGCCCAGAGTGAATTCAGAAGAGTCTGCTGGTGAGGTGTGGCTTCCATGATCTCAGTGTAGGAGGCAGGAAGGGACTACACCGTTTCCATGGCATGATGTTAATGAGCACCTCCGCATTTTTCTGAGAGAAAAGATGCCAAAGCTGCAGTTCTGGATACAGACAGGTGTGCCTTTAAGCAATAAAAGGATTTTTAAAGACATCTGAAACATATGAAAAGCCTGATTCTACAGACGAAGCACTTACTTGAAGTTAAAATAATGGGATTGACACTGTTGTATTTTCCAGCTAATTTGACTCAAAATGGAGTTGAATTTGGGGTGTTGCCTATTTTCCTACAGGAAGTCATGAGACTGTTCCTGCCGAGATGTCACAGGTAATGCAGAGGTGGCAGCTCTCCTTAACTCTGAGGTCTTATCGTGAGGCTGTTTGCAGATCTTCTCATCTTCTGATGCGCTGAGGAAGGAATTATGTGTTCATGTGAGAGTAGTAAACTTTCAGTTTGCAGTAATAAAATATGTGCAACTTGTATAACAGTTCTGGTATAACTGTGAGTGCCTGCTCTCTACCACTTCCACTGGCCACAGCAGTGTGCAGCTGGCAAATGTGTGTGTGTGGGTTTATCTTCTTTTCTTATTTATCCCCTGCCCTCTCCTTTCCCTTTTTTAGGAATGCAATTGCACGATCAGGCTTCCTCTTTTTTCTTCTTCTCCGAGCAGCTTTTAAATCCCTTGTCTGGTGTAACTGTTGTTGCTCTAGGGAGAAGGGTCCTGAAGATTATCTAGTGAGTAATTTTCACAAAATTCAAAAGAAGTTGAAGTAGAGTGATGTGTTTAGTGCATCTATTAAAGGGAAGGACAGACACAAGAAAGTTGTTTTGTTGTAGGAAGCATCTGGTCAGCCCCTCAGAACGTGTGGAGCCCCAGGGCAGTGGAAGCTTTCCCTGTGCTGGGGAGAGCTGGGGTTATTGGGATGCAGAGGGAAGGATCAATCCAGGTCAGTGTGGGACCAGGCTCCCTGTCCCTGTAGGAGCAACTGCTGGCCCTGAGTGCTCATGCACAGGAGTGTGGGTGTGCTCATGCACAGGCTTACTGGGCTTTCTGTGTTTTTATTATTTTTTAAAGTGACTTCCCTCTTGCTTAATCTTTAGAGGTAGTAGCATTTTTGCAAGTTAGCTGTAAAAATGGTGTACTTTAGTAGGAAAACTGGTTTCTTGGAGAATTCCCAATAGGAGGTAGTTGCTAGAACTATTTGCATTTGCAGGTGATCCTGTCAGCCACACTGTAATTTGTATATGAAATCAGGCTTTCACCCTTGTAATTAATTTCTCCTTAGTGCCCTTTGAAGTAAGCAAACATCCGGACAGAAGATGATTTGACCAGCATTATCATTTAAATAATACAGCTACTTGTTTCTGTTCCTTACGTTAAAGTCGGTTATCATTGGGGTGTTCAGACCAAAGTGTCCCCAAAGCCCAGGCTGTGTCCTTTTCCGTGTGCGTGTCCCAGAGCGCTGAGCAGAGCTGGCACACAAACACTCTGGTTGTTCTCTGAGCTCGCCCTGGGCGTTGCTGTCCCCTGGGACTGAGCCTTGCCAGGAGCTCAGGTGTGGGCTCAGCCTGCTCCCAGATGCCTCCTGCAGCATCCAACGAGCTGCTGGAAAAGGAGCTGGATATGTCTGGAAGAGCTGCAGCCGCTGCAGTGCAGACGTGCCCTGAGGTGAGCAGTGGTTGGGGTGAGGAATGTCTGTGATAGATTCCAAATTTTACTAAAAACCTTGGAATAATAAAGAAATCCTTTCTCCCCCACCTGCATTTTATAAAGAAATGGTTTGATGTATAACTGCTCATTGCCATTCCCTCTGAATTCTTGACTCCAGCAGGCTGTGAGGTTTTCAGTGCCTGTCTGGGGGAATTGCTATTTATTTATTTCAGTGTTTCTTGGGCAGAACCGAGTGGTGCCTTGGGAGCTTCAGGGCAGTGGCTCTTGATGGAGAGTTAGGTATTCTGGCGAGAGGAATGAATTTGGGTTCTAATGCATTTTGTGTTGTCTGAGGCTCTGTCAGGACTATCACTCTGAGCAGATCACATGGAAACACACAGATGGTTTTCCCAAAACGTGCAGTATAGCGTTGAAAGAAAACATGAGACATGAGTGTGCCAGTCTGCAGAAGAAAAGGACAGGCAAATAGAGAGCCAAGGTAGGCATCCTGCTTGGTGAAGGTGAGATCGACTGGTTTTTGGTAGAGATTTGAGCCATGGTGGTTCCAGGCTTTGTGTATCAATGATCAGGAGTTTAGTTTTATCTGTGTTAATTTGCAGATAAGAAATAGATACCAGCTGGGCGTCTGGCTTTGTGTCACATCCCCTTTTGGCAGTGATGCTGTGGGAGATATGTCAGGATGAAAAGTGGAAAGAGAGCTGGTCTCTGACTCAAGGTTTGACAGCTTTAAAATCCTGATAGACTGGAAATGTGTTTTCCACCATTGGTTTCTGTAGAGAGCAGTTCTAGGAACTTCTTAGTTTGGGGAAAATCCTGTATCAACAAGATAGATGAACAACGTGTGTTTGTTTTTGGTTTTGGGTATCACTTGTGCCCTTAAGTGGGGAGTGGGAAGCATTTGAAAATCAGTCAAAATTCCAAAACTGAGAAGTGATGGCTTAAAAAAAGGCAGATTGTTGTGCGAGTGCTCTGTCAGGACGTCGAGGTGCCGCATCTAGCCAACTGCTGTGCAGCTCCAGAAACTGCTCCTGATTCTACCTGTCCTCACTGATACATGAGCTTACAGACCCCTGACATCCTCCTGTCCACTGTGCCCTCTGGTTACACCATCGCTGCACCTTCAGTGTGTGAGGTTTTATTTGCTTTTATTTGCTCGTACGCGTCGGGTGTGCAGTTATGACCCCCCCCTTCCAGCAGGCAGCTGAATGGCAGCTTACAGTGATCCTGGCTACGTAGCAAATCTAAGAGGATGTAATGCACTTACTGAACATATCCATGCTGGACCTGCATTGTCAGCTTGATTTCCCTGACCCAGAGCGTTCCCTCACCGCTCACAAAGCCTGCCTTGCTTTGCAGGCCTGAGTCCCAGGGCAGGGCCAGTGGGGAGTGCATACCATTAACTTCAGTGCTCTTTTTCCCTTCCAGCTAAGCCTGGAAAACCTTAGCCAAAAGACAGCAAACCACAGGGAAGTGGAGATGTGTGTGATGTAAGTGCCATCTGACTTTAAAAATACTGGCCAGCACAATGAAACCTCCATCCCTGTCCCATATCCCTCCTCCTGCTGCCCTTCAGCTCCAACTTTAACTGCCATCCTCTGGGACGTCTGTAAAGCTCTGCTACCCTGGGTGCTGCAATGGGATGAATTTGTAAAATCCAATAATGTATTGCACTAAGCAAACCTGGAATTGTGTGTTCTGAGAGCTTGTAGGGAAGAACCTGGCACACCAAGTGTGGGGCTTGGCTAGCATGAGTTTTCTGCCTTGTATGGCCTGAGGAATTGGCAAAATCTTTGAGAGAATAATAAGTTCTGCTGGAAGCCACCATTTTCTGACTTATTCTAACAGTCTTTCAAACCAATGTTTCAGTGTCTCCTTCTGCAGACTCTGGAGAGCATTTTTTTAACATGTGTTACTTAAGAAAAATTGTCATGCAAAACAGCCCAACAGTTTCTTTTGCATGAAAGAAAACGAAAAGCATCAAACACAGAACAAAAAATAAAGTAGATGATATTCCTGGTGTAGTTGGGCTGTCAAAACTGAGAGAACTGTCTGTCTGCAGACAAGCACGGATCCATGTGATAACTTCTAGTATCAAAGGGAAGGAGAGGTCCCCGTTGTGGTTGTGCTCCTGGTTGCATTTTATTTATGTTGTTGATTTGGAGCTGAGCAGTCCCTTAGGAAAGGGTGATGTCAGGAGCTTATTCCTCCCTTTCCTGTGCCCACTTGCTGTTCTAATAATAATTCTCCCTCCTGTCTGTGCTGCTGCTGCATTACAACACAGTCCTTAGTGCAGGAGCACCTCCTTCTCTCCCGAGCTGCTCCTGATAGTAGCTCGTCCTTTGTACAGCACCAAATACCACCCCCTCCAGAGCATGGTAAACCAAAACCAGTGCATGAGATAACTAATTTTATTTTCCTTCTCTGTCAGCTAGAAAAGCCAGCTTCACATAGTTTTCCTGCCTTCCAATACCTTTCACCATTGGCAGGCTATGGATTTTCTTGTGTATCTTTTATTGATTGCATAAATGGCCTCTTCACAGTGGGTCTGGTGAACTCCTTCCACGTGAGAACTGCTTGGTTTTAAAAAACAAGCCAAAGCCTAGTTTGTTTGACTTGCCTGTGCCAGGGCCAACGCAGGTTATGTTGGCAGCGGTTGGGGTTGTTGAGTAGTATAACTTAAGGATCGTGTAAAATAAAATTCACTGCCATGAAATTAAAAGACTGATATCTAGACTGTATGAAACATACTTTGCAACTTAAGCAAGCTCCTCAATTTTTGCAAATGTATCTGAAGCTGCTCTGGAGTGCCTGGACTACCACGGTGGAGCGCAGAACCCACGGCCTCGCCGCAGGATTTAGGTCACCCTTGCTGCGGAGCACACAGGACCTGGGGTATTGTCCCTCTTCCTGAAATTCCTGAATCACCTCCTGGCTACTTCTGACATCTGTTTTTTAGGTCTCACTGTTCACTTCAATCTCATATGTCGGTGCTTTAAGTACTTGGTGTTGTTTGTTCTGTGCTGTGTAAATGTGAGTGTTCGGAGGTTTCAGACACAGGCTAGTGCTTCGCAATGTTTGTGTCCTTCTTGCCAGGCTCATGCCAAAGCTTGTGCCATCTGGGTGGTATGTTTTGGACTCTGGCACCCATATTGAGGTTACCTGACAATACGAAGACACTTTTTACCTTTTTCTGGAGCTCTTCAACAAGTGGTTTGTGCAATGCCCCCGTGGCCTTGCACTGGTGCTCTCGTGCACTGTCACGTGGGTGTATAAAAACAAGTCTCTGTGGGCTGCATCTTGTCTAAACTGGGAAATCATGAGACTGCTTGGTGGGCAGGATGGCCCTCTAACTTACCCCAAAAGCTGGGTGGAAACTGACAATTTCTCCTGCATTTGTTAGGCATGAAGTATTTGTTCAGGGAAGCATTTCTGAAGCCTCTTTGGTTATTGTGAAGGATTTTTTTGTAACAGTTGCTGAAAGATACTTCTGGGTTCTTCCCAATGGCTGGAAAGAGTTAGCTTTGCCATTTCCTGGCTTGGACTGGGATGTGTAGGTAATTATTTGTGCAAATAGCATCCAAACAGAGCTACTGCACGAATGGAAACTTGTTGCTTAACAGAAATGCTTACCAGAACTGGTAGAGAAGCTGCTGGAAGTAAAAGCTCTGCATTTGCCCAGTTAGAGGTGTGTTTATCTTGCACAAAAGTCCTGAGCATGGCAGAGCTGAAGACCTAGCAGCCATTTCCAGTGGTGTTTGGTTGTTGCTGCTGCTGCAAAATCTGTAGCTCATCCTTGTATGCTCAAAAGGATAATTTGATATCTGTGTATGTTTGGAGTAAGCTTTTTAAAAGCCATTCTGCCTCTGTAAGCTTTCATATTCCCTTACTTACTCAATACTACAATTATCTATATCTTAGTTTTGTCTTATATCTTAGTTTTTTTGTTCAGGTGATTATTGTACAATATAACATTTAACTCATGTGAAGAATAAAAATGGATCTGCAGATATGATTGTGGGCCATGCAAGCCATGGAATTAAACAGTCATGAGGATGCAGAGAGGAAGGATGGTAGGGTACATTTTAGCGTTCTGGCTAAATTTGCCTTGTTTTAGCAACAGGAGCTATTGAGCTACAGTTTTCAGCAGTTACAGAAGAAAATTAATGTAGAGAGAACTGAGGCTGGTCTCTCTAAATACAGCTGCAGGATAAACACCTCTGCAGAAGGCAAATTTGGGGAGGTTGTCTTTGTCCAAGTGTGAAACCCAAGTGCTGTTTGTGCTACAGTCCTTTCATTGTCACTTTTGTGTTTGTGAAGACAGTCCTCAGAGTTATTTTATTTTGTGACTATTGTACTGCTGTTACTTTTAATTTTGCTCTGTTAACTGGTGCATTGTGCAATAATTAGTCCCATGCTTTGATTCTCAGCTGTTTTTTTTTAATGAGTCTTAAGAAGAGTAACCTGTGGAGAACTGCATGCTCTGTGTTACATCCCCATGGAACTGAACATGCATCTCAGTCTGGATGAGTTCATAGCAGCCCTTGATTTTTGAGTAATATGGCTATTTTCTTCTTCACAGGACTGAGCTTGCCCTAAAAGAAATCATGTCATCAGGGGGAGCTGAAGATGATATTCCTCAAGCAGAGAGAAAAACGGTGACAGACTTTTGCTACTTATTGGATAAATCTAAGCAGCTCTTCAATGGCTTAAGGTTAGTGGATTTTTTGACAGTATTCCTTCAGAAAAGCCTTGGAACACACACTGCAGTATGTGATGCTGAAGTCACTTGTACAGTGAACATTTCAAACTCAAACCCAAACTCAGTAAGTTGGTTTAGGAGAGAACAATGCACCTCTGTGTGGGTAGTTTTGGACCATGTATGTAAGAATGTTTGTAGGAGCAGAGGTTCCAGTTAATAGTAAACCAGAAGTTGGAAATTCCATGGAATTGATGTGATTATTGCTGAAATGGTGTGTTGAAGGGCACAGTTAAGGATTAGGCGTGACTGTGTGCAGTCCACAGCATGCAAATCCAAACCACTGCAGTCTTCGTGGAAAAGGAAAGGAGTGAAAAGGATTGGTCTGGGTGGGAGGAAAGGAGGAGAGGGAATATTTTTGAGGAAGAAATTTAGGAAGCGATAAACAGAAACATCCAAACCATACCCTGTATGTGTCTGGTGAAACAAATGCTTAATCTGAACTGTGGAGAAAGGTAAAATCTACATTTATCTACAAAGCAGCTGCAACAACAGCTGGAAAGTCTGACTGGTTTGTCTGCAGGGGAATACACGTTTGGACAGTAATATGGATATCCTGTTTATGTCAATATATGCTGAGTTAAACAGCATGTACCCAAAGCTGCTTTATTTCTAAGCTTTGCTGTAGAGTCTCTTAAGTAACAGGGGTTTGAGCTCGTATCTGGTTGGCAGTTCAGCCTCTTACTGGTCTCTGAGTAATGCTGTATGTTTGGGCCCTTATAGCTTGCTGTTAGTCAAACACAGATGGTTAGCAAAGATGCTTTTAATTCCTCCGCCCCCCGCTATTGATAATCCTTTCGTGTGCTTTAGAAGTTGATTACCAAATCCAAAACAAACAGTTTGTGCTCCAAAATCTGAATGGCAAATGGGCAGTAGAGACAAGGAGTTCTTGGTGATTGCATTTGACCCCCCATGAAAGACAGTCTAAAGCAAAAGGACTGAGATCTTGAGACCAGGATTTCTAGGACTGTATATGACATTACACAGGCTTTCTGATAGATTTTGCATGATATTTTGGTCTGAGTCACTGAAGAGTGCAAATGAACACAGTTCATGTGTGGCTGTGTGCTGCTCCAGTTCAGATCAGAGGTGGCAGAGAACCTCCAGCCATTCTGTCTCTCCTTTGGCCAAGGAGGGAGGTAGTGCTTGTATCAGATTTCGAGGTGAGAGGTGGAGTTTCTCAGTATACCCATGGTACTTTTCCAGAAAGAAACCTTCTTGTCCATCTACATGAAAAGAAAATGAAAAATATCTTTGGATGAAGCATGGCAAGTAAAAATAGAGATGGGATGAAGCAGCCAGTTCTGCTGTGTGAAAATAGGAACATTCCAGAATGGGAACTGGCCTCTGTCCTTACTGTAACCTGGCACAGTTACTTCTTACGCTTGACCACCATTTCACCTCTAAGACCTGTGATTCCCATGGGCATAATGACAGGATAAAGCAACACTATAATTCTCAGGTTTCTCCTCTGTTAGTGCTTGTTCTCTGGGGAGTTCACCTGGAAATGTCTTGGCAGGCATCCCAATTCTTAGTCCAGTTGCTTGCTTTTCCCTCCAGCATAATAAATGCATTTGATGCATGCCTGACACCTTCTGTTTTGAAGATGATGACGGCCTTTGCTGCTGTGTTTTATGCCATTCTCTTGCCCCTACCACGTTTCATGGAAAAGAAGTGATAGGGGAGGGAGAGGAGAGCAATGATTTCCTTCCCAAAACCTCCTCTGGGCACTTCAGCTACAGGGAGCTGAGCCTATAGCTGTGTTGGCAGCTGCTTAGCTGTTGCTGTTGCCAAAAATTGCAAGGGCTCAGCCTGCCACGTCTTTGTTTCAGTAGCATTTCCTTCCTCTCTTCCCAATACAGATGCCAAATACAGCATTTGAGGAAAACATATGATGGTCTGCCAAGGTTGCTGCTCGAAAGTGTACTTTGTGCTCGTGCTCCCAGTGATGGCATCTCCTGTGGCCATGCCTGCTAGGATAACACAGGGGGGGTTGTCTTTCTAGTGTCTGTACCCTGGGCTATAAGTTAGAATAAACTGTTCATGAAGTATGTTCCAATGGCTCTCTTCTCCCCTTTCCCCACTCCCACTTGCTTTTTTCTTGAAAAAGGCTGGGAAGAGGGAGGGTGTAAGAAAGCAGTTTGTCATGGTGTGCTGTCACTGGTATTATTTTCTTTTAAATGTCAAAAAGTGCTTAAATGTGTTTAGTATCACAAAGAAGCTTGAAACTTTAAGGAATTAAAAGACTTTCTGCAACTATCTTTTAGGGAAGTGATTGTCCCTTTGTACTGGGCACTGGTGGGGCACCTTGTCCTGTTCTGGGCCCCTGATGGCAGAGAGACACTGAGGGGCTGGAGTGTGTCCAGGGATGGCAGCAAAGCTGGGGAAAGGTCTGGAACACCAGGAGCAGCAGAGGGAGCTGGGGGTCTCAGCCTGGAGAAAAGGAGGCTCAGGGAGGACCTTCTGGCTCTGCACCACAGCACTGTATTCCCGCTGCTGCTCAGGTTCTGGGAACTGGAGCCTGGAACTAGTACAAACCCATGAACATAAAGGGAAATTGTCTCTTTTTATCACCTGTCAAAACTGTGAATGTGTTTAAAGCTTGGAATGCTAAACTTACAGTTATTGTAGCCTTCCTCTTTGAAGCATGCTGCTGAGTCTCTAGGACTTTGTCAGCATCTTTAACATCCCTGTGTGACAACTTCCGTGTGGTGCTGGCCAAGCACACCTCAGCACCTTTAATTGGGTTTCAGCCAGTATTATCTGCAGCATGGCTAAAATGAACTCCTGACAGAGAATTAATTATGAGCACATAAGTAGTGCTGGTCTTTGTGGAGACAAAGAGTACGGCAAGAATTGTGTAAAACACTGGACTGTCTGTGGAATTTATCCACTAGCCACTCCAGTGCAGCAAGAGAACCAGTCTTCTGTGCCCAGTGTGAGAAACCCATCGTTCTAGAACATCGGAGTCTGCGTCTTCACATCCCATTTGGAATGTTTTAAAAGCCAAGAAATTGGAAATGGTCTCCACTTGTTGCTGCAGGCTGTTGTACTGTCCTAAATCAAATCTCCAGTCCCTCTCTGCATTTTGATTCATTTAGTTGCCCCTTTATCCCTCCTGTAGTGGTGTCCAGCCAGAGTGGGTGCCCCCCTGCTGCCAGTTCTGAGCCAGCAGCCTGGTTTGGGCACACCTCACAGGAAAACATGCTGCCTTTGTCTCTCTCACTGCTCTGGTGTCCTTCCCTAGATCTGGAAGTAGCAAAAAGTCTTGCTCTAACACAGGTCTTTAGCTCTCAGGTTGGGTGTATAATTGCTTCTGGATCATGTATTCCCTGTCTCCTTTGGCGGGGGGAGCTGTGTTAAAAGCCCACTCTGCAGTCAGCCGAGGCTTTGGGATTCTTTTGGGCTATTTCTCACCAAATAATGCACATCCCCATGTCCTATTAAAAAAACTGCACTAAATGTCCTCTTTTGCATATGCATCCGTTTTCTCATGCCAGAATTTCGTGGTACGTGGGAGCAACATGCGTGATGTTCAGCACAGAGCAGTAGAGGGATGGCAGGAAGGGAAGCTCTTGTCTGCGGAAAGCTGTAGTGAAACCACAGTAATGTATTGTCATAAATGAAGTTTTATTACAGCCATGTCAGAATACTATCAAAAGAACAAGTGCTACTGTCTGTTTCCATGGAGATCTTTCCCGTTCCCTGGGGAGCCGAGGAATCCATGGTATTGTGCAGCTATGCCAGCTGCAATTAGGCGAGCACGCTGCTGGAGGAATATCCGTGTGGACAGCCGGCAGCGGCTGCGGACAGCGGTGGCCAAGCACATGGACGCTGTACTGACAGAGGCTTCTTCAAACACCACTGATTTCCAGATACTCAAATCTAATGCAGCGCACTGAGTTGAGCTGGGCTTTGTGTTTAGGTTGTGTCAGAATGTTTAGGCTTGTGCAGAGGAAGGTGTGGAATGGGGAGGTGACAGGGGAGGTTTAGAGAGCGTACTAATTAGCTCGCTGATGAGGGATAGATGCATGAGCACCATCAGCCCATAGTTACCTGCTTGTTTCTTAGTTTGTGCACATACTTGCTTCTCGGTGTTTGAGAAGGGTGTTTTCTTGTCCCAAATGTTAGGCCTTTGCTCAAATGTCCTGAGCACTTGGCCTAGAAAGCCATTTTACTACAGGTAGGGTTCTTCAAGTCAACTTGTTAATTCAGTCATTCTATAAGTTAGTGCCAGGGAACTTTGATTTGTATCATTTTTTTTAATTATCCATTTTAGTGTTGGTTTGTGTTTTTATTCACTTTTTTTTTTTAATATTTCAACATTGAATCTTGTGGATGTGCTAATTAAATTAAAGCTACCTCTTGCCATATCGAAGTCTGCATTGTATCTTGGGTGTATGTTTGGACAGTGCCTTAGCTTCTTTTGTTTAGCTAAAATGTTTACATCTATTACAATGAGAGAAGGTGGTAAATTGTTCCTTGCACAAAATGCTTTAAAATTGCATGTGTTTGTATCAAGCTGTATTTGAAAGAAGATGTTGGTACCCTGAAGCACATCTTTTTATTCCTGTTTACCCCTTGCTACACCAACATATGTTGCAAGATTTTGAGCAGCCAATTGCAAGTTTGAAGGGATTTTTTTGTTTTTTAGTTTGGTAAAATCCTGCCCAGATTCCTTGGTATCTTCATGGAATATCAGCACCAAGTACTGGAATGCTTTTCCAGGCTGGTGGGAGCTGTAGCTGGTAAGGGATTCATTTTACTTGTAGTAGCTGAGCTAGGTCCCTTCAAGCTGTGTGGGAAGTACAGTTGGCTGACGAGCAGAGGAATATTAATTTCCTTTCCTACCTCGGGTGCTGTTAAAGCAATTACAGTGAGCAGAAACAGGCCGGAATGCTGCTCTGAAATGGTGTGTACTGCTCTGCTTCTCCGACTCCTTCAGAGGACATGGCAAGGTTTCCTAAAGGTGGTGCTTCCCTTGGTCTCTACCCTCCAGGCTTGGAAGTGGAATGTGCTGCTTTTCTGTCTGCTGAGGGTGGTACATGAGTCAGCACAGTGATTTTAGAGAGCATTCCCTGTGGAAATCAATCTTGAATCAAATGAAGGAGGATTCTGTCTTGAAAAAGCTGTTCTACTTCCACTTGTAGGGTTGTGCACCTCCTTTGAATGAGCTTTGGTGTAGGTGTGTAGGGAACATGTGCTCAGTGGGACTCAGGGGTTTGGTCTCCTCTGTTGCATTTGTTTCAAGGTTCGGGTCACTCCTGGGAGATGGGAGGAGTGAGGGTTGAGAGCACAAACCTTTAAAGCCAAAATCCTTAGGAATACGTGGCAGTTATGAGGTGGAAATATACCACAGCATGGAAATCGAGGGGAGATAGGAGAGCAGAACGGAACTGGGTTGACTGACTTGCCTTACAGCACTGGAGACTGACAGGAAAAGAACCAGAAGTTCTCAGGTTGTGTCGTGTCACTAACTGTGAGTCAGAGGGTGACAAATGTGATGGTGGAACAGAACCCAGTGAATGTTAGCTGTGAGCATCCATATGCCAGCCTGACCTGGTGATACTGGGGCAGTAGTTTTGTTTGTGATGTCATAGGCTCTGTTTCTGAAACACAGCCTTACCTGTTTGAAAAAGATTATTTCCTTAATGAGTAAGAATAAATATTCCAATCTAAATTAACTAATTTCCGTTGGATTATTCTGCTTGCTCTTGGGTAGAGTTTTTCTGTATTATGATATTTTAAGAGTCCAATTTGTCTTTCTGTGCATATAACCATAAACTTAATTCTCTTTTAGCAAGATTATAAGATGTTTTCATACACCTGTTGCATGTAGGAATATGATCATTTCCTATCATGAGAGATCCAATTACAAGAGGTTTTGAGGAACTCTGGGAATCATGGTTCTTGTAGTTCTGGGTGCAGGCAGAGTTCTAAAGTATGTCAAATGGATCCTGAACAAAGCTGTTCTGACTTCGACACAGACATGCTCCTGTCATGTTGGGCTGACTGGATTCTGGTCCTAATTCTGCTTTTGTCACTATCTCTTGCAGGGATTTACCTCAGTATGGGCAGAAGCAGTGGCAGTCCTATTTTGGACGAACATTTGATGTTTACACCAAACTCTGGAAGTTCCAGCAGCAGCACCGGTAAGGAAATGCTGTAGGCAGCTGTGTTGTGTGGGTTTAAGTGCAGCTTTAATCTCTGGAATGCCCAGGGCCCCAGCTAGGATTGAGATTTCACTGTGTTGTTCAAGAATGAAGGGAGGGAACAGCGGCTTCCTGCAGTGCTCACAGTCTATTGAATTAAAATGTTGCAGAGTTTTCAGTGTGACTTTTTTAACCCTTTTGCTTTACCTGAGTGTGTGGTGCTTCAATTTCTTACTGAGGAGGTGATAGATTCTGCAGAGCAGAATCTGGGATGGTGTGAAGTCTCTTGCTGCAGTGTGGGCTCTGATCCTTCACACCTTCCTCTGGCTGCATAGTCTGAGTGTTCTCCTGGGAAGTTGTGACCTTTTGTTGTGTGTATTTTGTGCAACACACTTATGTCTGGTTCTGGCAAGTTTATGCAAGATAAATGGCCCTTGTTGTGGGGTGTGTGTGCTGTTGGCTCTGTGAGGGGCTGCTGCTGGCAGTGCTGCACCAGTAATGAAAGCTGAATTTGGCCCTGCAATGGCTCTTTGTCTTGTCTGGTTGGATGTTCTGGGAAATTTGGGAATCCTTTTAATCTTTCTTTTCTCTCTTGCGACATAGACAAGTATTGGACAATCGGTATGGGTTGAAGAGGTGGCAAATTGGGGAAATTGCTTCCAAGATTGGGCAGCTCTATTACCATTATTAGTAAGTAAGCACAGAAGAGGATTCAGTGGGCAATGCAGGGTTAGTGGCAGCTGCATGCCAAATGTCTGGATGCTCAGTCAGGAGGAATCAGTGATTGGGCTGAGTCACGATGCCTGTTTCTGAATGAGGGCCCTGGGGACTGCATGGGGTGCTGCAGGGAAAGGCCCCTGGGAGCCTGGTGCCACATTGCTGGTCACACTGCTGCTGCCCAAGGACTTCGCTCCTGCCTCCGAAGCGTCTTCCATGCGTGCTGCATTGGAATGTTGTGCAAAAGTGTGATTTACAAGTTTGGGAGCTTAATGTTCCTTTAAACTGTTCAGCAAACCCGTCACCTGTACATGTGCAAGGGTGCAAGATGGGCAGCTTTGATTGTTATCTGGAATGAGATCCAGGCTCTGACACCTTCCTTCCCAGAGCGAGAGTCTGGCTTTGAAACAATGGTGCTTGAGGAGGGAGTTTTGCCCTGGATGCACAGGATGGTTGAGGGGGCAGGAAGGGAGGGTTTGGCATGGCTTTCCCTCTGAGGCTGTGAGCTGATCCCTTGTTCCCCTGCAGCCTGCGCACCTCTGAAACCAGCTATCTCAACGAGGCTTTCTCCTTCTACTCAGCAATTAGGCAGAGGTCGTACTACTCCCAGGTCAACAAAGAAGACAGGTATGTCTGAGGGGAGGCCCTTGTTTTTTCAAGACTGGAAAGATGTACGGAAGCAGCAAAGAGCTATAAACTGTAGGAGCATAACTAGGATAAAATCCAGATTGTTGAAGGAAGTTTCTTTTAATCCTTCTGCCATAATTGAAAAATTCAGGATAAATAAGAGCTTTGCTGTATGACTGTAAGAATATTCTGTTACCTGATCCTGGATGGAAGGCCATTAGCCTAAAAGTTGTGTCATTTTGAATCCTGAGCAGTATCAGTGCTGGGACCCAGAATGCTGTGGGTGGAAGATGGGTTGGTTGGGCCGAAGCAGAGGAATTCATTTGATTCTGATCAGGCCTTCCAGGGGTACATCAGCTCATACTGCAGTACAGCAAGTTTTGAAGAGCCAGCCATGATACCTGACTGACTCCCATGCCCCTGTCATGAAAGGAGGCTGTGGCTTTCTTAAATTATTTTTTATGTCTCTGTACTCAGTTTTAACTAAACCTCCAAGCAGCCAGGTAGCTATTCATCACCACATGAGTTCAGTCAGAACTCTTAATCTGCAAGTCTTCAGCCCTGCTCTGGTCTTAAACTCCTCCTCTCCCTTACCCCTGCTACCTGCCTCTGTTCTGTTCTAATCTCAGATTTGACTGTGGTGTTTTTGTTGTTGTGTCTAGGCCCGAATTAGTGGTTAAGAAGCTGCGTTACTATGCAAGGTTTATAGTGGTTTGTCTCCTGCTCAACAAAATGGATGTTGTAAAGGACCTTGTAAAGGTATGTTAAAATCAAGATAAAGGTGCTGAGGGGTAGGAGGTTGCTGATCCTTGCTTTTCTAGTCTACCTGACATCCAACATAGGGAATGCCTTCTGTGATTCAGACATTTAATAATGACACTTCAAGCTCAAATGATTTGGTAGCATTGTTTGAACAGCAAGTAAAAATATTCCAATAGCTGCAGCCCAGACAGGGAGGTGCCCTGGAAGTGCAGCAAAGGAACAGCAAGCTGCTCCCCACAGCATATGCTTCCCAGCCCCTCTGACAACCTCGCTTCAAGCAGCTCCTGGGCTTGACAGCTTTGTGTAGGTTGCATTGCTGTCTGTGTCACAGCTCCCTTGAACTGCAGGCTTAGCTTAGCACAGCTAAACCAGACACACCATCCCCTTTCTCAAGGTATTTAAAGTTACTTGCAAGCTGAAATTTGAGTCCTTGGTTTCCATAGCTTATGGTAATAACCAGTGACATAGCTGTGAGTGGGATAATTATACTTAACTCCAGATATTCTTTGCATTTGGACCTACGTAAATGACAATTTGCATTGCCAGAACTCAGTGTAACATTGGCGTTCTGTCTGCTGAAAGAGCGCGTTTTGGCTGGCATGTTAGTCAGGAGTGTGCTGCATATGTTCTCAAGGAATTTACTTATTTATTTATTATTCTTAAAGGCCAGCACATCTAACCAAATGTAAGGTTACTGACTGCCTGCTGAAGTCTGGTTTTGGGAGTGACTGTGTCTGTTTCTGAACTGTTTACATCAGGAGCTGTCAGATGAAATTGAAGACTACACTCATCGTTTCAATACTGAAGATCAGGTGGAGTGGAACCTGGTTCTTCAGGAAGTGGCAGCATTTATTGAGGTGAGAATACTGTTCCCTGTACTTGTTTCAGAGTTTTCTGTCTTGTTGATGGAAGTGTTCCTGTATCACCACGTCTGCGAGGGAAGCGGGTGTGCCAGTGCAGGGACAGTATGCCTGTCCCTTTAGTCACTGACACGTGTTCACAGGAGTATTTAAATATTGCCAGAATGAGTGGCAGCATTATCATTCACTCACCTCCTTTGCTATTCATTTCTACAAAGGGAAGGCAAGCTAAAATAGGCAAACTAAAATTATTATGAATGTAGGAATATTTAGCTTATTCTGCATGAATTTGTAAGGTTGTTGATGGCATTCAGCTCATCAGCTGTAGAGAAGCTGAAGCAGAGTCCATGTCATTGGAGGCAGTATGCTTTTCTCTTTGCTGTACCTTCATTTGCTTGTACCTTGTATTTCTTGCAGTCCCTAAGAACTTTGCTTTTCCAGGTGGGAAGGCCTTACCCTGTAGCCTGCATACAAATATATAAATACATGTATGGCAAAATAATTGGAAAAATCGGCCTCAGTTGTGAAATGTTTATTGTAAGTGCTGAGACCTGTGGACTTCTCTCTGACTGCAAATCTGTATGCTTTCCTGAATTCTTGATTTATTCTGGTTGCTTTTTTTAGGCAGACCCTGTCATGGTTTTAAATGATGACAACACCATTGTAATCACCTCTAACAGGCTTTCTGAGACGGGAGCTCCGTTGCTGGAGCAGGGGATGATAGTGGGACAGCTTGCTCTTGCAGATGCGCTCATTATTGGGAACTGCAACAACCAGGTAAAGGAAATTCTGGGCACCTGGGTTTGCATCTTTGAAGTCCCCCCCATGACATCCCTTCTGTCATACAACAGAGATTCCAACAGAGGAGAACACTGAAATATTTTAATTGTGATGGTTGCAGTGGCAGCAAGAGGAAGAGGGTTCTCAGAAATAAGAGATAAAAATGAAATGTTAGATATTAGACCTGTGGTACTGTCCTCTTATTGCCTATGTTCAATATGTCAATTAAGTAGATACAATTGATTTTCATATACTGGGTTGTTTGTAACAACATTCAAGCATGGAAGACCTCTAAGATACATCTAGAAAAAGCTTGACTTAAGCTTTCACTCCAGCTTGTTGCAACTTCAATGGCAACAGGAAGAGGTTTTCAAAAGACATTCTAGGTCCTGTTTTTTAGATGATAATGATAATGAAGTTGTACGAATTTCATGACTTCTCTCCGAGCTCTTTTCGGGTAAGCAAGGGAGTTGTATTTAAACCACACTTCATGTATCTTTATCAGATTTAGTCTGAATTCACAGTACATAGCCATTTCAGCCCCTGATTTGTACACATCCCAGAGCAGCCTGTAATTTGGAAGCAGGGGTCTGCAGTGCAGTGACTTGGCCTGGTAGATCAGTAACAAATAAACTTTGTCCTCTGTGAGCTCTTCTAGAAGTCATTCACAGCTCTTTAGAGATTCAGAGATGACACTGACAGATCCCTGAGAGAGAATGGTCTCTCTGGTGTGCAGTGGAGTCTCTTAGCTGGATAATTGCACAGACATTCTGTTTAATGTGTAACTGGCAGAACAAACTGTGTGACTCTCTTGCAGGTCAAGTTCAGTGAATTAACAATCGACATGTTCCGAATGCTGCAAGCCCTGGAGAGGGAACCCATGAACTTGGCATCACAAATGAACAAACCTGGAATGCAGGTGAGTTCCACTTCAGTAACAAACCTGGCAACACGTCTTAACTGGGTGTTTTGTTCGACTGATTGGTTTTAAGTAGTGTACTCTTTCAGCATTGTCACTGTGCAGAGCCGGTTAGTAAAGGTGGTGTAACTTTCACTAGAAATTAGTGAAGAGTAGCTCAAACCCATGGACTCATCAGATTACTGAGTCATATGAAAGTTAATGTCCCCTTCAGAGAAAGCACCAAGTGTTCTATCTGGGGCCAAAAGAAAACGTGAAGTTTTAAAATTTATTTAATTGAGATGAAGTGTGAATTTTGTCACACATTTCTTGGGTGATACTTTAGAGAGTAAGAAAGATTTAGTTAACAAGTTTCAGTGAGGGAGAATATAAAGTTCTCGTTTGAATACTGTGTAGTAGGAAATGCAGAATGGGCAGGCCATTTGTGTGGGAAGTGTGTTGGAGATGAACATTCTAATAAACAGAAATTAAAAGGGTTATGAAACTGCTTTGATAATATCTGGTTGTTGGGGTTTTTTGGGTAGTATTTTGTTTCTTTCTTTCAACAGGAGTCAACAGAGAAACCAGCCAGGCGGGAAAACCCCCATAAATACCTACTTTATAAACCAACTTTTAGCCAGCTATATACATTTTTAGCAGCATCATTTAAGGTTTGTGAAATCGATGCATTTATTTGTAATAAAAAAATATCCAGGACTGTTTGTGAGACTGAATGAAATGTGGATCTCCACTGATCTGGAGAATAGAAAAATCTTAAGAGTATTCTTTCATTTCATAGCATGCCAAGCACAATCCAAAATCAGGGAAGTGCATCAGGAAACTGTTGCTCTCGAGCACTGTATACCTGCTGAATCTCCTGGCCTGTATCCCATTCGAACTGTAAACAAAGCTTCCTTTGTGAATTGTTTGGGAGTTGGGGTCTGTGTGGACCTTGGCAGCTTTTGGGTTCCATGTCTTGGAAAGCCTCAGATCTGGATAGATAGTAAAGGAGTCTGTGTGGAAGCAGATGCTTTCTCAGTGCTGCTTGGAGCTCTGATATCAGCCTGGAGGTTTGTGTGGGGAAAAGTTACAGACATTTCATCAGGTGACACTTCTGGTCTGTGGGAAAGGGTGTCTGTGGTGGGGCAGGGCAAATCCGTGTACCGAGAACAGAGTGGAGGGGAGCCAGAAGCAGTAGCACAATTATAATGACAACGTGTTTATAAAGGTGATGATTCAGTATTAAAATAAACTTGTACCTTTCTTCCCTTGCCACTGGTCCCCTCGTTTGCATTCCAGGAGCTGCCTGCCAACAGCGTGCTGCTGATTTACCTGTCTGCCACGGGCGTGTTCCCATCAGGTCGTTCGGATAGTGAAGGTACAATAAAGGAATGCTCCCTGTCATGAACAGGGCTTGAATTCTCTTTATGTTCCAGGACAAGTGACCAAGAAAGATGTCACAAAGCTCCTTTTAAAAGACAAGTCAATTTGATTCTCCTGTCTGCTTAGTAAGATAGCCTTTATTTTCCACAAACAATAATTAAATCTTTGTGTTTTAATTAGTGTGCATTAACCTGAGAACTTTTCAAAGGACACGTCCAGTTTTTGATGCATCAGAAGTATTAAAAGCCTCCCGATTTTGAAGACCACGTGGCTCAGTTGATGCATCAGCACAAAGTTCATAAAATGGCTCAGTGGCACTCTGTGATTCTTTCCAATGCCCGGCACCAGGAGAACGTGTGGCCAGGAGATGGGTGGTGAAAGGACTCAAGCAGCTGCAGGGACTGGTCTATTTGCACGCTCATTAACCTGACAATTCAAGCCCTTCTCATGATTTTTGACAATTCCCCTCACCTCACCCTCCTGTTCTTTGCAATCTAGCAGAATATTTGGATGCAGCTGCAATGTAAAAGCTGAAAACTGGTCGGCTGAAGTAAACATGGTCCAAAGATCTGTTTATATAATCTAAGAAAAAAAAAATCAAAATAACTTTTTAACATCCTAAATATTGTAAAAACCTCATCTGTTTGAGACTTGCATTCCTTTATAAGATGCATGCTTTGTCCTCCCCTGTGCATGATTTATAGAGCTCTCAAAATGTTAAAAGAAAAAAAAATCCCTGTCAGCTTTGGATGGTGGCAGTGATTTTTTTAAATGCTTTTAACATTTTACTTCTTGCTGCAGTTAGATAGGTCCTAACTGAAGTGTGCTCTCTAAAGCCTGTGGTATGTCCTCCTTTCTGCATGTGTTGTTTCAGCTTAAGACCTTGTGGCAGAGGCATCCAGGCTCAGTCACCTGAGGAGCTGCACAGCCAGAGTGCAGCTTTCACCCAATGAATCCATCACGACTGCATTCTTTTAATAAGGTGGTGTGGTCTGCACACACTTCTGCCTTATTAAAAGGGAGAGCAGCTGCAAGTTGCACTGTGCATCGCCTGCGAGCCGTGTGTTTGGCAGACCGTGTGGGGTGTTTGTAACAGTGCTAAATTAATGTTTGTTCTGTTCCTGATTTTGTATCCCCAAAGCTTCCCTTAAATGGAAAGGCGCCTTGTATCCAAACCTGAAAAAATTGCATTTGGTAGCCAAATGTGGGTCAGCCAAGTCTGCAAATGTATGACAGAATGAGGAAACCCTAATACATTATTTTACTAATGTTAGTGACATTTCATACCCATACCAATGGCAGAAATATTTCTTGGTATCTTGTAAGATTTGATATTTTTTATAGCCATTGCTTTCATCTTTGCTCTCCATCAGACATTCAGGGGGTAGCTCAGTTTTGCAAATTTAGCAGGATATTCAGCTTACAGTGGGAACACGTGTCCAGAGTATGTGCATGTGAAAATTGTGAATTCTGGCTTTGAAATCTTGAAATACAAACCTTTGCTACAGATCTGAAATCTGGTTAAAGCTGTTTTGTCCTTTTGTCATTCTCTGAGTTCTCTCCTCTTCCCTTCGCAGTGTTAGAACTGCAAATGACAGTAGTATTTCTAGTCTTTTTGATACATTTAGCCTTATTTTTTGACCAAATTCTGAATCTGGAATATGCAAATTCATACAGTAATTTTACAAAGGTATTGATTTTCCTGTATCAGACGTGTAATGAGTTTTAATCTTTTTTCTCTATAGTGTAACTAGAGCCAATATTTGGATCTTTTGCGTTAATGTTTGTGGATAAATAGTGAATAATTAAATTAGAAGTTATGAAGTTGCATTCCTTGCTTCTATTTGATAGGTGCTGAAATCACTAAAAAAGCATAAAAAGGAATATGCAGTTAGTGAAGTCTCCACATTCCTCTCTCCCCTCCTTACAACTGCAGTAGTTCAGATTCCCTTAGTTTTCTGGGATTTGTTGTTGCTTCCTCCCTTTCATGTAATCACTAAATGTCTAACAGAGGTGAGTTGCCCCTGCTGATTGTAGCTTCCTTTTTCCACGTGAAGGTCCGTACGATTTTGGGGGTGTGCTGACCAACAGCAACCGGGACATCATCAACGGGGACGCCATCCACAAGCGCAACCAGTCCTACAAGGAGATGCACTGGTGAGCGTCGTGGTGCACGCCTGCAGATTCACAGCAGTTTGTCTGTAACAGAGAAAAACGCATCAACGCCTCTGCAATTCCAACTCCTCAGTGCAGGACATCATAGTGGAGATTGGCTTGAACGCTTAGAAATTAATGTGCAACTTACGCAGCTTTAAGTGATTATTTAAACACTTCAGCTTTCCTTACGTGACATAAGTTCTTAATTACTGGCAAACTTCAGATCAGTGATGTATGACTTCTCAAGAAGTTAAACATCTCCTGAACTAATAAGGAGTCCCACAGGCCATATTATAGACAATACCAAATCAGCTGTGCAGTTGCTCTCTGAGGATGAATCTGGGGACGGGGGCATGGGGAATTTGTCTGCTTTTTGTCTGGCTGTGGGAAGCTGTGTGTCTGAGGCACTTGTGCAGTGTCAGAGCTGTGCAGCACTTGTGGTGCTCTGAGGTGTTCCTTTCTCTTTGCAGCCTTCACCCTGGAGATCTCTACCCTTTCACCAGAAAGCCCCTGTTCATCATCGTGGACTCTTCCAACAGCGTCGCCTACAAGGTAAGGCCCTTGGAGGCAGCTCCTCGTGTGGTAGGATAAAGTGCCAACCCCTAGTTAGCTTACACTTTTAACGGGCTATTTTTTTCAACAGTTTGTATTCAGTCTTTCTTTTCTTTTGAGGTTGTGCATGCTAGTCAGGATCTGACCCTATGAATAGGAACAAGAAGGAGAAGCACATGAACAGCCGCTCATTGGAAAGTAATAAATCCTCCTGGAGGGAAAAAAGGTTCAAGATTTCCAAGGTCTCTGGTGGGAGGTTTATTTTTGTTTTATACCAAAGACAAATCTCGGTGTGTGTGCATGGGGGAGGGAGATAACTAATGTGCTTTTCTTTTTTCCAGTCATCCAACATTCAGTTGCTTTTAAGCAACAGAAAGGAGTCAAAGCATTGAGCCTGATCTTATAAAACACGGGGTGTCTGTGTCTGAAAAGTGTCTGAACCAAGGAAGTAACAAGCCTCAAATTAGCATCCAGTGTTACTGTAGAGTGGTGTTTGCTTGGACACTGAGCCTCCTTCCTAGGGTGCTCTGGACTTACAGTAGAATTGCTCCATGCCAAATCACCTCTGGGAATCTGCAGTTCGGGTAATACAGAAGCAGGCATTGTACTCATGGTGGCCAGTTGAATCTGGAGAGCATTACACATTTATGTCATTCATGAATGGGGTAATAAGAATGTGCTATATCTGGGGAAAGTGCCACTTCTTCTGTGTTCCTTTTTATAGCTCCATTATGTGCAGTGAGGGAGGGGAACACACACAGCTGCGTTTTGGAGGAGGAACAGGGACGTCTAGTGGCCAGAGGAGCTTGTGCCTTGTTCAGTGTCCACAGGCTGTGCTGTTTGTTTTGAAGGCATGTGTTGGCCAAGGAGAGGTACTAAATCAGTGGTCGGTGTGATTCAGGATAGTTCTGTATTGAGCCAGGGAGCTCCTGCCTGGCAGCCAGATAATGATCTGGCCTCCCGGTTGGGTCTTTGGTTTGTTGTAGCATAATGTATCTCCGAGGGCTTTTTAAACACCACTTTATTTAAGTTCACCACACTGGGTTTCAGAGAAAATCTGCTTTTTCTTCAATTCCCTTCCCCATTTAAATGGAGGGGAACACAATTGGAACGATTTACTTGTCTTTCTGAGAAAGTGAGCATTTGGAAGGGATTTATTTCCCTCTGCTCTTTCCTGACTTTTATTCCAGTATAACATCAAGGGGATTGAATTTTTTTCAGGGGAGAAAGTATTGCTTGTGTTTGGTTTTTGGTTTGGTTTTGGTTTTTTTACCCCCTTCCTCTCTAATAGAATTGTTAAAAGATGTCAAGTGGATCAGCTGTGTAGGAGAGCAAGGGATTGCAGCTCTGGACAGACTGGGGTTCTGTGGAAGGCTTAGAGCAAAGGCTCTGTTTGGGGCAATGGATTTCCACATGTAGATTTATAGGTCTTGTGAGAATAATGTCAAGTGTTTACAGTAGAATTTGCCTTCTGTATTACATTTAAATTTGATAATTAAACTTTCTTTAGATTTTGTGGGCACACAGTGAGCAACTCTGTAACCTCCTCTGAGTTTCTTTTCCTTGTTCTGCAGTGAGCTGGCAGGGGTGTAAAACCCACCAGTCTGTTCAGCACAGCTGGTGGAGAGCATTCAGCTCTGCCTGTGTGGAAGGAGCACAGAAATGTGAGCTTTGGCAGTATTTCAGGACAGGATTATAGAAGTGGCTGCTAGGAGCACTGACCCAGATCAGAGCAGTGTGGGCACAACCGCGAGGAACCTAAAAAGAAATATGTTCAGCATTTCAGAAGTGACATTCACCTTCCCCATCTCTTGCCACTGAACATAGGCAGACGTGTGAGGGGACTGGTTTAGATGTCTTGTTTCGTTTTCTGCTGAAGGCACATGGCAGAGCTCTCAAGGTCAGTGTTTTCCAGCCCTTGTGCACTCCTGCCTGTGGTTGTGCTGGGGTCCTTGTCCCCAGAGTGCCCTGGCAGGGCTGTCCTGTGACTGTCCCCAGGTGGGCTGGGAGGCGTCTGGAGGCTCGAGTGCTGGCACGAACAAAGAGGTTCTGTGCGACCGTGTGAGGAATTGAAGTCAATACTGACTTTTTTCCACATGGCTGCTCTGATCTTTCCTGATAGGACAGGAGCTATCCTGACATTTAAATGTCACTGCCAGCAGTACCGGCAGGAACAGCAACTGCTCACACATCTTTTTCTGCAGCCCGTTCCTGCTCTCCTGCACGCATCCCCATCCTCTCCCTCTCTCTGGAGGACTTAAACGGTGATGACTGAAAGTAAGTCCTGCCAGGAAGTGACTTGCCAGTTTGTCAAATCAGCGGCACTTGAACAGCTTCCTCCCCTGTATATTTAGCTGAAAGTGGAAGATAACTGCAAATCGAGCATATCTACTGAGAGCCGTGAATTTTTTTTTTAACACTTCCATTTAAATATAGGTGGCTGTGCGTTCTTGAAGGTTACCACTGCATATGTGGATGAAATAATATTTTTAAATCAATATCTTCCTGTAGCTGTGGTTGTCTTGGATCATGGTCAAATGCAAAGTCTTAAAACCAAACCAAACCAAAACCTCCAGCCAGTGAGAAGGCCTTTGTCAGTGATGTGGTATAAATACTTAACTTAGCAAAGCTTAAGTGTGAAATGATTTCTTTTGGAGATGATGGGCAGTTCTTTCTTGGAAAGAGATGAACATGACACGCATTGTAACAGTCAGCAATACTTCCGTTGGAAAACTTGAACACTGAAGTAGAAAGACAGTCAATTTAGAAACAAAATGGGGCTTATCCTTTTTGGAGTTGTCCATGCACTGAATGGTAGGGCATTCTTTATCCAGACCTGCTGTCAACATCTGGATTGCAGGGCAGGTTTTCCTGGCTTAACCTCTGCTGGGATGAAGTCCAGAGTGCTCTCAGACAGTTCCTGGGACCTGCAAGTGACTCAGGGGTGCTCCTGGCTGTTGGACTGCAGGGTTGTTCTCACTGGTGGCTCTGCTTTGGTCTGTAACTGAGTGACACACGATGGAGTTATTAAACATGTCAATCTGCTGGTGGTGTTGAGCATACGAGTTACTGGAGAAGCTAAAACTTTGCCAGTATGTGTACAATTCAAACCAGCAGTCTCTGGCGTAACTCCTGGAGTTCAAAATGGTTTTTTCACCAATTCCTGGGCTGGCTCGTAGTTACTGTCTGCAAGAGAATTGTCTTTGTTTCTTCTTTAGAGTCGAAACCTTAGTATCCAGCATTATCAGTCTTCCCTGGGCTCCTAATGAACTAGAAGGGTTTTTAGCACTACTCAGCACTCTGTCAGAGATGGGAAATGTTTTATTTTGATTAGACTAGACTTCTGTCTCTAGTATTTAGCAGATTTAGGTCAAATTAATTCTGTAAAACTAATAAAACTGAAATATACTGCCTGGAAGGCAAAGTTCATTTGAGTTATGCAGAAGCCAAAAGGAATAACAAAATTAATTTTTTTAGGATTCTACAGAAGCAAACACTTGTGGTGTTGTATGTCTTACACTTGTAAACTGCAGTTTTAAGAATCTAATCTGCAGGTGTGTGTGTGGCACTCGTGTGCTCTGGAGGCGTGATTTGAGTCTGTGCTCTGAGAGGATGCAGACACAATCACATTTTCTATAGCTTTGCAAGCCTTCAGTTTTAAGCTGTTCTGGTGGCAGCTGATGAGGTTGTGTACATGATTTTTGGCTTCTTTCCCTCTGTGATAATTGTTTACCACCAGACAGATACGCAGTAGGACTGTTACCACATAAATACTGGTGAAACTGGACAATGGTGGTGTTTCAGGTTCTGGAGAAGTTTTTGTGCAGTGGGACACTTTGGCAATATTTGAGGTGCTGGTGAAAGGGGCATGAAATGAGTGTTGTAAAATGAGGATTCAGTACAGCAGATGTTAAGGTTGTGACATGCTTGCTTTAAAGGAAACTTACTTTAAACTTTTCTCCTCTGGGCCCTCCTGTTTCATCAGACATAGCTCCTCCTGCTAGAACGAAAAGGGGAAAGAAATGGCTTTGACTGGGCAGTTCAGTTGGTATTGAGGGAAGATGCTAAACCCAATTGTTTTCACTTTTCCTGCAGAACATGATTTCTTTTTTTCAAGTAATATGTTACTACTGAAAGCCATATTTCCATGAAATTAGTGTCTGCCATCAGTAGCAATGAAATGAGAGAATTGTAATTCGTTTAAAATGTAGTTGGTTATATTCCTTTCGTGCTGTGATCTGAGTAAGTGAACTTGTCAGGCTCATTGCCAATGCTGAGATGTGTGAGGGGCTTTAGTGTCTTCTGTCATTAGTATGAATTGTACCCTTGACTTGCTCAATATTCAAGGCAAGCAAAGTGACCATCAATACTTCAAAATTCTTATCTGTTACAGAATTTCACAAACTTATTTGGACAACCATTGGTGTGCTTGCTTTCTCCAACAGCATATCCAAAAGCATTACAAGGTATGTGCAGTATTGCATTTCCCAACAAGCTGCAGTTGCATCCTGTATCTATCCCAAATAGATTCCTCAGGAAAAGACAGCTTTTCACTACTGTAACCCCTAAATCAGGTTAACAGTCCCTGAAGCAGTATGGTAAAGTTTAGCTACTGTATGTGGTACAGAATATGTTCCAACACTGATGACATTTCTACAGATGGCTCCAACAAGTGCTGGGAGCAAAGGCTCTCCTGCATGGAGACTGAGGAAGCGGCCAGCCCAGCGTGGGGTGATGGTGGTTATTACAGCTCTGGGCAGCTTTATTGCTCCCAGAAAGGGAGCAGAGTCAGTTAAGGTGTCTTGGTGTTAATGCACGTCTCCAGCAAGCCTTTATTGCCAGCCATTGATCAGATCTGCACGAGGGAAGGTGTAACTAACACACAGGAGTAGCTCCTCTGTGGCGGAATTTAGCGGGTGAGCGACTTCATTCTGTGGCAGGGGCAGCGTTTCTGTTTCATGTGCCAAATATATCCCTTTGTCTATTGATTTATTTTTCCTTTTAGATCAGTCTCAGCGGGGTAGCCTCTTCACACTCTTTCTGAACAATCCGTTAATGGCATTCCTGTTTGTCTCTGGATTATCAAGCATGCGCCGAGGATTGTGGGAGAAGTGTCAGGATTACCTCAGAAAAATCAACCGGGACATTGCCCAGCTGCTGACCCACTCCCGATCCATAGGTACGGCCTGGCCAGGCACAGCTGAGCCTTTTGGGGGGGTTGAGCCTTTCTAAACTGAGCTTTCTCTGCCTTTTGTACAGATCAGTCCTTTCTTCAGTTTTTTGGGGATGAATTTCTTCGCTTGCTTCTCACAAGATTTATCTTCTGTTCGGCTACTATGAGGATGCACAAAATCTTCCGGGTATGCAGGGATGTCTGTGCCTTTGTGGGAACTCCAGGCCAGGGCCTGTAGAACTGCCCTGGCTCAGGTGGGAGGGTCCAAGGGCTGAGCAGGTCCCTGTGACCTCAGAAAGGTGGCTGATGCTCACGTGCTGTTCCTGCAGCTTGCGCTGAGGCTGTGCCTTTGTGTCTCTCCAAAGGCACGAAGCTTTTGGCTTGCAGGAGCCTCAGTCCCACACGTAACACAGCAGGCACACTCCAGTTCATTTATGGCACTCTGGACAGCCCTGTCTGCTAGAAAAATTCCTCTTAATGGCTTAAGATTATTATTTCTACACAACCAAAAAGGTGTGGAACAAGGATAGAGGAAGTGGGGAGGAGTGGGTCATTATTCCTGGAATGTGTTCGTGTGAATGGGTTTTGAAAGGTCTTTGAAGTGTAAATGAATACGCTAAATAGGAAGATGGTATTTTGCCTCCCCGTTGGTTAAAGCTGTGCCAACAGAGAAGTCTGCTCTGGATCTACACCATTTTGTGTGAGTGTTGGCATATAAACTGCCTGCTCCATTTTAAACACTGCAGGGGAAAATGGGAGTGGAGCACTGAAAGGTGCAGTATTCAGTTGTGGAACTGCAGACATCCAGCAGCTCTCCAAGCCTAAGTCAGCTACCTGGGCTGCTCTGATACCAGGCAAAAGAAGCAGGTCTGTGTTAGTGGGGAGAGATTTGCCCCCAGTGTCTTAGATATTTGTTTTAGGATGAGATGAATCTCCCACTGGAGATGCTTACATGTCTGTAATTTCAAGAAATGAACTCCAGCCTGGTAGGTAAGTACAGGTGAATATTTTTTTATCTTTTTTTAGTGGTTTCTTTTTTTTTCTGCAAAGTCTCAGTGAACATACCAATAACTAGCTCAGATGAACAGGCATTTGTATTGCCACTGTGACCATCTCTGAGTCAATGGAAAGAGAAAACTGAAAATTCTAGAATGTTCTCTCTCCCTGTGCCATACTGAACAGATTAGGGTGAAATTGGCCTTTTGTAGTCTTCTTCCTAGAGAGTGTGAAGGAAATGAGTGTCTGATTCTCTTTGTTTTCACTGTCATCTAGCAGGAGACTCGAAATTATCCCGAATCTTATCCTCAGCTGCCAAGAGATGAAACGGTGGAGAACCCTCACCTCCAAAAGCACATTTTGGAGCTGGCTTCCATACTGGATGTTAGGAATGTTTTCCTGGAAAACACACTCGATGACTATTAAAAGAAACTGTCTTACTGCAAAGGGGATTCCCTGGCCACAGATTTTGAATGGTGCAGTTTTATAATGTGAAAATCATAAAAGGAAGTACTTGATTTTATTTTTAAATTTAGGACCATTATTTTAAAAAGTAATAATAAACAGCTGTTAGTTGAGCTGTTCCATTCTGTATGGGGTCAATTTTATAAGCAGAAGTTTTCATGTCTTTTAAATGTTAAACTAAAGAATCACTAGAGGTTTATTTCTGGCCTTGTGGCTGTCAACCACATTTCCAACAGCTGATCCTAAGCATAGAAGTATTATTGGTTACCTTTAGCCCGCATTTGTGGAAATCCTTTATTTTTATACAATTTTAAGAAATTGGAAAGAAAAAAATCAACAGAAAAACCAATATTTTATCCCCAAAGAGTTTGGATTTGAAATGGTAAAGATGGAACCACACAGTGCAAACCAACAATAGCAATAACACAGATTCCTTCATAACAAATATATTTTTTCAGTCTTAGGCAAGTGAAGAGACAAAACTGTGGACAATTAAGTTGCATTTGGAGCAGTGCTTTGAAGTGAATTTGTAAAGGTACTTAATGCTCCCTGTGAGTTTGACGCAGCAGTTCTCTGTATGAACTGTGCACTGCTGGCCAAGGACCTGGTTGGGCAGGTGGTCAATAGGTGAACAAACTGCAAACCCTGAAAGTCGGCCCCCACCTCTCAGTGTCTTGTGGGGCATCCTGCCATTTGTGCTGCTGCCACAGGAGGACGGGGCATTCTTCAGTTTGAGGTACTATTTAGAAATTCCAGCATTTCCAGCAGGTGTTCCCCCTCCTTTCCGTGTGTGGATGGAATGTGTGGCTCCCACAGCATGACCACTCCCTGACAGGAGCTGAGAGGATGTCCTGTTCCGTGCTGTACCAGCCCCTCCTGTCACTCGTGTCTGACCCCGCTGTGCCACAGCCCCGTGCCCCGGCAGAGGTGCTGATGTTCCCCTTGCAGGTGGAACCAAGTGGGAGCTGCCATAACCCCTGGATGTTTTGCATGTGCCCCCATGGCTCAGTCCTGCCCTGGAACCAGGAGCAGCGAGGGGCTGTAACTGCAGCAGCACCATCGGCTCCCCAGCCCGTGAGCTCAGCCTGGGTGTCTGCAGGAGGACAGGGGCCTTTGGGAAGGGGCTGGCTGCAAAAGGCTCTTGTGGCTGCTGGGACGGGTGCTGGCTGCCTCATTTGGGACTGCAGTGCCTGCCTTGCAGAGCTAGAGCAGCTCTGGCAGTGCAGGGTGAGCAAGGATGAGGGAATGGAGATACTTTAAACTATTACATGAAAAAGTCAATTGTCACTGTTCCATGGGCTGCTAGAAAAGAAGTGAGAGGACAAGTCCAATCAGTGCTTTTTGTTGAACCCCGGCCGTGCCTCTGTGCTTAGGTGGAAACAGTGCAGAACTTGGTGACTGCCGTAGTGTCATGGCAGTCCTGGGTGCAGAGCATCACCCAGGGTGTGATCCAGTCAGCCAGAACAGCACTGGTGGATCCCTTCTGCTGAGGGAGCACGGTGTGCAACAGCAGGAACGGCTGCAGCATAGCTGGGGAGTTTGCATGAAGGTTCTTTGTAGCTGGGCTGAAGCTTGCACCATCCATTCTTTATTTCCCAAGTGTACAAAATCCTGTGAATGCTCGTGTTTGTCCTAAGCAGTCTTGAAGTTGGTACATTGAGACCCCCTCCCCTTGGTGCTGCTCTTTGGACTCTGGCAGGACTTCATTTCCCGGGCTGTGGAGTCTGTTCTAATGAGTGTGTGTTTGTGTGTGTGCATGTGTGTGCTCGGCGTTTGTGTGTGTATGTACAGTACACATACATCTACTGGCTGGTGTAAATTGTAAATATGTATATATGTATAGGTACTTGTATATGTATTAAAAAGAATGAACCACTACAATGTCTATATACAAAATTTATATATACACACATACGCCATGTCGGGTGGATTCCACAAGGTGCTGCAGATCATTTGTGGTTGTAGTAAAGGTTATGGCTCTTCTGCCACTGTAATTTGCTGTTTCCAGGGTCTTACCCTTGGACCTTGGAGTAATTGATAACTGATTCCAGGTACAGGAGCCCTTGGTTAGCCAGGGGAATGGGTACCCCTGTATGTGTTACAGTGATAAGATCCATGTATTTACTGTGAAGCTGATCCCTGCCTTTCTGCCTGGTAGGAGGTCCCCCGTCGCTAAAATGTGGGATTATATGTGGAGGCTAAAGATGCAGGAAGCCTTTAATGCAGCAGCAAGTGAGAGGCAGGTTATTTGTTGCCCTGCCTGCTGTTCCTCTACCAGCAGTGTTCAGCTTGCATGGAAAAAGGGAATTGAGTTTTCCCCAGCTCACTGCCTTCCAACCAAATGCTTTTGCTTTGCTTTAGCTTTTGCTTTGAAGCTATTCTCATTTTGGTTCCATCTCTGTGGAAAAGAAAAGAGTATGCTGTTTCCAAGCATAGGAATGATGATGACGATTCCACTCGTGTGGGCTGGTGAACCTCTGGGACATTGCTTGTGAACTGACTGGGAAAGCCTTGGTGGTCCTCACCTTCATTTAGCCAGGCTGAAGTGGGGAGTCCCTGCTTGTGACCTGAGAGGTTTCTACCATTTGCAGCCCTTCGAGGAAGTTCTGTTTGCTTTTTGCCAAGGTAGATCTCATCAGAGAAAAATGCACTTTTTAAAATACAAAGCACCCAGAAGAAGCTGGAATGTAGGAGGAGAATATAGGCCTTGAAAATTAGTTCAGAAGTTGAACTTAGCAGCAATGACTGTCCGAGTCAAAAATTAATTCTTGAGGTTCCTAATTCTCCTCTTACCTGCTGCTCTTTGTTAGAAGGTCCAGTGCTGGGGCGTTCAAAGATAAAGATTTCACTCCTGTTGTGTTGGGAGGAGTATGGAATTGTACTGTGGAAGCAGAGGGCTCATACCCTCTGTCTGCTCTAGCTGTAGCTAGGATGAGTGTCTGGTCTTGGATTTTGAGCCAGCCCCTCCCTTCCCACCCAAAGAACTGCATTCAAGATGAAAATGTTGATATTTTCCCCTCCAAGTAAAAGCTTGTCTTGTTTGAACTAAGTCATTCTAAACTTGTGCTACTGTGTGCTCTGTGCTATGGTCGTAGGTACCTCTCGGTGTATGCTTGTGTGTACTGAAGAAAATCTGGTTTCTGTATCTCGCAGTCCTCAGTGTGGAAGCGAAGCAAAGACTGAACCATTTTTAAGTGAGAAGAGAACAAATCCTTTTCTTCTCAGGCCTGATGCCTTCCCTCTTGTCTCACTCTCCCTTTCTCCGTGTATCTTTATTGCTTATATTAGCGGAGAAGACTTGCCAGCACCAGGCAATGCCAAATTAAAGGGGTAAATTCTGCATGTAATACATTGAGAGGACAAGGTGAACTGGACCAGCTGTGTCCTTACAGGACTGCTCCTGCCTGGCTCCCTACTCCCTGCATGGGGTGTGCTCAGATGAATCCTGCTCCCACAGTAGGTTTGTGCTCCTGCTCAAACTGGCTTTGGAACATCTCGCCAAAGTTACTGCTGTTGCCTTTTTTTCCCCTTTGACTTCTCAAAATAACAGTGATAGGGCAGTGCAGGGTTATGAGTCTTTAATGCTCTGGTTTTTAATTCCTCTTGGGATGTGATGTGTTATTTTGCTTTGTGCACCAGCTAAATGGAGTACTAACTTCCATGAGCTGTGCAAACAGGACTTGCTCCCTGGAGTGCTTTCTTGAGAAGTTTCAGGACGTTTCTTTGAGTAGTTTATCAAAATAATATCTGTCAAGTAATGACTGACTAAACCCCTCAAGACTGTGCCCCAGGGAGATGTGCAGAGATGTCTTTAAAGGATCATAGGAAATAGATGGGGGCAACAGGAAATTTGGCTTCAATTAATCATCTTCAAAAGCTTCAAATTTGAGTAGCTCTGGTCTGGCTTCTCCCCTGAGGATGGGATGGAAGTGCTGTTCCATAGCCCATTCCTTGCATGAGTTAGGAAGCACCTCCCCTGCCTCACTGCCTCCCGTGTCCTGTAACCATGCTGTGCTGCAAGTCTGCTCCTTCCCAAAAGCTAAAAATCTTGGAATCTGTCTGAACAACTGTTTTGTCTTGAGGTTTCTTCTGTAAAAGCTTCACCTGTGTTTGATTCCTCAGTAACCGTCCGAGTGCAGCTCAGTGGTGCAGCAGCGGCCGAGCCTCACTCAGTCCTGCTGGTGTTGGTGGCTGGTCCGTGGTGGCTGTGGCTGCTCCTGGGGCTGAGGGAACTCTGCAGGCAGGAACAGCTGTATGAACAAGGGAAAAAAATCTAATACAGAGAGCTGAAAACTGCTCTGTGCGCCTCATAAGGTCAGACTGGGCACAGCGGCCAGGGCAGAGCTCTCCAGAGCAGACTGTACACTCCCAAAGGGGCTCTCTTACATTTGTAACATCGGACTTTTAGAGCAATACTGTTCTGTGACCACTTGTGTTCAGGTGCTTTGAAGATCTGTGTGTCCACCAATAGAGCAGAGGACACACGTAACTGCTTTAGATTTAGGAGTGACAGTCTGTCACTTGTTGTTTTCCTGCCTAAACCATTTCTATGCCAAGACTGAGGAGAGTTAGTCCAGGATTTCTGAATCTGACAATCTTTTTGGGGTTAAGGACTGTCTCTGAATTCTGCCCAGATGCACGCATAGATGTTTTGTTCCTGGTTTCATTCCCAGTGGGAGCAGACCCCAGCACAGCTCGCTGGCCTGCAGGAGCCCCAGAGCAGAGCAGATCTCACCAGCCCCATCCCAGCAGCCGCTCCTTCCAGATTAAACCCTGCTGGGAGGATCTGCCTCCTTGGCTTCGCAGATCACTTTTGGCATGTGTTTATTATCATTCTGCCATTGAACTGGTTTGTTGGGAGCAGGATTCTGCCTCATGCAGGCTGAAAAGCACAAGTTGCTTCTGCCCTGGGCAAGGCCCAGCGAGAAGGACGAGGGGAGTGCAGGTGGGAGTGTTTGGGAGCGTTCTGGGAATGCAGAGGGACCGTGCCTCGGGCAGCCCAGCTGCAGAGGTACAGGGAGCGTTTTGCCTCTCTGAGAATCAAATTATTTATTACCAAAAGTAATTTTATAGTGGATTGGTTCAAAGTTATTTTACAGCTGTGTGCCTGTATATCGTATTTTGGTAAAAACGGATATTTTCCTTAAAATATATAGAGATATATAAATAAACTTTTTTTGGAGCAAATGGACTTTTTTTGCAAGGGATCTGTAATCGCCAAAGCAGTGTGATGCCAGAAGCGACTCTGCCGTTGTTCGGGGAGGGAAGAAGCGTGTTTGTGTTACTGCTGGACACCGCGGGGAGAAGCGAAAGCCGCGATGGAACGGGGCCCTGCCGTTTGTCCCCGCCGGAGCGGACACACCCGGCCCGGGGACTGCCACAGACCGAGCGCCAGCCCCGCGTCCCGCTCGTCACCGCCTTTCCAGCCTTTCCAGAGACTTTGGAGCAGATTTCCGTTCGCTTTTGTCCCCGCCGCGCCGGGGCCGCTCCCGCCCGGTGTTCGCGGTTGTGCCGTGTCCGAGCCGTTCGCTGTCCCTGTCCCGGCCGCCGCCGCCCCGGCCCCGCCGGCGGACTGTGCTGTCAATAAACTGTGGTAAACGCTCGAACCGAGGCGCCTGGTCCGCTCCGGGGTGGGACAGCGGGAGCGAGCAGCGGCAGGACCGGGAGGAGCGGGGCTGAGGGAGGAGTGCGAGGAGCGGGGCTGAGGGAGGAGCGGGGCCGGGGGAGGAGCTGGGTCGGAAGGACGAGCGGCCGGAGCGGGGCTGAGGGAGGAGCTCGGTCGGAGGGAGGAGCTCTGTTGGAGGGAGGTGCGGGGCTGAGGGAGGAGCTCTGTTGGAG
>VZTG01001554.1:831110-854708 GCA_013397845.1 Melanocharis versteri
AGCCGCCGCGGGCCGGGCCGGGCCGGGCCTCACTCGCGTGTGGGTGCGGGCCGGGCTGACGGGGTCCGACCCGCCCGCTCCCCCGGCCCCGGCCCCGCCGCCGTTTGGGGCCGTTGGTTTGGGACTTTAACGGATTCCGCGCCGGGAGACCCGATTTTTTTGACGTGTTGTGGCAGATGCGATGTTAAAACGTTTTCTGTTACCTTTAAATGATTCATGCGGGTGGGATTTTTTAGTGTGGAACCCATTTCTGTTTGATTTGCAGGTACTGCCAGGCCTTGAAGGCTTTAATGGCACTAGAAATGCGGTAAACCAGCGGATGAGGCTCAGAATTAAGTCTCAGTATTTGGAATCTTTAGACAGAGTGTCAGTGTCTTAAACGTTGGAGGTCGTGGCTTTCCGAAGGACCTGGATATTTCAGGTCTGTAGAGCAGTAAAATGTTTGCCAAATTGAAGAAGAAGATCGCAGAGGAGGCAGCGGTTGCTCCCAGGCCCGCAGGAGCCGCCCGCATCCCCAGGTCTGTCAGTAAGGAATCGATCACGTCTGTGGGAGCAGACTCCGGAGACGACTTTGTGAGTTACACCTTGCTTTGAAATCTGATTTCTCTGACAGCACTTTTATTATGGTTTTTGCAGACAACCATTTTAAGTCTAGTGTGTGAGTTGAATACGTGCTGTGGTGTCTTTGTAAGTGTATCTCTTAATGCATAAATGTATCATTAGCTTGAGTGAACTTAAATATTGAAGAGAAAACGTTTGTTAAACATAGTAGTTGCCAGGAGGCTTCTATCCCCATGAAAACATGAGTTATGAAGCTGTTTAAATACAAAACATTGATAAATAGACCTCAGATATTGAATAAAGCTGCAATTACATGTAAGATACCTATTAGTAAAATTAATTACTGAAGCACAGACTCCTAGAATGGTTTGGGTTGGAGGTGACCTTTAAGCTCGTCCACCCCCTGCCATGGACAGGGACACCTTTCACCAGACCAGGGTGCTCCAAGTCCTGTCCCACCTGGCATAGAGCACTTCCAGGGATGGGACAGCCACAGCTTCTCTGTCTTTAGAAAAGCCAGCTAGATGCTGGCCAGTTTTCATTTTACCTCTTGGCTTCGGGGTACTCTTCTTACCTGACACATTGTATATGTCTCTGCTGAAAACGTGTGTGCGGCATTGTTGCACTCAAAACTATTGTAGTTCCTCTCTTTCATTATAAAACATTGTTTAAACAAGTGGTGAAATTCCAGGAGTGTATGGGTTAAATGAAACTCTGGAATGCTCTGGCACCTCTGCCCCGGATGGCTGGCTGTCACATTTTTGAAAGCCTGGATTAAAGCAGTGTCACCTCACTGCTGGAGCCAGCAGGACCCACTGCAGAGCCAGCAGCAAGTCTCTGTTTGCTGTCTGCAGAGTGAAGAAGTTATTTACACAGTTGAGCTTTAAATAATTTTTGCTGAAGCTCAGCTGAAATTTCAGTTCTGTTAAGCAGAAGGCTGGAGCTTCTAATGTTTAAATACATTTTATAGTGGAAATGTATTAATCTTGTGTTTTTCTGAGGGTTTTTTTCAGCACTTAGGAAATTCTCATGTAGAAATTCTGTTTACCCTCTTGCAAGTTTGGAGAGCAGAAAACAACTAATGGCAGTGACTGAAGTCCTGAGTGGTTTTCAGAAAACCTCCAAGAATTAGTTGTTTTATCAATATTCATTTAACTGCTCTTGCTATTGATTTTTATGGCGCAAAAGCCACCAGAGGTCTCATAAGTCAGTTATGCAGCAGATTTTGCATGCACAGGTTGCTGCATCAGGGCTTCAGCGAGCTTATCCCACCTGAAAAGCATTACTGCTTCTTTTCCAGGTACTTTGATTTCCACGGCTCTGGCTTTGACCTTTCCTGGTGCCTGTGCTGTAGAGCCTGGTTTCCTCCCCTCGGCTGTTCCATTGCCCCATCTCCTCAGTGACAGCTTGGACAAACAGTTCCCAGCCCCAGCTCCTTCCCCAGCGTTGTGCTCTGGGGAGCAGGCAGCCTGGCACTATTTAAGCCTTGCTGGTTTTCTTCTTCAGCATTTTTTACACATTCTGCTGTGCTAGTACAATTTTCGCCTTTGTGTGGAAAAACAAGTGCTCTTCCTAGGCAGGAGAGTGGTTATTATCCCAGACTTAATGTATGTCAGGATCGCTTTTTCTAAATTTTGTAAGTGACAGTGTTGCTTTTCTCCCAAGGCTTCTGACGGAAGCAGCTCCAGAGAGGATCTTTCATCCCAGTTGTTCAGAAGAAATGAACAAATAAGAAAACTGGAGGTTAAGCTGTCTGGTATGTGTCCTGATACATATAAAACTTGTTACTTTAGGAAACGTTTTTCTTTGAATTTACATGGTTTAATTTATTAAAAATACATGGGGTAAAGGTCTTTTGAAAATTGATTTGTAGCAGCTCTGTTGATTGACAACGAGGGAGCATCCAGTATCATTAATTTTTTATAAAGGCAACTGGTTCTTTGCCGATTTCAGCAATATATTTATGTGATTCCTTGGAACAGCTGGGATAGCTGTCTGTCCCCACTTGTGTGTAATGGTTTGTTTCTCATAGGGTCTGAGCTTTCTGATGTTCACAGTAACACAGTGCCATCCTTAGAGAAGTGAGCTTGGAAATGAAGAAAAAACAAAGGATTCCACATAAAACAGTCCTGAGGCTTTTTTCTTTCTAATTCCTTGTTCTGTAAAGCTGTAGTGAAGGCTGGCACTGCTCTCCATCCCTGTTGAAGGGAGGAGACCAGAGACTGGGCTGAACTGTGTTACACTGCTGCTTCCCAAAGCTCACGGGAGGCCTTGGAAAATAAGGAAAGGTTACAGCCAGATCAGGATTATTTTAATTTATTATGGAGGCTTACTGGGCTTCTGTTCAATTCAAGAAAATATAGGGTTCAAAAATTATTTCACATCGAATTTGAAAGGCCCAAGTGCTCATCTGCTTACACAAGGTAAACTTAAAAGTGCTGACTGGGGCTTAACACAAAAGAGGGAGGCTCTGAATATCAGGAGTCTCACGCAATCAACCAGCCAGTGAGTAAATTCTCTTTTCCGTCGTGCAGGAGCTTCTCCAGGGTGTGTGCATACTTTGTTTTGGTTTTTATTCCCTGCCTCCCACGTCACTTCTGCTGAGTGAGGGTGAGGGCCGTGCTGTGGGGCTGGAACAACAAGCAAATGGATGCAATGGCCTTGGATTCACACTTCTTTGCACCCTCCAGTGCTAGACACCTTTCCTGAACAGAATTAAATATATCAGTGCTCTGGGATGAAGTAAAAAGGGAGAGACAGTTGTTCATTCTCTGGTTCTGCCCTTGTCTGTGTGACTGACGCTCCTGGGACAGGCCCTTCTGTTTGTGCCAACCCTGTGGACAGTGCAGAACTATTTGCTTGTGTTCATTGTTGTGGTCACCCAAGTTTTCCTCAGCAGGAATGATTTTCTGATTAAGAAAATCATTGTCATTTGCCACTCATCCTTTTTTTTTTCTTTTTTTTTCTTTTTTTTTTTTGTGTTACCCTAAAAATGTCCTTCCCCAATGTCTGTCCATTCCTGGTCTGTTCTTCTCCCTCCTCACACAAGATTATGCTGATCAGATCCGAAATCTGCAGAAGATAAAAGAGAAGCTTGAAAATGCATTAGAAAAGCATCAGGATTGTACGTATTTTTCTTTTTTTCCTTTTTGCTTAGTTAAGTTGTAAGTTGCTGTGGCTGGAAGGAAAGGGGTTTGGTGTACAGGTGTGCTAATGATTTCCTTTCAAACTCTGCACCTCTGTACTGTCAAGAATTAGAACACAAGTTGTTACCTTATTTACAGCATAAAAAGCAGCAGCAGTGTGTTGAACAAAGTTGTTATTATACTCCTTCTGCCAAATTTGGAGCTAACATGCAGGAAAGACCTTTTGGAAACCCACAGCTTTGTTCTAATCCAGCAAGGAGCAGTATTCCTGTCTGCTGTTAGCTTTGGCTCCTGGCCAGTGTGCAAGCAGCGTGAGGGAATGAGCGGCACAGCGTTAGTGCTACAGTCAAGATGGGGCTAATTACTTGCAGAAGAAGCTCTTTAAAGTTATAAATAACTTACAGAAAAGTGAGAAGCAATTTTAAAGGATGAGTTTTTAATATAGCTGGTGGTTCTCTGTTGATAGCCTCCATGAGGAAGTTTCAGGAGCAGAATGAAGCTCACCAGGCCAGTCGAGCCAAGATGGCTGAAGGAATGGCTTTGGCCTTGGAAAAAAAGGACAAGGTAAGAGAGCTCGAGCAGGACTTATGACTCTCATGGCCCTGATGTTTTAAGGAGGCGTTGCTATTGATTAAAATAATTGTTCAGCACTGTGTGTGAGCGTGCCAGCGCCGAGGGAAGGAGGGAGCGCTGAGCTCAGTGCCAGGAATGGTGCAGGACTTGTCCCTGCTCAGACTGTTCCGACTGGTTTTAACAAGAGCCCACAAAAACTCCTAATGAAAGGTTAAGCTTGTGCTTGGATAAGATTCAATGGCAGTAGGCCCGTTGCCACATTTATTTTACTTGCATAAATACTTATGTAATAAGGTAGCATGAATGATTCCTCAGCCTTTATCTATTCAAGAATGGGCTGTTACTGTACTTCTGCTGAGTATTTTTTTAATCACTACCAAAGCTTAATATCTGCTAACAATACAAATTCTTCTTATTTTTTTGACCATAATTGCTGTCCTTGAAAGCCTGCAAATGGATTCTGATATCTTTTTTCTCCTTTCTTTCTTTCTTGTTCAGGAGTGGATGGAAAAACTTGGTCAAGTTGAAAAGGTAATTAACCTTGGATGTTTTTCTCGGGGGGTGTAGTGTGTCTCTGTGTATTTGCAAACACCATCCTGCACACTTCCAGCTCTGTCAGAACTCAACTCTCTCCGGCCCATTTTGTTATTTGATCTTTGTTCAGTGGGAGAGGCCAATCATTTGCTCTTGTTACCAGCCCAAATGCTTGAGGTCTTTCTGGATTTATTTTTTGGCGGGGAAGTAAAGAATGGTGGGTTGTAGTAGAAAGTCGTCCTTCTGTTAGGTGGAACATTGTCCATTTTTAAGGGTTCACTTTAGATGGTCATTGGTGGCATTGTAGTGAATTCAGATTTCTTCTTATATTTTTTTGAAATTTGGTAATTTGCACTGTGACATGAATCTGAAAGGATTTCTAGTTCCATATGGAGCACCATCAGGAGTTGTATGGCTGCAAGACAAGATTTCTTTCCCAGAGAGTTTACCTAAACTCCCATTGACTTGACATGAACATACAGGTATTCATTGATTTCTTTTGGTTTTGTTCGTTTATCAGGAGAAAAAAATGCTTCAAACACAGTTACAAGAAATGAGGGAGCAGAGTTTGAACCTTTTCCAAAAACGAGATGAAATCGATGAATTGGAGGGCTTTCAGCAGCAGGAAATTGCCAAAGTTAAACACATGGTAAGAACATTTAAAACTTTTTATTTACTAAAGTTTTTACTAGGATATTAAGTTAGTGGTAGCCCTGCATTCATTTGTTTAGCCTTTATGCTTGTACACAGTTAGTGTCAAAATCCTAACAGTTGCTACTGAATACAATGTTACGTAGTTTATTATCTCACTTAATTCAGCCCATAACTCAGTAAAACAGGCAAGTTTCAATGGAAAGGTTTATCAGTATTACTGGTCACCTGTCATGCCAAAGACAATCTTCTAATATTCAGCTTTTGAAAAAGGAAGAATCTCTGAGCAGAGCAGAGCAGGAGCTGACCCACGCCAAAGCGGAGCTGCAGGAGGCGAGGAGCGAGTCCTCGGGCCTGAGGAAGGATCTCCAGGACTTGCAGCAGCAGTTCTTGGAGCTGGAGGCTCAGAGGTATGGAGCTGGTGTTTCAGAGGAGCAGTGGATGTGCTTCCCCTGTATTTTTACTTCATGCTCAGTTCTGTCTCTTTGGAAGAGTTTATTTATGTAATGAGTTCACTGAAATTTTGCCTCTGCTATGGCCGTGGGGATGCAAATGCCAAGCCAATGATAGTAATTCTTACTTTGTAAATTATTTCCTTTTTTCATCGTTTGAATGCTTAACTGTCACTTTTTTTGGAAAATGTATGGTCAAGCAGTGATTAATGATGGTGGCTGGTTTTACGACAAGAAAATTTTGTTGGTGCTTAGTCCATTTTCGTAAGCAGCAGAATTATCTGGTAAAGATTATTTTTCTGGAATGGTATGTCACTTGTTTTTATTCTCTTTCTGTGAAGAGATGAACTAATGACAGCTGAGACAAATGCAGAAAATAAGATCACTGGTCTGGAGTTAAGAGAACAGGAGCTACAAACTGTCATTCAGCAGCTTTCTGTAGACTTGCAAAATGTAAGTTTGAGCCAAGTGAGATTTGATTCAAAGAGCTCCATGTCTGCAGAAGTTAGATTAGATATCAGTTCTGTGGTGTTGGAAATTTAAGTTTCAAAGTAAGTAATTTCTCAAAATGTTTAGGCTCGAGTGGCTGGTTCTGGTTGTGAGAAGAGACTGGAAGTGTTACAAGTGGAGCATGAATCCCTGAGGGTGGAATATGAGCAACAGAAGCAAAAGGTGAGGTGCTTTCAGATACATGTGCTGTTGCTGGTGTAAAGGTGCACATTTGGGTAAGGTACACTTTTATGTAGTTGGAAGTTTGGTGTCTGGAAAGTGTTCTAGGATCATATTGTCTTTTCAAATAGGACTTTCCTTTCTACTGGCATTTCTGAAAGTCAAACCGCAACAGATTAGCTGAAAGCTTCATTATGAAAAAGATTCTGTGATTTCTTATTCTCACAGATGACTTTTGAGTTTGCTGAGAGAGATAAACTTACTGAACAGCTGCAGGAAAAGGTGTCTTCCCTGGAAAAAAAGCTAGAAAGGAATCTCTCAGGAGACGAACATGTGCAGGAGCTGCTCAAAGAGGTAATTACACAGTTATACACAATATTGGTGAGTCGTTTGTTTTGGGTTTTTTAGGTCATACATTATTTCTCACCCATGGAAAGAGTAGTGCTGCTGTCATGCAGTCACATTTGTCCTGTCCGTGTGTTTTGGCACACTGTCTGTGCTGGGCAGAACATGTGGGTGGCTACACTGAGCCTGTTTGTGTAGATCTGCACAGATGTCTGTGTTGGCCTTTCTGCATTGTCTGTTTGGGCACTGCATCTGACTGCTTAGGAGGAAAAGAGCAGCTTTCTAGCATCCCCACAGGAGGTGGAACAATTTAGGAGTTCTTTTGATTAATCCCTACAAGAACAGTGAATGCTTTTCCTTGTTCTTTGGCAAGGCAGTGGGGCAGGGAGGGGAGCTGTTTGCACGTAGGTGTGCAAACAGAATGTTGTATGCTGAAAACCTCAGCCTCAGAAGTGCTAAACAATGGCTGAAAACAGAAGCTTAGCTGTGGTTAATCCCCTTTCGCTCTTTGCTTCTTGATCTCTTTCTCAAGCACGGATGCTCCTGCTCAGAATCAGCCTGGAGCAACGTTTCCCCAGCTGGGTCTTGGGGGAACGAGGGGATGTTTGCTCTTCCTTGGTCAGGGTGCCTACAGTCACATCACCTCGGTGTCGCTGTGACAAAAGGACTTGGCTGAGTAAACTCAAGCCAGTTTAAAGTCCATCTGGAGATACTAAAACATTCTGTCCCATTTTAGTTTGACCTTATTAATGAAATAAAAAGGAAAATTTTAATTACCCCCCCCAACTTACGTCTTTGTCCATCCTTCCTCCTGTTCTTCACCTCAATGTAATCTTCAGAAAGCTGCTCTTGAGCAGAGGCTGGAGGAGAGCAGGCAGCAGGTACTGACAGACAGGACACAGCACAGTGAGGCTGTGAACTGGTTGGAAACACAGGTGAGTAGTTTTTAATTTCACTACAGATTCCCACTGGTTTCATCCTTTATGCCCTGTTCCTCCTCCCCTCACTGCACTCCCAGCCAAAGGTGAGACTGCACATTTAGTCACATTTAGTCTTGAAAGGAGAATAATTGATCAGTGTCTCTGGGCATCTCCCTGCCTTCATGGGGGGAGGAGGGCCTAGAGGTGAAGGTAGAGGTTTTGTGCAGATCCTCCCTGTACTAAGAAACAAATAACTCAAGTGCAGGCTTTGCTGGGGTGGTGCTGTGGTGAAGAATTTCTAAAACCGGCTTGTGTCAAATAGGCAGCCTCTCTGATCTCTGTGGTTTCAGGGATTTAACATTTACCTTCCCCTCCCGGGCCACTCTGTATTGTGCACATTTCTTGTAGTAACATAGCTGCTGGTGTATAAGGAATTTAATTCATGGTGTTATTTTAGAATAAAGAACTGGAACAGAAACTACGGATTGCAACAGAAACATTGAAAAAGAGCAAAGAAGCAGCTGCTGAGCAGGATCTGAAGATCCAGAAGCTGGTGAGTATCCTGCATGTTTCACTGACCAGTAACAAAACAGTCTTCAGCATCCCCAGAAACAATCACTTCTCTGTTTTGTTACTCAAGTGTTTTCTTGCTGTTTGCCTCCTGAACTGTCTGTGAGTACGTGACACTGCTGCCAAAGGAATAATGTGACTCAGTTTGAGAGTGTCTCATGGAATGGTGTCTGATCTTGTCAGAATGTCAAAATGCCATTTTATTAATGTTGTTTTCTTTATTTCTCTTAAGCAAACTGATCTAGAGGATGAAAGAAATCGACTGCAGCAGCAGATTTTAAGTGAGAAACATCAGTATGATCAGAAAGTTACTGGGCTGGAGTCTCAGATTGCTGCTCTGGAAAAAGCTTGGGAATTGGATAAAACAACAACTCAGAACAGGATTGTAAGTACAGAAACTGTCTGGTGTGTTGTGAGAGTCTTCACAAGATGATTTTAACTCAGCTTGTAGAGCTTGCTTGTTGTCTGAATGTTCTTATTCAGCTCTCCTGGCATTATAATAGAAGATCTCATACTTTGAGGAACTAAATATGAGCAAAGCATTAGATGTGTTTAATTGTTTAAACAAAGCATTAGAATAGTTGTACTGTGTATTTAAACACTCTTTATTTTACAGAGTCAACTGGAAAAGGAAAATGAAAACCTCAAGGGAAGCAAAGAAGGGTATGAGAGTTCTTTAAAGCAACAAGAATCTGAACTGGACAGGCTGAAGGTGAGGGCTGGCATTTTCTTGGGACAGAGCTGAGGCTGGGGAGCATTAAACAGCACAGTGGGTTACATTCAGTGCTTGGAGGCCCCTTACATTCAGGTGGCAGGTACTTGGAGTTGTAAATCATCTCTGGTACTCAGCAGAAATGTGTTTGAGAAGCATTACAAAGGGCTGGTCCTTTTCTGAACCAGAATGCTTGTGTCTGCCTAAATCAGGAAGAAATAATACATTCCCATATTGTCAGGCATGTGAAGAGCTTGGAAATCCTGTTAACAGTGGTGAATACAGAATGGTTCAGCATCAAATTCCACTCACAGTGTTCAAACCAAAAAGTTAAAAACTTAAATTAGTTGGGTGTTTACAGTTTATCCAATTTTGACTGTAATTTTAGATGAAATTTTTTCCGTAGCTACTCCTGGATGCACAATTGGAATAAAGATCTGTTGTAGCAAGGAGCTACTTCTTTGTAATAGAGACTTCAAGCTGAAAGATCTTGTAAGCATTGGGTTTGTTTGGGTCTTTCATCAGTTCTGTGTTGCTCTTCCATATGCAGAGAGCAGCAGTCAGTAAAACAAACCTAACTCATTTGGAAATTGTGGTGTGTCAGAACACTCATAAATGTAGTCCTGATAGATCTGAGGTTAAAGATGAGAGACTGACTTGATTGAGTTGTCTCACATAACCTCTCAATTACTTCTGGTTTGCAGAATGAGATGAGCAGCAGAGAAACTGTCAGTGTGGAAATTGCCAAAGCATTGGAAGAAACACGGAAACAGAGAGAGGAATTACAACAGCAGGTTGGTTAATAATGACTGTTTTAAAATGCATTTGAGATGTCCCGACCTTTCGCAGAGCAGACTAGGTTTGCATTTATTTATCCTACCATTCAAGACCGTTGATCAGAATCATATCCACAGCACGTGAGACAGCAGTGGTTGCCTCAGTAAACTTGAGGCTATTTCAGAGCCCTGTAATCTGTGAGGTGTTACTGTCCCAGTGCCCGGGCCATTGGGAGCCTCTGACACCTGGCAGCTCCTTTTAAAGAAACCTTTTAGTTCCTTTCAGTGCCTCTGTCACATCTGGGTTCCCCTGGAGCACAGCAGCTGTAAAATTGTACATTTCCTCATAGGGAGGAGCTTGTATCCAGTACCAAATGTCAGTTCTAGGTAGTCTTGTTTTGCTCTTTCTGTTTAAAAAATGGTGGATAATGTGAGCTTGTGTTTGCTTAAAGTAGGAACTGGTAACTGAGCAAGTTTGACTGGAGTTAGTCCCATCTTTTGGTGTCTTTATTCTTCTGGGACTGCTGTAGATCTGTGCTTGCTGGGCCAGATCTGTGTAGAAGGGGTTTAAGGCCGTCTCCTGTTTTGCTCAGGCGCTTTTACAGCTGCCACGTGCTGCCTGTGACAATCTGATGGTGGCACAGAAGCCAAGTGGGGTTTAGCTCCTCCAGCATTAACTTCAGTGCTTGTTAGTGAGGGCAGCATTGTGGAGGTGATGCCTGCTGAGCCTCTGAAGGATGTTGGAATCTTTCAACACCCTCTTCCTGTTTTATATCTGTAATGACTTCTGTTCACTGTTTGTCTGCTTTGAAGGTTTCACATCTGAATGCCTTAGTAAAGGAGAAGGACCAGCTGATTGATGAAAAATGTGATCTGCTGCTAAAACAGAAGGAAGAACTGAACCAACTGAGTCAAGGTTAGACCAAATAAGTCTACTATATCCCAGACAGCCTTAAGTACAGTCTCTAGTTCTGGCCTTGCCTGTAGATTGTAATTTTTCTAGATTTCTCTTCCATATTTAATCTCTTAGAATTTTCAAAATGGTTTATTGTTCACTGACAATTGGACAGTCTCTCTTCTGTCTTCCTGTCTCTCCCCTGGCTTTCTGTCTTCATGACAGACAAAATGGATTAGAAACTCCCATCTGATGTGGAACACTGATCCTAAGCAGCTCTCTCCTTTCCCAGACCATGAAGCTGCCTTGCTGCAGGTGCATCAGTTACAGTTGGACATAGAAGCAAGTCAGAGCCAAGCAGTGGAGAAAGAGGAAATGGCAAGAAAGGAAATTGATGAGCTGAAGCTGCAGGTACAGGAGTGCCTGCTGGCCAGAGAGCATGAGAAAAATGTGAGTGCAGCTGCAAATCCATTCTGTCAGACTCTCTGGGAAACGAGGGGGATGTGCAGGAGCCCCCCAGTTCAGTCCTGCCTGGACAACCAAAAAGAAGTCTGGCTTTCTCCCTGGGGAGTGTTCTTGGGCTGCAAATGTCATGGTATCTCTGCTCTGTTTATTTTTACAGGTTTTAGAACTGGAGGAGTCGATGAGGGCCTTGAGCAATGAGCATTTCCCTTCTGCAGAAGACTCTGTGGTGGAACAGAATGGAGAGGTGGCAGCTGCAGATGTCATTCAACTTCAGAAGGATAACAGAGAGCTGGAACAGCAAGTTGCTGAGAAAAACAAGGTGAACAGAAACAGCTTGTAGTCTTTCCCCTTTTAATTAGGAAGCTGAGTAATTGGTGCTGCCCGTGCTGCAGCCTTAAAAGGACAGGCCTGTCCAATTTGAATCCAGTACGCTGTGAATAAATGCTTTTCTCTGGATTGCACAAGGATCTACCAACCATGAGTAAAAACTGCAGCAAGAGCTGCATGAATCCTGATCTGTTTTGGCAGAAAGATGCACCAAATGCTATTTACAGCTTTCCTGCAGAGCCCTTTTTTTGTAATTCGGTTCAGTTCCACGGCGCTGTCACGTGAAAGCCCAAATGTCCTGTCACATACCTGCTGCCGTGTGCAGCTGGCAAGGCAAGGCTTTCAGGTTGCTTCTTCACAGCTGTCAGTGTTGGTTAATTATTATTTCATTCAGTACTCGTTTGTTGTGGGTTTTTCCAGATATCTGGGGGTCCTGACAGTGAATACTGTGTTAAACTCTTCTTCGCTGTGCTTACAGATGATAAAGCAGCTTCAGCAAAGAATGGCAGAACTCAAGAAAACTCTCCAGAAAGAGCTGGTAAGGGTTGTGTGTTTTCAGTCTCTTCAGATGGCATGTGCTGGCAGGTACTTGCCCTGTCATTACAAAAGCTTGACTGCTAACTCCCCTTTCATCCCTCTGCGATGGTTTATCTCTCCAAGCAAAAAAATCTATTTAAAAAAAAGTCCACAGAGGTTTTAAAATAGTTATTTTTTCTCTGATGTTGAAAATTGTTCTGAAGAAAGCCCATGTTTGAAAGGCTCAGAGCAGGTTAGTGGTAGGAGAAAATTACTGAGGGGTGGTTTCCACCATGGAGCCAGTTCCACGCTGGTTTGGGTAATGTACACAGGACACTGACATCAACCAGCTCCTGTCCTGGAGTGCAGGTAGAGCTGGAGACACTTCTCTGCTGTGACCCCATGAAGGATGAGAAGCTGTTGATGCCCAGTTTGTACCCACCTGTGGATACAACCCTCTTTAGATATCCTGAACCCAGACCCCTCCCAGTGTCAAGCTAACAGAGTCTACAATGTACTTCTCTTTTTCCTCTGTGGTTTTTTTTGTTTTTGTTTTTTTGTAGAAAATAAGGCCTGACAGTGAGGTACCTGAGTTACGTGCAAATTCTGAAGTGCCTAATGCTTCTGTGACTGTCACCAACAACTCTGACTTGAATGACTCGAGGGAGATAAACTTTGAGTACCTTAAACATGTTGTACTAAAGTTCATGTCCTGCAGGGAGTCTGAGGTAAAGGTGTCACTTACCTTCTCTTTCTATGTCTGTCTGTCTCTAGAAATTGCCACCTGTCACCTGCTAAGGACCCTTTATGCCAATTCCATAATTTTACATTTAAAAAGTGTAGAGTAGGGGCAATGAAACAAAATAGCTGACAGCAACATGTTTGGAAGGACAGACTACTATGAACTACATGAAAGGGAAATGTGAGTTTTTAGGAGGTAGTTACATCTAGGTGTTAAAGATCTGCATCTACAAGAGATTCCCTCTGCACTGCTCTTAAGAGCATATGGAGTATGAAATTAGAATGGCTATAAGAAAGAGAAAAAAAACAAAAAAAAGACATAAATCACTTGCTGTTGGTCTGTAAGAGGTGATTCCTTGTGCATTTGAAGCTCCTTCCTGTTCTCCACAAGTTGAGTTAAAAGTTAAAAAGTCACGCCAACAAAACACTTAATTGCAAGTCAGTGGGTAAGGTAAGAAAATAACTGTACAACTCCATGGTATCGTGAGTGCTTGACTCTGTCACTCACTGCCCTGTGTCCCCACTTAGTGTGAGCACTGTGGAGTTAATGTGCCTCAGTGTGTGTTTGAAATGACAGGAATCTCTCCTGCCTTGTGCTGGTTTGAGCCACTTTTCAGCAGCAGCCAAGCTGCTTCTCTGCTCTAACCAGGCTCCCACTTGTCTTCTTTCTCCAAAACAAATGTTAAAGAACAGAAAGCCAGGACACACATAAATAAGATACATGCCATCCTAGTCCACTGAAACTGGGAACAGTGGGAGGCTGCTGGTCTGCTGAGGTCTGTGACAGACCTACAGAACTCTGTGCTGCACCATAGCCCTGAGTGTTGAGCCCAAGAGCATCATAGGCAACACAACCCTGTGGTTTCTTTCAGGCATTCCATCTCATTAAAGCTGTGTCTATGTTACTGAATTTTTCACAAGAGGAAGAAAACATGCTCAAAGAAACTTTGGAGTACAAGGTAAGGGTTCTGTGCGTTACCTAGTCTCTAACGTGACTCCCAGGAGACAGTGAAAATTCCTAGGTGCTGGGAGATTAGGAAAAGTGTCTTTTTTTCCAAGTGTTAGCTACGATAATAAATGTAATCTATTATTAAAATGTTAGCTGATCATATGCATACATGCCAGGAATTGTCCATTTCAGTGAGGGAAATAGCAGCTTTCTGGTGCTCTGAGGAGTTAGAACACAGCTTTGCCCCCTGGACTTAATCTGTGGGGAGAAGCTGGAAGCTCCTTGCCTGAACAGAGTCAGTGTTTAACAGCAGGAGTCTAATTCTGGGTTTGTCCTTTTGACATTGGGCTCAGACACCAAGATCTGTGTCTCCTTTCCATGGGCTAAAATGACATCTGCATGGCTGTGTGGTGGCTAGGGAACGTTCAACAGTGAGTGCTGCCTCAGCTCCAGGTCCTGCATCATCCCTGCCCACCCAGGGAGTTGGGATGTTCAGTCTGCAGATGAAGAGATTTCCTCTCTGTCTGGTGCAGGGAACACTGTAATGCTACATTGACTAAAGGCACCGTGCTTAAATGACTGTAGAGTTCTAATTTGAAATTATTTTAAAGGAATGTATGTAAGTATAATCTTCAGTCATTTTCACCTGTGGGAAGTGGGTGCTGTTCCTCCCAGATTTGACTGTGTGAAGCTGCCTCCACTTCTTCAGTCTGCAGTCTGCAGCATTCTGGTTTATAAATAGGTCTTTCCATCAAACGATGAGAACACGGCTGTGTACCGTATTATTTCTTCTTCACATGTTAGAAGTGTGAACCCTGTGTGATGTGTGTTGCGCTGTTGTGTCCTAGATGTCCTGGTTTGGGTCAAAGCCATCTCCCAAAGGCAGCATCCGGCCGTCTATCTCGAGCCCAAGGACTCTGTGGCCTTAAGGGAACCTGAAGGTGGCAGGCAGTATCCAGGCACTTCTTTCTGTGAAAAGAATGCTGAACACACTGCTCCAGGTGTGTCTTAATCACTGTCATTGCAGTATTTTGTACAAGAACTTCTGGCTCTGTTTACAAAACAAATACTGTGCAAGGAGACGTTTTCACTACAGACTGGACCAGCTCTGGGCTGGATTCGGGGACCACCTCGGTGTCTGTGATGGGAGCAGCTCCTTGTGCTCATCACTCCTGGGTTCCTGGCACCAGAGGGTTCTGAGGACCTCGCTGACAGCAGGGCTGCCAGTTCAGTCTCTTGGGATGGTGATTCCAGCTGCTGTTCCAAGGTGCTGGAGTCCAGTGACTCTGGGCACAGAAAAGCTGCTTGTCTGGCTGTGGGAAGCCAGCAATGAAAAATGTGTTGGCAGAACTGTGTTGAGAGTGGGATGGTTTGCAAAGCCTTTCATAGGACAGGAGCAGGAGCTTTAACCAAAAAAGAACTCTGCCTTGCCTTCTAATACTGACAAAACTAATGGTTGGCATTTTTTCATATCACTGTGTAATTTAAGGTGCATTTATCCTGGCCTGCAGTCCTCAAGGCTGCATGTTGATGATTATTTAATTTGAGAGCACAACTTTAGAGTTGTCTGATTTTACTTTTCTTAAAGAAAAATAATATTTAAAATGGTCTTAATTATAGTACCTAATCCTCAGTCGCCTTTAAAACTAATCCATTAGCCTGTTCCTGGGTTGTTAGCAGTGGGAAAAGGGGTAGGAAACCATTTTAAATTTTTAAAGCTGAGTTCCAGGTATTGTAAATCCACACTGAAAAATACCTTTTATTTAAAAAAAACATCTAGTGACAAAGGGTGAAGAATGCTGGTACTAAACACTTTGATTAATTTTTTTTCTTCCAAGTCTGCTAGCAACAAATCCTCATAACCAGGATCTGCCTCTTTGGTTGTGGTTTTCTGTACTTCAAATACTGATGCTTAAAAACTGTTATGAATATGTTAACTGTGTCCTGACTATTATGGTAAAAGAAATGCTGCTCATGAGGAGTTTGAGGGCAAAATTCAACTCTTAGTGAACAAGTCGTGGTTCCAGCAGCTTGTTTTCCTAATACAATAAGGAAAGGGGACCAAGGTGGCACTTCCCTGCCTGGAAGCACAATTTTGCCCATGGTTATTAACACCACTGCAAAATTTGGATCCACATGGGAAGCTGCACTAAGTCTGACTTCTTAAAAATGAGACCTATTTCCAAAAATCTACATGTGTTTGGAATTCAGTGAGCAGGCTGCAGTTCTAGGAATTCTGTTAAATATATTCAGGATAATTCAAGCTTTGTCCAGTGGAGATCCAGCAGGAGGTAAATGTGCTGATCCCTGCTGGTCTCCCAGACAGCCCCACCCCAGACACAGGTACAGGTGATGCTCCTCAGCTTACAGCCAGGTTGCATTTGTCTGAAGTTAAGAAAACCAACAGATTTTTTTTGGTACACTAACGCTTGTCCCGTCTTTAGTAACCGGATTCATGGCACTTCCAGACAGGGTAGAGCATGGAAGGATTCAGCCCTGCTCTACTGTGAAAATAGACAATCAAAAAGTACATTTATTTCAGTTGTTTCCCTACTGAGATACAGCGGGGTGGAATAACCCTGTTGGTTCTGGGAAGATTTTATTCTCTGAGATCTTCTTCTTTCTAATGGCCCTTGGCCCTGCCCTGTTTCTGTGGGACCAGGGGTCAGGACTCCCTCACTCCCCCTGATCCCTGCTGAATGACTATTTGGTTTATGCTGATCCTGGCTTCAAAGGTTACTGCTGAACAGGACAGGCAGCCTGGAACGGAGTGACGAAGTAAAATCTTAGGTTATATATCCACTAACAACTTCAGTTTCAGATCCCAAAGCTCATAAGGATCAACTTACCATAAACTAGTTCTTAAGTGTTGAATTTTCGTTAGGTATCAGAGCAAGACTGGTGTGTATACATGTATTAAAAAGCTAATGCACTTTCCCTTGTCTCAGAACAGTGGTTATACATAATCCTTTCTATCACCATTGGACTTCTTTCCTTCTACGCTGTAAATATGGATTGTATGATGAAACACTATGAAATTTGTGGTGCAATACATTTTGGATCAAACCCCTAATCTTGATTTCTTTCTTTTTATAGTTCTGGTTATCTCCCCTGGGATGCTATAGCTATTTAAAATTGAATTGTAAAGCATGACCCAAAGCCCACCTTTGCCCAGGGTGAGGATGGGTGTGCCAGCTGTGCCACCAAGGCCTCTCACAGGGAGCTGTGCCACAATGAGGTGGCACTGCTGCTTCCAAAATCTCCTCCCCCAGGAGCAGCTGCTGCTGCACTTTGAGCAGCTGATGGAAACGAGGACTGGGTGGAGCTGGGGCTCCCTGAGCAGCTGCTCCTTGGTCCTTGGTGCCAAAGGGCAGGGAGCCCTGCCCGAGCCAGAGGGACACAGGGACAGCCATAGATCCAGGAGTTGTGTCCTGCCTGGGCAAAGCCTCTGGTGCAGAGGACACACTAATACATAAATCACAAGTTCTGAAATATCTTCTCGACTTTCTAGCATGGACAAAAATATAAAAATCAAACCCAGGGTGATTGTGTGTTCTATTCACTACAGCTTAAAAGTCTTGACTGGAACAGCTGAGCTTGGTCTCAGTCCCTACATCCAGGACACAGTTGGATTTGAGGACAAATTCTCTTAAGTAGCTGGAGTTAGGAGCAGTCATACAAAGGTGGACACTGGGCTAGACTGGGTTATTGCTGGCCTGCTTTGGAATAAGTGTCAGACTTACAATTTAGCTGAAAATAGATTTAACTCATGTGATCCAAGAACTTTATTGATGCAGCAGGCACTTCACTTTACATTACCCCAACCCCAGAGTCCAACAGTCCTTCGGCCACACGTTCAAAGCCACTGTTCTAACAGCCCTTCTCCCACCATCAGCTGCAGGATCTCAGCCTGGACACAGCTACCTTGGGACTAAGCAGGACACACGGGAGCTTGTATCACCACACCTGGCTAAAGCAGCATCTGAAATACCTGTTCACTTACAGGAATAGGAGGCAGGAGTGTGCCTTCTCTCTGCCTGGTAAAGAAGGGAGCAGGAGAATGTCTTGGCTCCTGTATGTGATAGTCAGAATATGCAGGAATACCTTTACTGTTCTCCCACCTTTAAGGTTAAAAGCGTTCCAGGAGGAGGTTACTGTAGGATTTCAGTAGATTGCAATCTCTAATAAAGATGGACCAGTGTAATTTCAGCTCATTCCTTCTTCTGAGTCCAAACCTGACCGTCACCTCTGTCCAAGTTAACAGTCTTTACACAGTCTTTCTTGCTGTGAGAACTCTTACTATGGAGCCCAGGCCTCCTACTGCCAGTGCCTGTGGGAAAGGAGAGAGGTTACAGTCACCACGTCCCACACAGAACAAACACTGAAGAGTTTAGCCACAGCAGGGACTATGGCTCTTCTCCAAAACTAGAAACTGTCATTCCCCACAATCTAACCATCTTTTGGTCTCGAGGACTCCAGTGTTGCATGCCACTGACAGAGTAGAATGTCTCACCTCCCGTATCCCTGAGGAGAGGAGGAGGAAGGGCTCATTTCAGTTTCATTTGTGTCTCTCAATGTAAACAGTGTTTCCTTCTGAAGTCTAGAAGATGGAGGCGATTATGAAAAAATAAGTATTTAAGCTGGCTGCTGAAAATGGGGCATTTACTTTGCAGCCACAATTCCAGTAGAGCCCAGGGGTATCAGAGCAGTGCGAGACACGGCGCTGGGCAGCACGACTGGACGAATGCAAAGCACCCACCTGGAGCAGGACTTGCAGGTGCTTCAGGCAGGTACATGTTCTGAGCTACCAGACCTGCCACGGGCCTTTTCAGAGGACAGACTGGTACTACCACTGAGCTGACTCTACTCTGAGCAAGCCACACGTCCTACCAGTACTGCCACAAAGCAGAACACCAGGCTTTAAACCCTGCCCAGCCTACTCTGACCTGCCTTGTTCCTTTCACAACAGAGAGGACGAGATGCCTTACGTGTCCCTACACGCTCTGAGTACCAGTCAGGGTGGTGGTGTGTCACCTCCCACCCTGGGAGCACCACCCACGCTTACCTGAAAGCACCTCAGTCGAAACAACAGGAAAAATCACAAAAAGCCAAGCAGAAACACGTTCTTTGCTGTCCCGAGAAATTCCCTTCTCCCTTGTCAAGGCTTGGCCAAGCTGGTGACAGCAGCCAGTAGCTGGAGTCATGCTACACCAGCTCTGGCTTTACGTACCAGAGGAAAAAGCTCTGCACCTTGGGAAAATGACACCAGCATTTGCAGCAGCTGCCCTGCACAGGGAGCTGCAGCATTCCCAGAGATCGGTTTTCCTAGGAGCACTGACAGCCAGGGCTTCAGCTAAAACCCCTGCAGTGGGGGAAGATTTCACTTGGATTCCTGCCTGGGGGCAGTGGCACTCAGCAGCTGCTTCAGGGATGTGCCTCAACCCAGAACGTGCCTCATCCCACCACAGAGAGGGAAGAAGGTTCCACAGTCAGCTGCTGGACACATCCCACACTCCGTGTTTCACAACTGACATTCCACAGACACACAAGAGGCTCCTGCTGGTCCCCCATGGAATCTTTGGAGACCTCAAAATCCTCTCCTGGGCAAACCAAACAGGTTTGTCCTGTGACTCAGCTGATGAAAACTGCCAGACCTGAGCCAGCCTGAGCCCCCTCGGCCACGGAGGAAGCTGCAGCTGTCCCGTCCACCCAGGCACATCTGCACTCCCACCCCTTCTCCTCGGTGGAGCCCCTGCACACATTGGGTGCCAAAGGCAGCACGAGGCTTCCTCCAGCCGGGAGAACTCCCTGCCACAAGTTTCCTCTCCCCGCGGCAGAGGGTAAGGTTTGAAATACAGACAAAGGCTTTGTGAGTCCAGGCTATCACCTGCTTCTCTTCAGGGGCTCTCCTAAAACCACTGACCAGGACCCTGCGAGCGTGGCTGAGCCAAGAGTGCCCCGGACACGTACCTTTTCATGCCACTGAAGTAATATTGCACTGCTGTTTTCTGTTGGCTTTTCAAATCCTTTATAAATGTATTTCATTAACAAGTCAACACCATTTCTGTCTAAGGAATTCACCGCTTGTTCTATTTCACTGCTTTTAAAAGACGTGAGGACTTTAAGCATCGTTCCCTGGGCCTGCTCCTGGGAAGATAAGGAAAAGAAAGAAATGTGAGAACCAGAACAGCTGGGAACGATCCCAAGACTCGTGTTTGGCAAGAGGTGGCCACGGTCCAGGCTGTGTAATTTCTGTACGCGAGGTGAGCAGTTCTGGGGTTAAAGGAGGAAGGGGTGAACAGCATGCCAGCACAAGCTCAGTAACCGCAGCGGTGCTGCTCAGATCTCCGGGGTGCCACTGTCACTTCACGGCGCCCCAGCAGCGCCCTGCCCGGCCCGCGCCCCCGTTACCTTCATCGCCTGGTTCCTGGTGTTGCCCGGGGAGCTGCGGATGGCGGTGTGGAAGGCCCGGAGCGCCTCTCCTGTGCGGCGGCGGGTCAAGGACTCAAACCGCGAGCAGGGCTGCGCGCCCGACGCGCACACCGGGACACGGAAAACACTACGGAGCCTGGAAAAAATCCGAACAATGACTTTAATGTACAAATCCCGTCGCTGCAGCAGGTTCGCGGGTTTAATCGGGATCCCGAGGAAAACGGAACAAACCGGGAATGGGGAACAGCCCTTCGACCGCTTTATTGGGATCCACGTAACACTCGGAAAAGGCTGGCTCGGTCCTGCGCCGTGAACGCAGCACGGGCAGCCCCGGCCCCGCCGCACACCGGGCACTGACTTTGCTGCTGAAATTTCTTAAAACTTACCAAAAACAAAAAGCTGAACAAGAGACGGGCCCGAGCGGCTCCCGGAGCGTGGTGGTTAAAGGAATCAGTTCATCTAACCCAGGACTAGGCGAGGACTACATGCAGTAGTACAAATCTCAAGGACATATTACAAATACTCTGAAATTAGTCTAGGGGAGGGGGAAAAAAAAACTTGCTACAGACACCATAATACACAATAAATTTAGATAATTTAAAAATAAAAAAGGCAAGAGGCAGCATTTCAGCAGCAAAGTGCTCAATAAAAAGTATATTGTAAAGGGGCAGGACAGGGAGAGGTGACAGCAGGCGGGCGAGGGCTCAGAGGAAGTACGGCGTGGTTGTCCTGGGAGGAATGACACGCTCTGAGTCTGGAACTGCGCGGAATAACTTTGGTTCTCTTGTATTTACATCTTTAAAGACCATGATGGACGCGATGTTCCCGCAGCGGTAGCAGTAGTTGGGAGCTGACCATACCGTTACCAACTTCTCATCAAACATGAATTTGTATCCTTCGTGGACGAGCTGGTGCGCTCTGCAGATCAGCTTCAGGTTGTTGATGTGAACAAACTGCAAGGGAAGGGGGAAGGTCAGTGTGGCCCGAGCAGCTGCTGCCCACACAACGTCCTGGTCCCGGCCACGGCCCCGCACAGCAGGAGGGAGAACAGAACAGGGGGGCTTGGAGACCCGAGCAGTGAGAAACCTGTGAAATACAGGTGGCAACACCCGAGCACTGAGGAACACCATGAAACCCAGGCAGCAGGGCTGTGCTGTCCCCCAGGCTCAACCCTTCCTGAACATGCTGTGCAAGGGCCACACCACAGCGCAGGCTGAGCATGGCCGTTGTGACGTGGCCAGGTCAGAGCCTGGCAAGGCCAGTGTGTGGAGCCCTGAGGAGTCTGCTCAGTGCAGACACAACAAAATTAACTCAAGAGTTGCTTAAAAAATGGTATTTTTCTCCTAGATCCTTAGGAAAGCATCCCACACACCAGGGACACTAGTGAGTTTCACCACATTACAGTTTTTAAAAGCAAGATGGGTATTAGTACATCCAGCAGTTACAGTTGTGCTTTTAGGTTCAAGTGGCTCACTTTTTCCAGCTGGCATGAGTGAAGCTTCCCCAACACCATGAGTTCCTGGCAGAGGTGTGACAGGGGAGCTCACTGTCGTGCAGTGCCCAGGGTGCATTCAAACACCACAGTGAGCAGAGCCCCTTGGTTCCCCCGTCCCCGCAGCTGGGTTGTGTGGCCCTGAGCAGCAGCGTTACCTCGTTGGTGACCTTGGCCCCGAAGAGCCAGCCCGCCCCGCGCGGGCTGATGGCCCACGTGTCCACATCCTCCGGGTCCGACCACACCAGGTCGCAGAAGGCGCCTTTGTGAGGGATTTCCTGGTTACGTTCAATGGTCCGGATCTGGTCGAGGGTCTTGATGTCTGGGGAGAGGCCTCCGTGCACACACAGAATCTGCTCGTCTATTAACTGCAGGGAAATGACACGAGCACAGAACACTCAGCATCCACCCAGCCCAGACAATCCAGGGGAACCTTCACAGGTCACCCCCTCTACAGTTCCCCTTTAGACAATCTGCTCGTGTTGCTAACGTGGTGTTTGCACTTACAGCTGCTATTGTGAGCATGTCGAAGACTTTGGTACAGTATCTCCAGGCATTCGCGTTCCCGTATTTGGTTTGGCACTCGTCTGTTGGAGAGAATGGTTTTATTCCTCATGGATCACAGGAAAACAGGCAACACAGGCAAAGCAAACACTGACAGCAAAACCTGCACACTCAGGTGTGTCACACAAGCCCTGTCAGGAGCCCTGTGCTGGGTCCTGCTGCTGGCCAGGAGCAGCACCAGCAGCAGGAGGGACTGAGCACCTCATGCTGTGCCTCTGCCTGTGCCTGTGCAACTAAATGTGGCACCACGACGCAAGCAGAAACCCTACGTGCCAGAGGAAAAGAGCAGCAAGATCTGCCTTAAACACATTCCATTTCACAAACACAATGCCCACGTTAAAAGATGACAACATTTGAGCCCGTGTCCCACCCAGCCCTTGGAGAGCCCCGGGTGCTGTGGCATTGCCAGCGGGTGTCCCAAGGCAGAGATGCTGCACTCGTGTGTCACAAGCCAGGACTCACCGTAGAACCCGTACACCTGGGTGATCTGCCTGCTCTCGTGGTTGCCTCGCAGCAGCGTGATACGGTCAGGCCACTTGGCTTTTAGTGCAAGGAGGTACGTGAACGTCTCGAGGCTGTAATACCCTCGGTCTACAAAGTCCCCCTGAAGGCAGAGACAGTCGTACATGCAGCAACAGTCACACGAGGAAGCACACAGTGACACATCCACTCTGAACTCCTCACCGCCACAAAGAAACCCAGCGCTGGAGGGCACCGGGATCTGCCCGGACCCACGGGAGCCCTGGGCACCCGGAGTGTCAGGTCGGGGCTGGGCACTCCCCTCGCCGCTGCCCTGACATGACCCCGCGGCCCCGGGACACCCGGGCAGGGCAGGACGCTCCGCTCCGCCTCCCCCCGCGGGGCTCCCGCTGCTCCCGGCAACACAACCGGCGGGCAGGAGCCAGCAGCGGCCCCGGCGCCGGGCGGGGCCTGGGCCTCGGGAGCCCCTCGGCATTCCACCTTTAAGCCCCTGTCAAACGCAGCGGGGCCGGGCCGCGCCCGGCGCACGTACCATGAAGATGTAGTTGGTGTCGGGGACCTGCCCGCCGGTCCGGAACAGCTCGCACAGGTCATAGAACTGCGGGGGGAGAGAGGCGTGAGGGGGCACCGGGCATCGGCACCGCCTCCGGCCCGGGGCTGCACCGGGAGCGGCCCGGCCCGGCCTTACCTGCCCGTGGATGTCCCCGCAGACGGTGACGGGCGTGGAGACGGGCTGGACGTTGGACTCCTCCAGCAGCAGGTCACAGACATAGTCACAGAGGCGCTGCGAGAGGGAGCGGGGCAGGGTCGGGGTCAGCGCCGGGACCA
>VZTG01001554.1:868914-898676 GCA_013397845.1 Melanocharis versteri
GCCGCTGGTCGCCGCTGGTCACCGCTGGTCACTGCTGGTCACCGCTGCTTACCGCTGGTCACCCGTGGGGCCGGCAGGATGTGTTGCCTCTGCTGGCACTGACCCTGCTCCGTGTGCCCAGGGGGAGCCGTGCCGCCCGCGCGCTGCCCACCATGGTGAAGCTGGACATCCACACGCTGGCGCATCACCTGAAGCAGGAGCGGCTGTACGTGACCTCGGAGAAGCAGCTGATCCAGCGGCTCAACGCCGACGTGCTGAAGACGGCGGAGCGGCTGTACCGCACGGCCTGGATCTCCAAACAGCAGCGCATCAACCTCGACAGGCTCATCATCACCAGGTACCGGGGCAGCCGGCCCCACGCTTCTGGCAGTGGCGGCTGATCCTCACAATCTGGAGGCCTTTGCTGTACCGATCATAAAAATAGTGAGGCTGTAAAGCAAACCCCAGCTAGGGAATCTTACACACCAAAAGTTGCTTGTTGGCCATTTAGGAAACTTTTTGTAATACCTGTGTTTGTTTTGCTTCTGATCATGAGAACAAGCTCTCCTGAATTTGCGAATAATTTGTAGTAACTATCTGTAAAGATTTTTTTCCTCTGTGGTGGCCTCGTTAATAGATAGACAGCGTGGCATCTCTGAGCAAGTTTGTTTACTTAAGAGTTACTTAAACTGTTTCAATGTTTTTCTTTAAAGTGCTGAAGCTTCTCCTGCTGAATGCTGCCAGCACGCGAAGATCTTGGAGGACACACAGTTTGTGGATGGATACAAGCAGTTGGGATTTCAGGAGACTGCTTATGGAGAATTCCTGAGCAGACTGAGAGAGAACCCCAGGCTTATTGCATCCTGCCTGGTTGCTGGAGAGAAGCTCAACCAGGACAACACCCAGGGTGTCATTCACACAGTCTTTACCTCCATTTATGGCAACTGCATCATGCAGGAGGATGAGAGTTACCTCCTGCAGGTGCTCCGGTACCTGATTGAGTTTGAACTGAAGGAGAGCGACAACCCCAGGCGGCTGCTGAGACGAGGCACCTGTGCTTTCAGCATCTTGTTCAAGCTTTTCTCTGAAGGACTCTTTTCTGCAAAACTTTTTCTTACTGCAACCTTGCATGAGCCAATCATGCAGCTTCTGGTTGAAGATGAAGACCACCTGGAAACCGATGCAAACAAGTTAATTGAGAGATTCTCCCCAGTACAGCAGGAAAAGTTGTTTGGAGAGAAAGGCACGGAAAAGTTCAAGCAGAGAGTCCAAGAGATGGTTGACTCTAACGAGGCCAAGCTGGTGACCTTGGTCAACAAATTCATTGGCTATCTCAAACAAAACACGTACTGTTTTCCTCACAGCTTGAGGTGGATTGTGTCACAGATGTACAAAACGCTGTCGTGTGTGGACAGGCTGGAGGTTGGCGAGGTCAGAGCCATGTGCACGGATCTCCTCCTGGCCTGCTTCATCTGCCCTGCCATCGTCAACCCCGAGCAGTACGGCATCATTTCTGACGCTCCTATAAATGAGGTGGCAAGATTTAATCTGATGCAGGTATGATTCACAGTAAGGCAGTCTTAAAAATACATAAATGGCCTTTTCCTTCTCACTAGAACTGATGTTACTACAGTAAAAGCAAAGGTACTGTCTCTCTCACTTATAAAATGAATGCTAACGAAATACTTGTGTTAATTGTTGCTGAAAAGGCAGGCTCCAAAGTTTATCTGTTTGCTTAAAATGCTGACTTGAAAAAATTGACAGCATGTATTCCTGTATCCCTTAGAAGAGTTGTGAATATCCTTTATAAAAGCTGTTATAAGGGATGGAAGCTAAGGCATAAAAATGACTATAAGATGAATTCTGGAATGTGTGTAAATGGATGTTGTGCTGTTCTTGATAACGTTAAATATTGTACCAGGTATTGTAAAAAATAATGAAATGCTTTGCTGAAAACCCCTCGTTGTCTGGCGGTAATGCCCAGTGCTCTACTTGGAGCATTCCCCAACCCTCACAACCAGTTTTTGTCTTTATGCAAACACTTGGACAATTTAATGATATTACATAGAGGAGTCATCTGAAGGTGTTGAGCAACACTTGTCTGACTGAGGATGTTCCTCCACATGAGGAACAAAACCTGCTTTTTACTGTTGTCTATAAAGTGGGCAGGGAGCGATTCTCACAGTGCAATCATGCTGGTGAGTTTTGCTCAGTGTTTCTCTAAAATCCAGCAGCAATCCTCTCCTGTGTCACTGCTCACATGCTGTAGCAGAGCAGTTGGCAGCTCTTTAAATTGAGGGTTGTTTTGCAGTTGGAGATGAATAAGGAATATGTGCTCTGAAATAAGGGTTAACCCTCCTGCTATTTTTCCTTAGTAAAATACATGCAGCCTTTGAAAATCTCTAGGTTTAGATGACCTAGATTCAACTCCCAATTCTGACGTGTTGCAAAAACAAAACATGCTTTGTTCCTGGGAGGGGGAAGTATGGATGCTCACAGCCTACTGTGTGTGCACATTTTCTTGTTAAAGGCAATGGCTGCTTTTTTTCCTAAAGCTTCTTGCATTTTTTCTTCCCTGAAAGCAAGCACAGATCTCTGTCCACTCGGTCCGAAGTATTCCTTGGAGTATTCAATGAAAAAGGATTTAGAATGGAGGAGGTTTTTTGAATATTTGTTATAATCAGGTCCATCATGTTGGTTTGAAAGGCTTATTCTTTGTACTTCTTTTTGATTTCAGGTCGGGAGACTTCTGCAGCAACTGGCAATGACAGGCTCTGAGGAGGGAGATCCACGTACGAAGAGCAACCTCGCTAAATTTGACAAAGTAAGAATCCAGGCTGAAAAAATCCAAGAGTAGGTGAATACGTCATCATCCTTCTGCAGCTTCCTTTCTCAGACTTTGCAAAGGACTTACTAAGTGTTTAATTTCCAAGTTACATGTAATGAAAAGCAGATTAAATCCTGCGCAGAGCTGGGAAAAAAAAATTGAGTACTGAAATTAAGGGTTGGTTCTGCCCTCACCTGATACTTCTTAAAAGAAAATATTTTTTAAAATTAAAGGAAATTATATTTTCAACTGAGCACTCTTAAGTGTCCAAGGCCAGGTTGGACGGGGCTTGGAATAACCTGCTCTAGTGGAAAGTGTCCCTGCCCACGACAGGCAGTGGATGGTCTTTAAGGCTTTTCCAACCCAAACCAGTCTGTGATTCTGTGGTTCCATGAAATACTGAATTACTGTCTGTGGTTTTTCAACTGAACCTAACAAAACACTTTGATCTGAAGACAACCTTAGTATAACGTCTGTTATAACACCAAGTAATTTGTTAGTGCAAGTAACTTCTCTTCCTTTTCTGCATAGTTTTGCTTTTTTTATTCAGCTTTTCCTCTGTTAGTATGAATCATCCATAGCCTTAGAGCAGGTATCTTCATCAGAGCAACAGTGAAGCTGATGACCTCTGATATATTGTCAAGTGTTTAAAAACCGGTTGTTATCCTTGGTAACCTTGTATCCTTCCAGGTTTTGGTAATTCTAGTTGTTACACAGTCACCACACAAAGCTACACATTGATTGTACAAGTAACATTTTCACTCAGATTAGAAAGTGATATTGTTGTTGCTTCCTTGTTTCATTTTCAGTCTGTGCTCAGCAGATTCTTCAGGAAGGGGCAGTTTATTGCCGATTTTTTTTTCTTTAAATCGTAAGAGGACACTTAAGTAAGTAACACTTTGGAATGCAGGAAGGGAATGAAGGAAATGCTAAAAGTAACTGCACACTTTCCTCGCTTGCTCTTCAGCGACTTTAAAATATCTTCCATTTTATCCTAAGATTTTAGAAGTAGGAAGCAAAACTTAAATTATTCTGTAAATACTTAACTCCTGCCACAAGTTTCTTTCCAAACTCTGGGGAAAGGTCTCTCACTCACGCTCTCTGTGTCTCTCAGAGCTGTGTGGCTGCTTTCCTGGACGTGGTGATCGACGGGCGCGCGGTGGAGACTCCCCCGATGTCGGCCGTGAACCCGCTGGAGGGGCTGAGCCGCACCGTGGTGTACATGACCTACAGCCAGCTCACTGCCCTGGTACAGCCTCCTGCTCCTGGCAAGAGCCAGTGCCAGCCTGTGCCCGCGTGTCCCCACCTTGGCAAAAGCAGGCTGGCCGTCTGCACTGCCCTTCTTACCAGAGCAATTGTCAATGTTTAGGTTGGCTTCATGCGGAACGTGATGTTGAGCGATCAACTTAAGGAAGATCGGATGGCTTTGGAAAACTTGCTGGCAAATTTACCCCAGAACAAGCCAGGGAAAAGCAGCAGCCTTGAAATGACTCCGTATAACACCCCCCAGCTTTCTCCTGCAACTACTCCAGCTAACAAAAAAAATCGGCTGCCTATAGGTAAGGAGGGCGAGCAGAGTTCCCACGTGATTTCTGGCACCTTGGGCATTTCTGTGCCATTTTCTCTGTCATCTCTTGGGGTTACTCTTCACCTACACCTTCAGTTCCTACTTTTTCCGTGTAGATGGTGAAGAATTTTCTTTAGCATAGAAAACCAGGTAACTTCCTTAGTGTCTAATGCAAGTATGGTGGCTGACCTTCATCACTCCAGCCTGAACTGGAGAAAATTGCTGGAGTGGTTGGTAGTCATAATGGTGGTGGTTAGCAGTGATAATAAAGGGAAGGTTTGAAGGTGGGAAGCAGATCTAGGGGGAAAATTGCTTAGGAAAGTAGTAAGATGGAAACAGAGGTCTTTAATTAGTGGGGTAGAATAAGTTTAACGTTTTTATTAGAGAACAAATGGACAGGAAGGTGAACAAGCAGGAGCAGGACTTGTAGGGTATGTGCTGAGAAGAGAAGCTTTGTCCTTTCTCCATTCCTTGCCTGCTCTAATTCCAACTGTCAGTATTCTGGAATGCAATTTTAGGTTGGTTGGGTTTTGTTTTTTGAATAGGATTTCTGGGTTTTGAACTTTTCCTTATTAATAATACTTTCTTTTAAAATAGGAAGTGTGGTACTCTTTTTCAGTGTATATTTGTGTCAATGCAACCACGTGGGATATTTTTGTTTGAGAGATTTGGTGTCGGTGTGTAAAAGGATAAAAATATACAGAGGCCAATAAGTGGCAAAAAACCCACACAAAACCACCCCTGAAACAAACCTGTCCCATGTTGGTTTAACTCTGCTTTTTAATGGCTCTGGTCTTACACCTCTAAAGTAGTGGCACTTTACAGCATTTATTTTATGGTATAAAATAGCTTTTGCTCAAAGTTTTTGTTTCTTTTGTTTCATTTTAATGCTTTCGAACTCCAGGACAGCAGTTGGCAGCGATTACTGCCTGGGATACCTCTGCCACCAATCTGTCAGCTCACATAACTCTAGTAACCCCTTTTGGTGGGTAATGCCCTCTTTCCGTTCTTCTGTGAAACTTTGGCTCGTGTCACATAGCTCAGCATGTCTTTGGGTCACCCTGGCAATCCTTTTGCAGATTTCTGCAGTATATGGACTCATTTTGTGTACATGTGGGTTTTAAAAACCCCTCATGTGCCTTTATGTGATAATCAGAATTTGGCTGTGACTTCTGCACACTTGCCTTGTTTTCCTTGGGTCAAATAAAGAAATAATTGGTGTCGTGCTGCCATTCTTAGAAACCTTAATTTCATGTGGGTGTTTTTCCTTCCGTGGAGCCAAATGTGGGAATCTGAGGCTGGTTGGAAAGAGAACTTAAGAGTGGCAAAATAATCAGAGTAAACCACCTGATGTTGTATTGTGTGTCTGGGTTTGAGACACCTATTAGAATCAGATTTCCTACTTCTTAGGAGAAAAAACCTTTTAAACAAACTAATTAGACTTCTAAACCACAGAAACCTACATCTTTTTTAGTAAAAAACTTAATTTTCTCATATAATGTATTAAAGGTCTTTCTGTGATTGAAATAGGCTGAATTGCTGTAGGCATACGGGTCACAGTGTTCCTTGTTTTTCTGCTTCTCAACTTTTATGTTGAAATTTTCGTTCTTCACAGTGCAGTATTCAAGTTTTAACACCAGTTCCACCTCTCAAAAGTTTAATAAGACTTTGATTTTGAAAATTTATTTAGAGTGTATTGCTAATTAAAACACTACAGTTCTGTATTTCCAAGGAGGAAAAGCTTTCTAATGTCCATGTTTCAAAATATTTTCTTAGCCACTCGAAGCAGAAGTAGAACAAACATGCTAATGGACCAGCACGGAGATCATGAAGGATCCTCCCAGGAGACTATTCCAGAAGTTCAGCCGGAAGAAGTTCTGGTGATTTCTTTGGGGACAGGTCCACAGATTACTCCAGGAATGATGTCAGAAAACGAGGTATCCAGAAACGATGACATCTCAGATGTTTTGAACCATGCAGCCCCTGTCTTCTCTAATAGCAGAGCAGTGAGGTTGCAAAGCTAAGTTTGGGTGATAAATATGGAGTGGGAATTAAAATCCTTCCTCTGTGTTACTGAACTCAGGGGTTGTAGCTTTCAAATTGGCCTTTGTTAGGTGGGTTTTTTCCCTCACTTAAGAAGCTTAAGGGCAAACCTGGGCTGTTGTTTTGGAGCCTGAAGAAGCTGCTGTGTCTCTCTGCATTCCCTGTCCTTCGGGTCCAGGGACACAGGTGAATGGCAGAACTGGAGCACTGATCCTGGCGCTTTTGGCAGCTCATGAAAGGCACAGGCCCAGGTTCTGGAGAGGGCAGAGCTGAGCTCACAGTGCCATCAGTGCCTGCAGACTGTTCCTAGGGCAGGGCTGGTGCTCCAGCCTTCTCTTTCCCCAGCCATAGCACAGCTGCTGCTCCCAGCTTTGCTCCCTGCCTGGTGGTTGGGATTATCTCCTCTGGCAGCCTCGTGCAGATCCTTTCCACATTGCACTGCTCTGGGGGTGATAGGGAGCTGTGGCTCCACTGTTACCAGGACATTCCTGATGTCCATGGGGTGGTTCCTTGCATTCTCCCCAGGCTCTGACTTGGGAGGTGGCTGTCTTTTTTCAAACAGAATGTTAGACGTTAGATTGTTCCATTAACAATTCAAAAACACGTCTGCAATGTTTAATTTGCTGTTTAATTATCTGAAAAATAGATGATTTTAATGAAGCCTTGTTTCTCTCTCCCCCTCTCCAGGTGTTAAATATGCAGCTTGCAGATGGCGGGCAGGGAGATGTCCCCATCGACGAGAACAAACTCCATGGTAAACCTGATAAAACCTTGCGCTTTTCCCTCTGCAGTGATAATCTGGAAGGAATATCTGAAGGTGAAGGGCTGCTTAAGTCTTGAAGAAGTTTTGTTGCTCTGTTGGTTTTTTTTTCCCCCCTTACCTCTAAAAGGAAGGTGTGTTAAATACAGCATCTTGTCTTTGCTGTTTTGAAGGCTGTGCTATTTTACTCTGAGAGCTTGTCTTCTCTCTTAGTTGTTCAGAGAATAAAGCTTGCAGCTAAGTTTTGACCTACAAAGGCATAACTGAGTCTGAGAATTAGGAAGAGAAAAACTAAGTGTGTTTAGAAAGAGAAAATAGAGGGATTTTTTTTTTCTTTGTAACTTAAGTGCAGTACTGGTTATTAAGATAATCTAACTTAGCTCTTAACTTGGACTTCTCAGGCTTATTTTTCATCATGTTTTAATTAGCTGTGACGTATCTCAGAATAGTTTCTGCACAACTCCTTAATATGAACCTCAGACATAAAAAAGCACAGGTGTCTGTGGGATGGAAGAGGTTTGAACACGTCACTTTAGCATTATTTTGTATAACTTCCATAACTTTGTTTTTGCTCTCTATCTCTTCAAAGTAAGAAAACAAATTCATGTACAAGTAAATAAATTAAAGGCAATGGCTTTATTGGCTTTTTAGTTACAGCTAAGTACAGTAGTGGTGAGAGTCAGTATTTTGTGTTGGAACTGCTACTTCATTTCTTGTAATTTTTCTAGTGGGTTTTCTGTCCTGAATTGTTGATGCTGTATATTAAGGAACTGTTATTCAGATTATCTTTAAAGTGAAATCTGTTTTCCCAGGCCCTTCCAATCGCTCCAACTCCGTGTCCTCTCTGGATCTGGAGGGGGAGTCGGTGTCGGAGCTGGGCGCGGGCCCCTCGGGCAGCAACGGCGTGGAGGCTCTGCAGCTGCTGGAGCACGAGCAAGGCAGGTGCCCGTTCTCTCTCACGGGGGCCTGAGCTGCTGTAGGTGCTAAAGACAAAGTCTTGTGGAAAGAGATCGCAAAATTGACTAATTCAGGGGAAAAAAAGTAGACATTTTCCTTCTGCAATCGCTCTTGTATTTATTTGTGGATTTGGTTTGGTTTGGGTTTTTTTACACCAAGAAATATTGCTTGTAGTCTGTGGTTAGGAAAAGGAAATCGCCTGGAATTTTGAGGTTTAAGTCCTTTATAGGAAAATGCTTGTAAAGTTTTGCTTGATATCAAGCTCTTCCCTTCAGGAATAGGCTAATCTGGGTTGGAGTAGTCTGGAAGCCTCTGGATAATTTTCTGTTTAATGTCCATTTGTCAAACACTGGACAGGTTGACCAGAGTTTCCAGCCTGGAGGTACTAAAAATATGACTGGACATGATCATAAGCAACATGCTGTCCCTGACCAGGGCAAGGGGTTTGGGCTGGAATGATCTCTGGAGGCCTCAGCTTTTCTGTGATCAGTTGTTTCTCTACAGGAATTGTATCAGTGTCTTTGTAGCACTGCATTTCTTTTATTTTTTCTGTCAATTTATTTGATAGGTTACCATATGTACTTCCAGATTTTTCTTCTTATGTCTCAAATGTGTTTTCAGGCAGCATTTCCTGAACAGTGTATAGTGCTTTACAGGCCTTCCTTTAAACCACTGCCTTACCTGACAGGATTAGGGGGTTCTTTGTTTGGGATTTTTTTCCTAACATACTCATACGGGTTTTCTGAAGTAATTGGAGAAGCCTTTCAGAAAATCAAGAACTGTTTATTTTTCCACAGCCACAACTCAGGATAACCTGGATGACAAGCTCCGTAAGTTTGAAATCCGTGACATGATGGGTTTGACTGATGACAGAGATATTTCAGAAACTGTGAGTGAAACCTGGAGCACAGATGTCTTGGGAAGTGACTTCGACCCCAACATCGACGAGGACCGGCTGCAGGAAATCGCAGGTAACGGGTGTGCTCTGGGTAGGTCCTGTGCTGCTCTGGAGCCCGAGGCTGCAGAGCCCTCCTCCTCCTCCTCCTCCTCCTCCTCCTCCTCCTNNCCTCAACAGGGGCATTTCCACGGATTCAACTGGAGATTTGCCGTAGGAGGATTTTTGTGTGCATGACCTGGACTGTGCTTAGTTACTCATTTCTTTTCGACATTGTGTTTCCTGATTGCCTTATTAAGGACACTTAAGATGTGTTCTTACTTTTCTGTCTAGAGCTGACTCCCCAAGCCCAGCTCTAGCCATACGCTCCGGCTTTACTTTTGCAGGTGCAGCTGCAGAGAACATGCTAGGCAGCTTGCTGTGTTTGCCAGGTTCAGGATCCGTGTTGCTTGATCCCTGCACAGGTTCAACCATATCAGAAACCACAAGTGAGGCGTGGAGTGTGGAAGTATTACCAAGTGATTCAGGTCAGAATCGGGCAGTTTTTGCATATTTCTTTAGCATGATTCTAAGACTCTTCCAGAGGCATAGAATGCAAAACAACGGCCTCTTCCTCTTCCTCTTTCTTCAAGAAATTACTGTCCTAGGGATAAGTTAGTTTTTGTGAATACTTCCAGGATTAAAAGGACAAAATGCTCCTAGGCAGAAAGAAGATGGAAAGCACTGGGAGAGACTTCTGTTACTTAAGAAACTCTTAAGGTCCAAAGGGGAAGAGAAGGGTTTGCAAAGCAAACTTGTGCTTGCTTTCCTTCCCTGTGGTAGGAGCTATCCCGGACCACGTTGTGCTTTGGTTAGTGAAGATGTGACTGTATCCTGTTGTCTAAGAAATACAACGCTTAAAACAGTAAGCACTCCTTAGTGTGCCTGTGCAGACAGAGCATTGCTGTCCTGCTTTCTGTACCCAAGGATATAAGAAAACTCTTGCTGAAGTGGTTGAGTTACCTTAAAACTTGATACACTAAATCAACACTCGCCCTTCCTTCTGCTTGTGAATGTTTAAGGAGCATGGCATTGAGTAATGATGCTTTCTCTCTCTACTCTCTGTTGTCTCCCTTCTGTAGAGGCTCCAGACTTAAAACAGGAGGAAAGACTCCAGGAGCTGGAGAGTTGTTCTGGGCTGGGCAGCACGTCTGATGACACGGATGTGAGGGAGGTCAGCTCTCGGCCCAGCACCCCCGGCCTGAGCGTCGTGTCAGGTGTGTGGAGCTGGCTCTGGCAATGCTGCTCTCTCACAGCATGTCAGCACTCACTTTGCTGCACATGCTTTATTTATACATCACTTCGTTCATGAAATGACTTCCTGCACTCATTCTGGGATTTTCAAAGCAGCGATTCTTCGTTCACCTCACAGAAGAAATAAAAAAGGCAGCAGGGAGGTGAATGCCCCATGCTGCAATAGTAGGGGTTAGCAGAGGATTGTTGCTTTGGAAGAAACTCCAAACTTCCTTGCATTTAGTTTTATTATCACAAGTTGTTCTATTAAAGTAAATCATAGCTCCAGTTCTTCTTTTTCTGCAAAGTATGCAAGAGTGGAGTGTCTTTCTAATGCCCCTTGTCAGGGTGTATTCATGGCTATGGTAACACTTTTGAAGATGTAGAGCAGAAATAAACTGTTAATTTAGGAGTATAGAAATTGGTAGTGTCTGTAGGTGCTACTGTGAGTTAGAACTTGATTATTCACTGTCCACCAAACGTTTTAACAGCCTCAGGATTTTACTTCCTTGTTCTCTGAAAGACTATTACAGATTCTTCTTTTGTTGTGTGTAAGGTATTAGTGCAACATCTGAAGATATTCCTAACAAGATTGAGGATCTCAGGTCTGAATGTAGCTCTGACTTTGGGGGAAAGGATTCTGTAACAAGTCCTGACATGGATGAAACAGCCCATGGTAAGTTACTTATCTGGGAACTCTGATAAACACAAGTGACATTTATGGAATCCTTAAATTTTACAATTTCTCCCAATTTCAAAGTGCTGGTGAATAAGCTTAGTATTTTCCTTATTTGCCAGTACTGTATTTGTTTGACAAGGAGACTCCAGTGCTTTGCAGTACTAGAGCTTGAGTACTAGATCTAAGATCCCTAATTTGGTTTGATTAGATTGATTGTCCTCTTGCATTTTGGAACTGGGCTGCTCCTCAAGAATTCCCCACTTTTTGTGATGTAATTCTTTGATCATTTCTACCTACTACAGAGATCTTTCCATGCAGGAATACCTTTACAAATACTTTGCAGTATAAGTTTTGTTAAGTTTTGTTGCTGAGGTCTGCTTTTCCAGTGTCTCTCATGTTGGAGGCAGCTTTGATACAGCACTAACTTTGTTCTCTCCGTATTTCAGGAGCCAGTCAGTTGACATCTCCTCCTTCTCAGACAGATTCTTTGCTTGCATTGTTTGACCCTCTGTCATCAAATGAGGGTGAGTTATAAAGATTAAGCTTCATTTTAAAAATAGGCATTTTCGATGCTTCTATGATAGTACCAGGTATTTTGGAATAATATTAAAAGAAATGTGTGTGGCTTCTTTCCTGCTTGTGGCCACAGGTGTGTCAGCTGTAGTAAGGCCTAAAGTGCACTATGCAAGACCCTCCCACCCACCTCCAGACCCGCCCATCCTGGAGGGAGCCGTGGGAGGTAACGAGGCCCGACTGCCGAACTTTGGGGCTCACGCTTTAATTCCAACGGACCTGGAGGCCTTCAAGCAGAGACACTCCTACCCGGAGAGGCTGGTCCGCAGCAGGAGCTCCGACATCGTGTCCTCGGTGCGGAGGCCCATGAGCGATCCTGGGTGGAACAGGCGTGCAGGGAACGAGGACAGGGAGCTGCCCATGGCCTCCAGCAGCACTGGGGCAGCAGTGCTGGCAGCCTCGCAGTCCTCATCTTCATCTCCCAGCAAGGACTCCTCCAGGGGAGAGGTGAGGCTTCTATTTATCATTTCACTTTCATCTCTCATGCGCACTTTAACTATACGTCTAATGCCAGGAAGTTGGAATTAAATGTCTTTAGCCAAGGAATTACAACACGCTTCTGTTACCCTTTAAACGTTGGCCAATAATGTTTAATAAGATAAAGCTGCAGACGTTCAGAGTGGCTTAGATGGATCTGGCTTCTCTTAAGTTTTACTGGATTTGCTAGTGCTTCAGAAACAGATTCATTGTAGTGTTAAACTGCTGCAGCAGCCTGAAAATTATTTTACTTTAAAAAAGAAATAAATTAAATCTAAGGTTCTTTATGCCTATGGGTTTGCATTTGCAAAGACCCTATGGGTCTTCTTTTGGAGAGATATTTCTGACTTAATCTGCTCTTTGTGCTCTGCTATAGCTCTGTTTTTACAGTCAGTGTAGCAAAAGCTGATGTGAAAGAGAAATTTTCTCTTTACACTTGATTTGATAAATGCTCAAATGTAGACTCTGCCCTTCTGCAGATTGAGGAACGGAAAGACAGTGATGATGAGAAGTCTGACAGGAACAAGCCCTGGTGGAGGAAACGTTTTGTGTCTGCCATGCCCAAAGGTAGGATCCTGTCTGTCTGGGTTTGGTACTTCAGTCAGAGTTCCCACTGCCTTTATTATATCTTTAGTCACTTTTATGGTTACAGTATAAATAAATATGTAAATAAAAATGGGAAGCTACCTGATTCCCATGGCTAGTAGTGCCCTAGAGCGTGCTGTACCTGGAAGGCAAAACTGTTCTGCCTGACCTCCTGTCTGTTAAAAATGAAGCTGGCAATAGATGATGCCAGTACAGTTCTGCTCTACCCCATGGATAAGCTTATGTCTTTATGGAAGTTGGTTTGATGAAAATTTTCTGCATTAGCCACTTCACTAAAGTTTCTGCTATTTGGCCACTATCTCAGAGTAGTCTTTGATGAGGTACCTTGCATTTTCAGCTCCTATTCCATTTAGGAAGAAAGAAAAACAAGAAAAAGACAAAGATGACATGGTGCCTGACAGATACGCAACGCTTCAAGGTATGTGAATAACATCATCATAGTAATTTTCTCTCAGAACGTGCCTCCTGGAGTTCCAGAGTGCCCACCAGGTAGCTGTTGACAGACAGGTATGTGCATGTAGTTCATGTTCAGAACTGGCATTTTGAATAAGAAAATGGATGAAGGTTTCCTGACTTGAAGGCTGTTTTAAGCTGTCACAGGTCTGTCTGTGCATGTAGCGGATTTTCAGCTCAAGTCCTCACTTTTTCCCCACCCTCATTATAGAGTTCCTGTCCTTGTCACAGCTGAGCTGTAAAGATAGCTGTACACACAGTCCTGAAAGGGTTACTTAAGTGTTAAATTAAACATGGTTTGAACCTGGGTGTTTCATTTTCTGTTTGCCTGCTCCTTTCTAGGAGTCTTCAAATATCCAAGAGCCATTTGTGTATGCAGTATAAATGTGCTGAGGATCTGCTCAGGACCTGACTTCATTTGTTCACTTTGATTGTACTGTTTGTTTTCTGGTTTGCTTCAGACTTTATTAATACATTTCAATTTGGGCTACATGGGACACAAGCAGCTCTTTGTTTGATCTGGCTGAAAACAGAGTCTAAATGTGTAGGCTTAAGTTTTTGTATTTGCTTTCAGTTGGCCCAACGCCAGAGTAACTCCTGTTGTTTTTTATGTTCCTTTCAGATGATCCCAGCCCAAGGCTCAGTGCTCAGGCACAAGCTGCTGAGGACATTCTGGACAAATACAGGAATGCAATCAAGAGAACGAGTCCCAGTGAAGGAGCCATAGTGAACTACGACAGTGCAGGTGAGAACCTGGCTTTTATAATCACCACCAACATAGTTTCTGCTCCTTAAAGATAAAAACACTTCAGTATTCTAGAGCAATGTTAGTATTAGCAGCTGAACAATGTGAGCTCTGAAACAAGGAATGTTTTGTCAAATAATCTGTGGGATGGTCCCTCAGAGGCTGGGAATTAAATCAGTATTCCCAAGGACAGCTCTTTCATATTGCCATTGAGGGAGCTGGTTGTTGATAGCACATCTCCTACCAGTTTTCTGTTCTGTTTTGTTTTAAATGGCACCAAAGAAGTGTATTTACTTCCAAAACTTTTGCAGTTTCTTCTTAGGAGCTTCTAGGTTTTATGTTTTAATATGCCATTTTTCATATATCCAGACCAAGCTGGTTTATTTGCTGTCTCCATTCTCTCCCTGACCTTAGAAAAACGAGCAGAAAATTAGTCTGGTTTCTTCTTCTGACTGCTCTCTTGAGGTGTAATGTGTTTTTCGTTTCCACAGAGGCAATTGGGGATGGTGAGAGCATGCACGACTCCCCACGGGATGAGGCTTTGCAGAACATGTCTGCAGATGACCTCCCAGACTCTGCAAGTCAAGTAGCACAGCCACAAAGTTCTGCTTTCTCCTATAGGTAAATACATTTGCAGGTTTCATCTTACCCACAAAGTAGAATTAAAAGCTGAAGCTGAGTGATTGGTTCCCACAAGAATCTTAATACAGATTCATCATAAACTTTTGTGTGCTTTTAGTTTTAAGCATCTCGAACTGTCTTATTTCCACTGATGAAGGAGGGATATTGTAACCTAAGAGGACAGAGCAGTTCAGTGTTTAGGAAAATCCCTTTGAAAATGGTGCTGTATCAAAAGAACTGATATTCTAAAGTCTTGACAATGTTGTATGTTACAGTGATGTTCAATAACTTCTAGGCATTATTAAGTAAAAAAGAAAGTAAAGACTTCTTATTGAAGAAGCAGACCTCTCATCAACTGTGTTAAGAAAATATTTTTCCTCTTTAAGGGATGCAAAGAAGAAACTGAGATTGGCTCTTTGTTCAGCAGATTCTGTTGCCCTCCCGATGCTGACGCATTCAACAAGGAATGGTCTCCCAGACCACACAGACCCCGAAGGTAAGGGCTCTTTGCACAGTGTGTGCCCCTCCTTGTGCCCAGGTAATGGCACTTGTACTGCTCCCTTTATGTCCCTTCTCTTTGCCATAGATACTGAGGGCACAGGCTGCCTTTTCCTCTGGAATGTTTTCATTCTTATCCAACAGACAAACCTGCCATCTCAGCCTGGTCTAAGATTTTTTTGTAATGAAGTATCACAGATACAGTGCAGGTAGAGCCTGAAGCTATAGAATAGATTCTCAGAATACATGTGCTGTTGGGAGTTGTGCTGCTTGAATGATTTACTGGTCTTTATGTTGACTCAATATAAATGTGCTGTTGTATCCTTTCATTCACTCTAGGTTTATTTGCAGACAGGTGGATATGTCACCTTATCTGGTGCTCTTCACATTTCAGAATGGTTCTAAATACTAGATAAGATAGTGATATGGAAGCTTATCCTCTGATACCTGGAAAATTCAAAAAGGCTTATTAAATTGTTCCAAAATAACATTTATTGCCTAATGTACAGAAATCTTGTTTTAAACCACTGATGTGTTTCCCATATTCAAAAATAGTTTATTTTCATCATGCCTACGTTTCTTCTCCTCAATATTTTTCCCTTGTTCTTTAACAGATAATGAAATTGTGTGCTTCTTGAAAGTTCAGCTGGCTGAAGCCATCAACCTGCAGGACAAGAACCTGATGGCGCAGCTGCAGGAGACGATGCGCTGCGTGAGCCGCTTCGACAACCGCACCTGCCGCAAGCTGCTGGCCTCCATCGCCGAGGACTACAGGTAGCTTGTCCAGTGTCTCGTCAGCAGTGGGCTCCCAAATTCATAGATTTATTCACCTGCAGGTTGGGAAGATCCTTTTTGTTTTGAATTGTACTTTACCAAACCAGGTTATTGCATCTCTGCTTCCCCACAGAACGATGCAGTTGTCTCACCCATGTGAGGCAAACTTCCGAATTCAGGCATTGTTTTGTTTTAAAAACAGCAAGTGGAAGAATCCTTTGCACTACGACTCAGCAGTTTGTAAAGCTGTTAGCCTCTGTCTTTATTGTGAATCTGACATAGAGCCCTCTTTGCTTTAGGAAAAGAGCTCCATATATTGCTTATTTAACTCGCTGTCGCCAAGGCCTGCAGACGACACAGGCGCACCTGGAGAGGCTCCTGCAGAGAGTCCTGCGAGACAAAGAAGTGGCCAACAGATACTTCACTACAGTCTGTGTGAGGTTACTGCTGGAGAGCAAGGAAAAGAAAATAAGGGAGTTCATTCAAGGTAAGAGTAATGCAGACCGAAGTGTTTATATTCCTTTACTCCATATTTAGATGCTGACTTGGGTTACTGTTTTAAAATATGTCTTTTGATCTGAGGAGTAGGTTCCTAAAATGGCTTTAATTTCAGATGGTGAATTAATGGCTAAATAGACAGATTACTGTGACTTTACAGTATGTTGTGGCAGCTAAGCCATGGTAATTGTCTGCATTTTTCATGGGCTGAGAGAATTAAGGTAATTTGACCTTACTTGGCCTAAGAAGTTATGCTGAATCACATTATCTGCCCCATGGCAGAAGCCTGAATACTATTAATTATTTTATATCTACTGATACATGATAAATTAAGTTGCAGCATTCAGTTCTTAGTCCAGAACTTATGGTTGCACCTTAGAAGATATGGGAGATAGTAATAGTGTGAATCAAGTGAATCAAAAGATTCAGAAATATCACAGCGTAAGAGATGGTGGCACCAGGAAACTGAAAACAGCCACTTACACCAAACTGGTTCTATGTTCTCTATGCACATGCCTGACTAAATGAAGCACATAAGAAATTTGGAGTCACTGCTTGCTCCTGGAGCATATAATGCTGCATATTAAATGTGCCAAAAAAACCTATCAGAAATAATATTTTTTTACTTAAGCGAGTGTTCTTTCTCTTCCTCCTTTTTATCAGATTTCCAGAAACTCACGGCAGCAGATGATAAAACAGCCCAAGTAGAGGATTTTCTCCAGTTCCTGTACGGGGCTATGGCTCAGGATGCCATATGGCAGAATGCCAGTGAGGAGCAGCTCCAGGATGCACAATTAGCCATAGAGCGCAGTGTGATGAATCGCATTTTCAAACTCGCCTTCTACCCTAATCAGGATGGAGATATTCTGCGTGACCAGTGAGTTAATGGAATTCGAAGGACTTGTTTTCTCTTTTGCAGCTGGTGCAGTGGAAGCTGTGCAGCCCTCCTGTGATAGACTTGTCTGAGTCAGCCACACAAACTCATGTTTTCATTCAGAACGTTTTGTAAAAGAATGAGGAAGGGCTTTAGCATCATGTGCAAATGTGTTCGCAACAAACTGCTAGAACAGAATAAAGTTGTAATTGTAATGATTTGGGGTGCAGACTGTCAGGTCTGCAAGTGTATGTGCTGAAAGAATGAGTAAAACCTGTTTCAGGGCTGGACCTGGTTCATTTTCTGGTTTGAGTCAGTATTTTCCATGCATTTGGGGTTTCTGTGGTTTGGAACAGAGGCTCTTGGGATGCTCTAGGGAATGTGTGGTTGTTCTTGGCTGTACAGAACAATCCTCTGCATCTTCACTGACCTGGTGTCCATCAGTTGTAGGGCCACATTCCTGAACATCTTTCTTGTCCAATCAAACATAAAACAAGTGGGAATCCCCAGCTGGCTGGCTGCTGCTTACTTTTCACTCTTGGTTTTTGTGTTTTCAGGGTCCTTCACGAGCACATACAGAGGTTATCCAAAGTAGTGACTGCAAACCACAAGGCACTTCAGATACCCGAGGTAACTACTCCTTTCCTTTGCTTCAGTGTGTGTGTTGGGGTTTGGACTGGGATTGGGATGGGGAGGGGATTGTTCTGTTTTACACTTAGAAGGGGTGCTTTTCTGTCTGTGACAGCTGAAATATCCTGCTGGAAAAATACACTGTACCCAGCCACAGCTTCCCTGGGCATCCTGTGCCAGGGCCTCACCATCCTCACAGGGAAGAATTTCTTCCGCATATATAACTTAAATCTCCCCTCTTTCAGTTTGAATTCATCTTGTCTTAAAGCTTGCCGTCTCTCCAGAGCCTGTGAGCCTCTGGTCCCTCAGCTCCTGTGTGGTGCACAGCAGGGGCTTGGCCAGACGAGGACTGGCTTGCTTTTTCCCCAGGTGTATCTGCGGGAGGCACCGTGGCCGTCGGCGCAGTCCGAGATCCGCACGATAAGTGCTTACAAAACCCCCCGGGACAAGGTGCAGTGTATCCTGAGGATGTGCTCCACCATCATGAACCTGCTCAGTCTGGCCAACGAGGATTCGGTGCCTGGGGCAGACGATTTTGTTCCTGTTCTGGTGTTTGTCCTCATAAAGGTAAGTTCTTTTGCAGAGATCACAAACTCCAGTAAATTCTTGTAATAAACAAGCAAATTTAGGAGAAGAAATAATGCCTGTGGGTCATGGGGAGCTGGCCAGGCTCAAACCCAGATCTGATTCAGCAGGGTTTGAATGCGAATGCCAGAAATGTGGTCAGAGTTATGGTTTTTGAGTCCAAGCAAACTTTGCATTTGGAACTGAGGAAATTTGGGTGCAGATGATGTGTGTGGAGTAGAGTTTGTTTGAGGTATGTCCACCAGCATCTGTCATCTGTGCCTGCTTCGTGCTGTCCTCTCAGGACCAAGATCCACCCCAGGACTGACTTGGGTTGTGTTGTTGGTCTTTTTTGGCATGGGTGGATAATTGTCTGACATGTGAGGTGCTGAGACAACAGGCTTTACATGTGTTGAGTTCGTGGTGACCTTCGCAGATGGTGCCAGCATTCCCCTTCTTTCTCTTGGCCTGCTGGTCATTTTTCCTTGCTGGAAAAATGTTCCTTTCATCAAACCTGATGCCTTCTGAGCGTGTGAAGCGGGGCTGGTGAGGATAAGCAGTCCCTACCCTGCAGGCAGGTTACATGCTCTGTAGGATGAGGATCACTGCACAGAGGGAATTGTGTTTCTGTTCTGTATCTTGCGGTGTTTGTCGACGTTGAGCTTTGCAAACGAGCTGTGAGTATCTCTCTCTTCTCCACCCCAGGCCAACCCCCCTTGCCTGCTGTCCACTGTGCAGTACATCAGCAGTTTCTATGCCAACTGTTTGTCTGGAGAGGAGTCGTACTGGTGGATGCAGTTCACAGCAGCCGTGGAATTCATCAAAACTATCGATGATCGCAAGTAGCTCGCACAGCACAGGCAGACTGTGAGCAGGAGAGGAGTTTCTAAGAATGTACAACAGCTGCAAAAGCTGAAGAAAAGACTTTCCTTGTAAAATACTGTACAGAATTGAGGCATTTTAAAACACACCTTTACTAATCTAATTAATTTAACAGATCTTCGTCTTCTCTTTGGGTTGCGTTTTTCTCCCCTCTAGATACTGGCACTGCAAAAGGGACCACAGTTTTCAGGTATTTTGGAGTCTCAAAACATTCAGAAAATTCTTCATGCTTTCTCCACCACCCCTCTTCCTGAATTCTTATTCACGTGAATAATTCACTTCATTTGATTTCTAACAGAAAACTGAAACAAGAGGAATCAGGGCAGCCACGTAGTAAACTTTCTAGTTGAATACACCTTTTATTAAGGAAACACCAGCCACACTGAAAGTTTGTAGTAGCTGACATCAGTTATCGGTTATATTTCACCTAAATTTAAAATCTGAGAGGACAGTGTAAATATTATATAACTATATTTAATGCATTGCAAGTACCTTTGGACTTACTATCCTTTGAATAAACAAGCAAAAGCCTCTCTGACCTCTAACAGGTTGTGATGTACCATGTTTTGGTGACAAAAGGACTTCCTCAAAAGGCTAAGATTTAAAAAGGGCAAACTGAACTATTTATTAAGATGTAATTAAGATTACTGAAATTTCTAAAACTGGAATTTATAATAGGGCTTATTAGCAAGCTGAACACTTCTTGGCTAGGGCATTAGGGTGTTACAGAAGTTTGGATATATAGAGGAGAGAGACTGTAAGTTACAATAGAAAAGTCTAATATAAAAAGGAGAAATAAAATACCTTACTGTAATATTTTTTCTGAGCTATTGTGTATACTGTACAAACCCCAAACAGAGATCCTTAACAGAACCTTGGGCTGTAATATATATTTTGATTAGCGACATTAAATACATATGCCAGGGGGTTCAGTGAATGTTTTTACTAAATGTTCTTCGTGTTGTCTGCTATGCAGCAGTGCAAGTTTTACTGTTCATAAAAAATATTTTAAAATAATATAACACTGTTCTTTATGAAACATATCATGACATCAGTTCAGGGTGTTTTATAGATTTCTCACCCCGCCTTCCCCTTAAACTGATAGTTATCAATTTAAAGAGGTTTTTATGCACAACACCACATGGGTTTTCCATGAGTGAGGTGGTCTGGGGCATGGCCAGTGGGTGTTGGCTGTATATAAGCGCTTGCTGCTCTTTTTCAGCTTCAATGCAGTGAAAAAGGACAGCAAACATTGAACTTTTTCATGTCAGTATTATTTCTTGCTCTTTCCAGAGTGTTCATTGCACTTCTGACAGAGGGATGTGGTAAGACTTGGTGTCTGTGAGTGGTAAAGAAAACAAAATCTCACATTCTTTTCAAAGCACGATTGGTTCATTTTGTGTGTGTGTGCATTTTGATGATTAAAACCTGTAAGCAACTGGTACTTGGGAAAATCATGTGGTTAATTGGAATTAGAGCAATTTATGTGAAGTATTGAGTGCTTGATTTGGCTGTGCTACTTGTCGAGGCATAATCAGGAAACTTACTTTTTAGGGCTCTCAGATATAACTCAGTCTAGCAGTTTTGCCAAACTAATCCCAGGTGAGGAGGTGGGATGGTAACCTTTTCCTTTTATTTATAGTCTTTCTCCTCTGTTAGAGACTCAGTTGTGTGGAGGAGCAATACTCAGTCAAAACAGAATTCTTCTGATCTGCCTTACTTGGTGTCTCAGTCTGTGTAGCATTGCAATATTCTGGTTATTTAGCCTTGATGGGTTTTTGGTGCTGAACACGTAACTCAATATTGCAAGCACAGCCCTGACCAATAACACTCAGCAGCAAAGCACAAACATGCCCTTGAAGATATGGCCAGATCATATCAAAAAGCAATATAAATTCATTTCTATCCAAGTGTCCTGTAATATGTAATTATTACTTGAATATCCGAGATATTAAGACTGATGTGTGGAAGTTCTGCAGTTTGGGTGTTGGTTGAGGAGAGTATTTGTAGGATCCCTGAAGAAGACACGAGGACAGGAGGTGGTGATCACCCTCTGTGTTGCCTCTCTGTGCTGGCCTGGCTCTCAGGGTTTGGTCAGCAACATTGGGGCTTTTAGGTTCACTCTCCTTTATGGAAGGGGCAAGAACCATTTCCTTCACAGCTTTTATCACTTGGTTTCTCTGCATAGAAAAATACTTAAAAGAACTGGAGTCTTTTTTTAAATGTTACTTAGTTATTTTATAACCGGTAGGTGTTTCAGTGAGCCCCAGGTGAGCTGAGAGCTTTTGTAGCAAGATGGTCCTTTGCTTCTTTTTTCCAGCCTACTCTGAAGGTCCTTTATATAGTCTTGATAGGTGTAGTTAGAGAATTAGGCTTTCCAAAGAATTAAAAACCTGCCTGTAATGTCCTTTTACTGTTTTCCCCGGTGTCCCGTAATGTTTTGTTTTAAAATGCTAAATTCCGTGTCTAGGAAGTGGTGTTGTTAGGTTTGATGTGCAATAGCGAGGGTGAAAAGACACTGCATAAAGGACCAAAAGTACCAGAACTGCTGCCAAGAGGTGCCAGCCACGAGCCTGTTGCTGTAATCTCGGTGCTTTCTGTGAATTAAACTACTTCAGCCACTGGAGGAGGAATGGGACATTTTGGGCAAAGTGGAGCAGGGAAAGGTCCTTGGTAACAGGTCACAGTCGTGGGCTTCAGGCTTGGTCGTTGTCTCAGCGCCGATTGTTGGCACGTTCTGAGGAGCTGCCACGTTCAACAATGGCATGTCTGTGCCTGGCAACGTTACAGAGGTGCTGGATTCCTTTCTGGGCAGAGGAGGGAAAGGAAAGGGCTGGGTTTTTCATCTCTAGGAGATTCCTTTGTGCTCCTAAGTGAGATTTCTCTTTAAACCTTTTAAAAATCCTCTTTAAGGAGAATCAGAATGTGTCTGGCCTATCAAGGATTTGAGTTTAAAAGTTTTTGTTTTGAAGGCCTTTTACTACCAAATGCTGAATGTAACTGCCATAAACTTCAGGAAAAAAAGCCACGAACATGATGCTGTTTCCTGTGGGTGAGTCTGGTGAGCACAGTGTTGGTTGGTGTCGCTTGAAAATGTTCTTGTTCTGTTAAGCCAAATTCTCACAGAATTGGAGAACTCACTGCCGTGGGAATGGGGTGGGGGAAGGGGTAGGAGAGGGGGCAGAGCTGCTGGCAGCAGAGCTATGTGTTGGCACGAGTGAGTCTCAGTGTGCCTGGAGAGCTGGAGCAGCAGGAAGGCAGTGGGGACGGAGGGGAAGGGTGCTCCTGTCTGGGTACGGCTGGGAACGTGGTTGAGCCTGTACTACTTGAGAATTAACCTCTGCTGAGTTAGTAGTGTGTGTTCTGTACCTTTTAATTGTGCTTTACCTCTATTGAAAAGCTTTGTACTGCCTCTCCTCTTTGGTAAAGCCTTTATAAATCTAAATTAACGAGCTTGCACAATCTTGTATACAGGAACCCCATCTTGTCTCTTAACGTGATTATTAATGTATTATTCTGTAAAAACTGATTAAAAGGAGAGCAGTTTAACCGCCTGGCTTTGACGTTTCTGCCTTGTTCCAGTGCCACCAGCAGTTGTGCTGGGGATGGCTGTGCAAGTGTGAGCAGCTTCCCACTAACTCTGTGTGGTTTTGCCTTGGCCATTGCTGCTCTGCTCCATCCTCACGCCTCACAGGGAAGGGACGTTGGCAAAAAAGGACCAAAATCCGGTAAAGGGGAGAGGAATCTCCGCTGCATTGACTGCTTAACACAGAGTTCTTCAGTTGTTATTTTAAATCTGCAGCTTGGCTGTTCCAGTAGCTTGAGAGGAAAGAAATAGCTCTGCCTGCAGCAGGACTGTGCCTGTCCCTCTGCTGGCTGCTGCTTGATGCCTTGTTGGCAATGGTCAAGTCCAAAAGTATTATGTTTCGTTTAGGAAACGTTCATTTTTGCTGATGAGCCGGGAGGATTTCTGCAGCTGCCGTGCACCCAGCCGGTCCCGCTGCCGAGCGGGGCGGGCGGGGCCGGGGGTGGCGACGGTGCTGCCGTGAGCTTGGTCCCCGCAGTGTTATTGACCTTGATTCTCTCTCATTTGCATCCAGCATTTTTCATCCTCTGGAATATGGTGTTTGGGGACCTTTCCATCATTAAGTGGATTTACAGCAATTTCCTTATGTGTTTTCTCCAAGGGATTCTGTTATGAGAGGCACATTAAATCTCCATTAATACCTCATTATCCGACTGATAAGATTACCATGATAATGAGGCAGAAATTCTAATTGTTTCACTTCTTATTGTGCCTTTCATTAAATCATATACCTGGAAGTTGCTGTCAGAGCGGGGATCTCCAGCCTGCAGAACTTGGGAGGTGACCTGGTCCGGTGCATCCTGGTTCTGTCCCATGGCACTTGAGGGATCCTGGGGTGTGCTGGCCTTTTCTCCCGGGCTCCTGTGCCTCCTGCCGCGGCCTCTCCTCCCTGGCCATGCTACCAGAAGGGCTGCCGGTGGCCCCAGGGCCCGTGGCAGCCTGCACCGGGAGCGTGGATGTGGCGAGACTGTTCCACGCGGCCGTGGCCGTACAGAGCCGCCTGCTCCTGAGGGTGGTTAGGCACAGGGGTGTGCAGCCTCTGTCGGAGCTGTTACAGCCCATCAGGTCAATGATCCATGAACTAAAAAGTCTCTAAGCAAGAGCAATTATTGTCTATCATGTGTCAAAGGCGCCCGTATTGACCCCGATAGATGGAGCCATTATGGCCTGTTGAGGCAGCGATCCATGAACGGGGTTCATGGGAGCGGAGCTCTGGACACGCCGCTCCAGCGCCGCCCGGCACCGCCGGGCCCAGGGATAGGGACAGGGACAGGGCGAGGGGCAGGGACGCGTTCGGGGAGGGCAGCGGCGAGGATGCTGCCAGCTCCGTGGCCGGCCATGGGCAGCCTGCAGCCGGACCGGGCTGGGGAACGGCTCTGCTGGCCCCAGGGCTCCCCAGGGGACGTCCCCCAGCTCCTGGTGCCTGCACAGGGATTCCCTGGGAGCAGCGCGACAGCCACCCTCACCAGGAAACACCACGGAGCCCCGCTCGGCACCGGATCCAGCCCTGGATGCACCGGGCCCTCCCTGCGCTCCGTCTGTTCCTCGGGCTCAGCTGGCGAGGCAGAGGAGCCCGTGGTGGGCGGCACCTCTTGCCCGCGGGGTCGGGGGTCCCCAGGACTCCCCAGGGCTCCCCAGGACTCCCCAGGGCTCCCCAGCCCCCGTGAGCCCGGCGCTGGCCGGGGCCGGGCAGGGCCGTGCTGCTCTGGGGGCCCGGCCCCGCCCGGGCTCCCGGCCCCCGCATCTGCAGGAGAGCTGAGCGTTATCCCGCACGAGGGGCTCGGGCTCCTCCTGCGCCGAGGAGGAGATGTCTCCATAGTAACTGGCACGTTTGGAGGGCAGCAGGCACGGGGGACGGCAGACAAAGCCTGTGTGGAGGCGGCGGGCAGCCCCCGGCGCAGGGACCCGAGGGCACGCGGTGCTGCTCGGCTGGGGCGGCGGCGATGCCACCCGGGCCCCGCTGTCCCCGCTGTCCCCGCTGCTCCGTGGGGACACAGGCGTGGCACCGCCGTGGCAGTGCCCCCTGGCCGTGTGGCGGTGTCACCCCTGTGGCAGCGGTGGCTTTTGGCCGCGGGGTCCGGCTGCGCGGCGGCACCTGGGCCGGGCAGGTGCGGGGGGCGGCGGGGAGCGGGGCACTGCCCACCGTGCCCACCCTGCCAGCCCCGCCGGCAGCCCCGCAATGAGCCACGTCGCCAGCAGAGTCGTTGGGCTGGGGTTAATCAACATTCATTCATGTTTCCAAGTGTAAATTGAGCATTTGTTTAATTATGTGTAAGCAGCAATACATTCTGGCCATTATCTAAATCACTATTTTATTTCCTGGATGTGGTTTCATAATGCCGGGTTTGTGCTCCAGCCTCTGCATCATTAACAGAGAAGAGTTAATGAATATAAAAGCGTAAAGGCTAATTACACTTTAATTTACAATCATGGTCTCATTTTGGGACCACATGAAATCTGTTTTGAAAACAATTAAAACAAAAAAAAAAAAGCCCAGCGAAGGTCTGGTGAGTGGAAGGGTTTTCGCACAAAGCGAGCGGTGCCGGTGGTCACCGGGCGCGGGGAGCTGCGGCCGCTCGGGGCCGGGGTGCCCAGGCCGGGTCCCTCGCTGTCCCCTTGGCCCCGCGGGGCGATGACCCAGGCTGGCAGCGGGACCCCCGGGGCCGGTGCTGCTGTGGGGACAGTGCTGAGGGATGTAAATTGGAGCCCGAGAGGGAGCACAGTTCACTGGAAGGAGACAAAGATTTATTGGGCTGCAGATGTTGAAAGCAAAATTCAGCGAGAGTGCTGACTCCAGCACTTCGCAGTATTTGGCGTTGCTGGGGATCCAGTTCTGTGCCTCCCTGCAGGTACCTGGTCCCTGGTGGCTGGAGATGGAGCTCGTGGCGGGAGCGGCGAAGGTGAGCGGGGATTTTGTAACCTCGGGTGCTGGGTGTCAGGGCAGCTCCCTGCAGGCTGCGCCAGGCAGAGCCCCTGGCTCTGCTGCCACTGTCCCTGCCAGGGGCCACGGACGTCCCAGAGCCTTTGGGATGCCACGTTACAGCTGATGCCACATCCAGGCGCGGGGCAGGAACCGTCCCCAATGGCACAGGATTGCCTTTCTGCTCCAGCTGTGGGATTCTGGGGCTGAGGTGTAGGCTGGCAGGAGACCAGGGCCCAGGGGAGCAGAACTGGAGCCTGTGCTCCCCTGCTTTGCAATGGGTGAATACCTGTTTGTATTTCCTTTATGCTGATGCCCTCGACAGTGGGATAAAAGCTGTGTGCTGAGACCAGGAGGGAGCAGTGGCCTCGGAGCCAGAGGCTCATTCCCTTCACTGGGCTGGCTGCCTGCAGCCAGTAGAGGAAATAAATCTCCCTGAGAAAACCACTTTGCTCCCACAATTCCAATCCAACAGGGCATCGTGGCATCACTCACTTCTTGTTTTATTTAGCTGATAATCTTTTATTGGGCCAGTTGAGCCCTGTAGAAGCACGATGCCTTTGCTGGCTGCCGCGGGTGCTCAGAGCTGGGGGCTCATGGACCCGGGCACTGTGAGGGCAGCGATGCCCATCCCTGCCAGGGCTCGGCTCAGCGGTGCTGTGGCTGTGCTGGGACGTGTTCCCCAGGCCGCTGCCCTGAGCTGATGCCCTGCAGAAGCACTGAAGTCCCCGTGGTTTTGCTCACCCTGCCTATGGTGGAGGACAGGTGTCCTTCCACTGCCAGCTGTCTCTGGAGGTGGCTCAGGGGCATCTGCTCAGCGGGATTTACAGGACTCAACACTCACGGAGCCAGGGCTCTGTGCAGCCTCTCCTGCTGGTGGCTGTGCTGAGCTGGGACGGGGAGGCTCCTTCACCAGCGGGCACCGTGACAGGCCCTCGCTGGAAGGTGGGTGCCGGGTCTCTGCCGTCCCCCTGGTCCGTGCGGGCTCCGCGTGCCTGGTGGTGGGAACCCATCCCTGCTCTGCTGCAGGCACCTGGGAATGCCTCCCCTTCCTGTCCCTCGCCAGGGCTCATGCAGGAGCTGTGCCACAGCCGAAACCTCGTGTGTCCCTCAGACAGGTTTGTCACCCGGCTCCTCACTGCGCGGCGGGGCCGTGTCACTAATGAACACATCCAGGGGCCGAGCGCCTGCGGTCGCTAATTGGAACTGCTCACAACTGGGAATTCATGTGGGTTAGGCACCGTCCCTGCACTAACAGGGATTTGACTTTCAAAAATCCGTGTCTACCGAGGGCAGCAGAGGAGGAACAGCTGCAGTGTCCTCTCCATGCTGGGAGCAGCAGTGGCACCACACAGGTCAGACCTTCATCACCTCCACCACCCTGAGAAGTGTGATTCCCAGCCTGCAGCTGAGGGGATGCCAGAGCTGCTGAGGGCTCCAGGTATGTGAGGAGGTGTTGGCTCCAATGGGTGGTGTCTCATGAGGGCTCAGGGCTCACCCAGGACCCTTTGCAGTGGCACTGGTGGCCGCAGGGCTCAGCTGCCCTTGGCAGCAGCATGGGGACGCTGCTTGTGCGGGGCATCGTCAGCTCCCCACAGCTCCCCCTTGTCAGGCTTCCCACGTTCCCACTAATCCTTGTCATCCCAAATCTTATCAGCACTGATTTGATATTTACCTCCAAATCGTGGATGAACATGTTGAACATCATCATCCGATGATGATTCCCCATTGACAACCACTTTTTGAGACCTGTCAGTCAGCCAATTCTTAATCCTTCTAATGTGAGCTCTATTGATATTATATACAGCTAATTTTTTAATCAAAACGTCATGTGCTATTAAATCAAATGCCGAACAGAAGCTAAAGCACACCACTGCTCCTCAGTTACTTTTATTAGGTAAACTTCTAAATTCAAGGAATGAAACCGAATTTTTTGACAAGCCCGATCTCCCATCCAGCCATGCTGCTGGCACTGGTTACAGCCTCACTTGCTGCCACCTGCGGCCGTTCCAGCTCCTCAGCCTTTCCCCGGGATGGACACGACTGGAGGGGTGAGTGTGGCCGGAGGGGACAGTGTGCCCTGCGAGGCCGGCACGGGGCTGGAGGCGCCGGGGGAGGGCTGGGTGCCGGGGCAGCCGTGGAGCGGAGCTGCTGCCGGGACGGAGGAGCCGAGTCCAGGCCACTTCACAGTTAAAGTCTTGGTGGGGAAATGGGAATTTTCCTCCTGTGCTGGATGCAGCCTCTGACCTGAAAACGCCGGCCCGGCCTCCCCGGATGCGGAGCAGGAGCAGGCGTGCAAATGCGATATGACAGCCCCAGACACACCAATATGGTTACCAGCTGTCCGGCCGCCACCGGGCCGTGCCGGGCGGGAGGGCGATGCCCCAGCCACAGATGCATTTCGGGGGGAGGAGGGAGGGCAGGGCAGGGCCGGGCTCGGGCACTACGTGCGGGCAGGCACACGCTGCCCAGTGCCAGGTCACTGGGGCGGCACCAGGGCTCGTCAGAACGGGACCAACCCGCGGGTGCCACTGGAGTCACCCTGGATGGTGCTTGGGTGCAGTCTGGGTGCCTGTGCCACTGTGGCCAGGCTTTGGGGACCCCTGCCCAGAGCCAGGTGAGCCAAGCTGCTGGCAGACCCATTGCCCAGAGACCCCCTCCAGCTGCCACCCATGTGGGCTCCTGCACTGGTCCATCCGGCACAAGGCGACTTCCCCAGCTCTGTCCCCTCCAGCTCAACCAACCCTTTGTAAATCTCAATTAATAAGGTTGCACAGCTACAGACACAGGAACACAGGCTGTGTCTTGTCTTTGTCGATCAATGCTTTCTATCATCCCATAAAGCTGATTAAAAAGCAGAGCAGTTCATCTCACCAGGTTCCGCATCCCAACATTATAAATTTGATATTCCGGTTAATGATTGTCAGCACTGGTGGAGGACACGGAAGCTGGTCAGTATTTGTAGTTTATAATTAATATTGGAGCATTGCTGCGGAGGGCACTGAGGAGGAATTTGGGGTGGTTAGGAATTTATTATCCCTAAAATGCCAGAGAGCAGGAGAAGGGCAGTTTGTGTGTCCGGCACTGCCCGTGCCAGAGGGACACAGAGTGACCAGCGTGACCTGTCACGGTCACCAGCCCCGCACCTGTGCCCCGGTGTTGCAGGGAGGGTCAGCCGAGGGGGTCAGCTACATCCCAGCCCTTCCCTGGTGTCCGCAGGGAAGCTCCATGAACAGATGTCTCTGCCCCAGCTCTGGACACAGGGATGTTGGTCCCTCAGGCTAGGCGGTGACCTGTTTGCCGCTGCCAGCTGCTTGGAGAGCCCGTGGATGGATGGCGCTGTGCCTCCCTGTCTGGCAGCCCTGCCGGGGGTCGCAGCCCCTCGGCGGCCACGGGCAGGGCCACGGTGGCTGGTGCTCGCCAGCCGAGTGGCACAGGGCAGAAAATGCCACCAGTGGGTCCCACAGCGCTGCCTGGGCCAGCACAGGGAGTTTGGGGACTTTCTCCAGAAATAAGAAACTTGATCCCAAAGGAGTGTCCTGAGATGTTTCTCAGGGATAAAACCCCGTTACCGGACCAGATCCCGAATGTCAGACAGCCTCGTGTCCTGGGTCGGTGAGGTGCACAGGGGGCTGAGAGGGTCGTTGTCTCTCCAGACAGGAGCAGAGATAGGGACAGGGACAGGCACAGGGATACAGATAGAGGTAGGGATTGAGACAGGGACAGAGACAGGGAAAGGGAGAGGCACAAGGACAGGGGCAGGGCAGCGGGTGGGGACAGGCCATGGCCGTGGTCGCGCAGCCGGTGCCGCGCCGGAGGCTGCGATCGGCGGCCTCAAGGTGGCACCGTAAGAGTGGGAACAGCGCGGCAGAACAAAGGCACAGCTCAGAGCCCCCAGCTCGGCTCAGAGCCCCCAGCCCAGCTGAGAGCCCCCAGCTCGGCTCAGAGCCCCCAGCCCAGCTGAGAGCCCCCAGCTCGGCTCAGAGCCCCCAGAACGGCACAGAGCCCCCAGAACGGCACAGAATCCCCAGAACGGCACAGAACCCCCAGCCCAGCTCAGAGCCCCCAGCTCAGCTGAGAGC
>VZTG01001554.1:902234-962234 GCA_013397845.1 Melanocharis versteri
GGTGGGTGCCAGGAGCCTCTGCGGGTGCCGGGAGCCCCGGTGGGTGCCGGGAGCCCCGGTGGGTGCCGGGAGCACTCGGTGGGTGCCGGGAGCCCCGGTGGGTGCCGGGAGCACTCGGTGGGTGCCAGGAGCACTCGGTGGGCGCCAGGAGCCTCGGTGGGTGCCGGGAGCCTCTGCGGGTGCCAGGAGCCTCTGTTGGTGCCAGGGCTCGGCAGGGCCGCGCTGCTGCGGGCGGTGGCTGCGCTCCCGGCAGGAACGCGAGCGCCGCTCCAGCTCCTCGCAGAAATCCACCCGGCTGTGGTGGCAGGAGAATTGTGGCAGCGTCCCCACGCTCACAGCACGGAAATGACCACTTGTGCCCCATTCCAGTCCCTGCCACCAGCTCCCAGCCCATTACAGCGCGCGCGGCCCCCGCACTCCCACCTGGGGAGGGGGCTCATTTGTAGTTAAAAATCTATTGTGACTTGTCAGAAAAATGAATAAATGAGCACATTATTTTTTCATTTTGGAGCTCAGCATCTGTTTGTCTAATCAAGAAAGAGAACTGGGAAAGTCAACCAGGGCTGACGCACACATTTTATTTAACTTTTCCTCTGTCAAAGGAGTTTAAATGTGTAATGAACAGGCCATGGTGATTTGAAATATAATCCCATTACTCTGATGAGATTACCCAGGCTGTGAGAGTTCACAAATCATGCTTAGGGTTTTTAGAGTGAACAACACCCTGTTGAGATTTTTTTTCTCTTTTTGCATTTAAGCAGAGGTGTGTGGGGAGAATAAAACATGACAGTGCTTAACCCTTCACGCGGTGGAGCAGCAGCATGAGGCTGTGCCCCAGCTCTTTGGTGACCCTGCGATCTCCCACGGTCTCAGCAGCGATGCCAGGGAGCAGCACCTGGCCAGGGCAGGCTCCTGCTGGCCCAGCTGGCCGCGTGCCCACTGTGCCCACACGTCCCTGTCCTCGCTGCTGTCCTTGTCCCGGTGTCGCGCGGGGCGGCTGCGCTGGGATGTGATTTAAGGGGCATTAATTTCAGCTGCAGCAGCAGCACCCAGCCCCACCCGCCACCACAGCAGCGCATTTCCATGAATTCATGGGCCCATTACAAACATGTCTCCATAAATAACTCCCCCCATTAATCTCAGGGCTGCACCCACGGCTGTGCGATGGGTTTCGCCTGCTTGTCCCGGTGCCAGGTCTCAGCCCTGCCTGAGGGGCAGCTGCAAAACCCCTGGGATGCACCAGGCTCCTGCCAACCCAAACACAGAGGTTCTCTGGCTGGAATTGGTCCTCTGGGAGCTCACGGCAAAGCCCTGCAGAGCCCAGGGAGGGCATCAAGTGGTCTGGCCTTGGGTACTAGCATGTGCCAGGGTGCCCTGGGTGTCCCCTGCTCAAAGGTCACTCTGGTGCTCTGCAATGCTCTGATAAAGCCAAGGAGGTGGAGGGGAATTGTCCCTGTGGACAGGACTCCTCGGACAGCAGGAGTCAGAGAAGATTCAGGGAATCTCTGCTGCCTCCAGCAGCTGCCTGCGTGCGGCAGGCCGGATCATCCTCGGCTGAGCCGCGGCCGCGCTGCTCTGCCCGGTAGCAGGGAGGGAGGAACAGCTTGCCTTGCTGACCCAGTTGAATGCCCATCTGACTCAATTACATCTACAGCTACTGGGGAAAGACCAGCCCGCGATGGCTCCGTGCTCAGCTGTGCACACATTGCAGCCATGAGCTCTGATTTAACTCCTTCAGAAACGCTGAGGAGCAGAAATGGCTGTTCCGGGGGAGGGATGCTCAGCTCCTGGAACGCTGGATCTTTCCAGGATTCAAGGAGGGCTTCCTGTGTGCCATATATCAGACTGAATCTGATCTTTGGAAGCAAATTTGCTTTTTAACTGTCAGTGGCTCTTTTGGAGTAAATAAACTCACTTTGGGCTCCAAAGCTCCCTGCTCCTCACCCAGCCCTTGGAGCAGCCTCCAGCAGCAGCCTCTGCCCGTCCATCTCTGCCTGGCTCCAGGGACACCCACACCAGGAACAGGAAGGTGACTGAAGGAGGGTGTGAGCACATCTGGTCTGGGCAAGGGACAAACGTCACCACAGACAGCAGAGATGTTGTTATTTGAGCTTTTTAGGCTCTACTGAGAGCAAACCTGCACACGCTGAATCCCTGCTGATAATAAATACATGTGAGGGGGTGGCAACAGCACTATGGCCATGGAAACAGGAGATTGCTGTGGTTTCTGGTACCAGATAGGCAATTTTTCTGTTCGGTTAAAAAGAATTGAAACTGGGTGGCAAAAGAACATTCACAGAACAACTTTAATGTTAAATAGTTCACAGAGTCGGATAAAAGAGTCATTTACATCGAAGGGGCTTTTCCCACTGTAGCTGTGCTGCATTTGCATATAGAAAATATTAAAAAATTAATAGAATACTATAAAATAGTGTTTCTCTTGTTTTGCAAATATCATGGAAGACTGTACAGGGAGGCCTGGCCTCGGTGGTGCAGGGCTGAGCTGCTGAAACCCAGAACATAAACACAACAGGTGAGACCCAGCCCTCCCTCTGCCCCGGGGCTGCTCCCGCACGCTGTGTTAAGGCTCAGGAGGTTTTCTCTGTACAAAAGCAAGGTGGGAGGCTGGCAGAGGCTGGGCAGTGCCCCAGGGAGCTGCCCCCAGCCCTGTGGGGAACTGGGGCAGTTCTAGAACAGCAGGATGTGTGTGCAGAGCTCCAGCGACCTGGAGAGATGGACAAAAGACACCTCTGGTGAATTCAGCCAAAAATGCAGCTCTGGGTCCCAGCAATCCATTCCCGTGTTCCCTGATGTATCAAGGACGGACAAGGCCAAGATAGTTACAAATCCCAGTACAAAGTAGGTCTTAATTTTTATTTTTAAGGAATAATATTGAGAGGAGGTGAAGGCATTTCTCAGTCCCCGGGTGCAAGGTGCCCCAGTGGATGCGCTGAGGGTCCCGGGCAGGAGGATGCTCCTCTCCACCACCAAGATGTGGATTTCCAACCACCGTGCTGCCCTCAGCAAGGAACTTCCAATAAAGCATTTGCAAAGCTGAAAAGCACAGTTAAATAAAAATATTTTTGAACAAAACAAACACAGCAGACTCGGCTGTCTCAGTGCTCCCTCGCTAAGCGCTCCCCTGCCACGGCTGCTGTTCCTGGCTCACGGATGCCTCCTGCACTTCAGCAACAGAAGTGAAACCATCTGGGACTGCAGCCTCCCCCCAAAAGAACTGTGCATCATATGGACCTTGAAAAAGATTACATCTGTTTATTAATAGTAAAAATGGATACATTTGTCCTACATTTTGTTTTTAGAAATTTGATCATGTCACAAGCAATACCTGCGTGTACGTGGGTGGATTACAGATGTATATAATTTATTTTAACCAGGCTGTGAAATAATATGTAATCACATCTCTTCTTGTGATTGTACATAATACAGTAATTAAATGATGCCAGTCTACGTCATTCTCTTATTTCTAATCAAAGGAACCTGAAGCGTAACAGTCTTCTTTCCGGCTGATATGGCTCTTTATTTCTGTCACAGGGGAGACTTCCCATCACCAGCGAGGGGGAATCTTCCAGCCGTGAGAGACGGGATAGTTCAGATTCCTTCCCGGCCGCCGCCGCCCCGGCAGCAGGAGCTCCGCAGTCCCGGCTCCCCGGTGCGCGCGGGGAGCGGCTCCGAGCGCGGCACACACGCTCTCCTCGAGGCTCGGCCTCACTGCTGGCCCGACTTCTTCTCCTTCTGGAAGCTAAAGCTTGTTCTCCTGCTCAGTTTTCTTTGTTTCTGAGCAAAATAATCTGCTCTGGCTGTGCTTGCTCGCGACTCTAGAATATAGTTAACCTGCAAGACACGAGGTGGTGTTCAGCGCCGCCGGAGCCGCGCGGGACCCCCGCTCCACCCCTGAACGGGGCTCTGGTGTCACCGGCCCCAAAAACCACCAGCACGACGCTGGCACAGAGAGCCCAGAGCGCCAGGAGAGCCCTGGCCTGCTCCCCTGTGTCCCTCGTCCCGTTCAGGGTCACCCAAACCTCCGGGGAAGGCAGCGAGCTGTGCAGACCCCCCACTGCTGGAATAATCCAGTGATGAGCGCCAATAAAGGACCTTATCAGCCTCAGTACAAAGAATTCTTCCATTATGATGTTTGCATACTCAGCTAATCTCAGAGTTTCCCTGTGTTTTGGCACATTTTACTTGATGAAAGCATTTTTAAATGATATTTAACAAGCCTGCTACTCCCTAAATTTATTATCTCCAGTGCTTTGTGATAATCTCAGAGATAATTTTAATGGAAGGTTAATGCAAGAATCAAAAAGATAAAAATGCCCTTTGGTCTGCCATTAGCTGGTTAATATGCTGTGGCTTAAAACTTGCACAATTTTATGCACTATAGAGTGTTTCACTTTCATTGCATATTACAGCTTAAGGCATAAAAATATAGGGAATTTTCATGGTCAATAAAGTCTCAGTCCTTCTCACTTGATCATCTAAAAAGCCTAATTTGAAAAGTCTGATTTTTCTGTGCTCCCTAATGCTGATGGAATTGAAAACAAACCAGTGACTTGCGCATGAAACCAGAGAACGTTCTACATAAACAAACTGTAACTAAGGAAAAAGGTACTGTTCAATATTATTTCTCTCTTGAATATTCATGTTATTGAAAGTAAACCTTTTTTTTTAGCCTTTGTTTATGACCAGTCTCAGATGTGTGGAGTCACCACCCCTGGAAGGGTTCAAAACCTGAGGAGATGTGGCATGGGGGCACTTGGGCAAAGGCTGATGACCTTGGAGGTCTTTTCCAGCCCTAATGATTCTATGATTCCATGATTCCAAGTGTTTGGGATTGCAATAGCTGATCTAAGATAAAGTGGGAACAGAAGAATTGGCCTAACAGCTCACAAAGCAGAAACCCCCCCAAAGACGCTGACCTTTTGTGTAATGAATAAAAGTTATTTTATCGCACGTCAGTTGTTTAACAATCCTCTAAACTCCACGCAGCCAATAAAAGCAAACATAACAGATGGTTTGCCAAAATTACTGCTTTTGAATTTTGACTTGCTACGAAAGATGAACTTGTGGAAAATTCCATTTAATCTTTCCAGAGTGTAACAAAAATTTGTTTCCCAAAGCAAGGAGTTTGTGTCTGTACAGAGCCCCCAGGACAGCGAACGGTCCTGAGGGAGGATCAGGGTAGAAAAGCCCCCGTGGGCTGCGTGGGGACACCTGGCTGTGGGGCAGAGGCGTGAGGGGCAGGACCCCCCAACCCAACACGGGGCTGCTGACCACGTGTCTGGAGGTGGAAACTACCTGGGCACAATAAAATTCGGCAGTTTCCTATGAAATTCCACAGAAAATGGTGTCTCTATTAACTAGAAACAAGCAACTAGAAAAACAACTAGAAAAAAGGAAATGCTACCCACGGACAGGCAGCGACTGTGCGGCTGTTTGAAGGATGAATAAAACAACAGGCGTGGAGCAGCCATCCTGGCAGGTTAAACACACCCCAGTGGTCCTCAGGCACTGCACCCTCGTGTGTCTCCAGAGCCTCCTGAATACTCACATGCCTAACAAGTGGTAAAACACCAGGATTTTGGGTCACGTTAAAATTTAATACTCACCTTCAGTACAATTTCATTGACAGTAGCAGCATCTGATTCAAAGTAAAGGTGTTTGTAGTCATGATTGCTTAGATATGTAAGTTTAAATATTGCATGACCTGCAAAGATAAGAAAAAAACTGCTTAGAATATTCCTGTAAAGTTTGAGCAGAGCTCGTGTGCCTGACAGAAGAAAACCACAGATGGTGATCTCAGCGTACCATCAGCACGACAGAAGGAAGCAATGAAATGCTGACAGGCTTCTCATGTCATTTCAATTTAAGGCAAGTGGTGGCTTACAGGAGCAGCTGAACTCCAGTCAATAAAGTTCCTTTTCCCATCACATCCCCACTGCAGGAAACGCAAAAATCCATCAAATGGCTGGTTAGCTCTGCTCGGCCCACGACGGCGCTGCAGCTCAGCCACCGCGTCGCAGGAGAAGGGTTGCATCGAGAGGAAAAGGGCAATTAATCCCAGGATCACCACTCTAAACCCTCCTCCCAAAACATCCCGCGGGCCCATCCGGCTGCTGACGGCGACGGGGAGCGGCACCGACCGCCGGACACGCTCGGGGCTGGCACCGCCCTTCCACACGAGGGAAAACCAAACTAAACTCGAACTGTGACCCGCTGGCACCTCCCTGCTGCTCGGGCCTCTGTCCCAGACGGAGGTTCCACGTGCTGGCCCCGTGGGCACACGGTGCTGGCCCGGGACCGCGGCCCCGGACTGCGACACGCGGCGCCGGGAGCGACGACAGGCACGGGGGTCTAACGTGGAACATGTAGGAAGGCAAAATATCCTTCACTTGTATGGATGCTGATGGCTTCAAAATTAAAATTAAACGTATTCTATACATGATACTTTTCCAACGGTTTACTAATTTATGCAGTTCAACAGTCAAAGTTAGCAATCCATAAAGTAACAGCCACATTACTGTAAATCCAGGTCTTTCCTGCAGGAAAGCTAATTGGAAATCTTATTTACATTATCTAATTCTCCAGATTTCCAAAAAGTGACTGATATATGCTCAGATTGGTGGCCAGGAAATTTGAGATGCAAGTATTTTATTGTGGCATGTTAATTAAACACCATTATGATGCACTAATCTGGAATATAAATTCTATATTGAAAAATTGGCTAATAATAATAATAAAGCCCCAACCCTTTAAATCATTTGACAAATGATGCCTCAGTGGTACTAAAAATGCGGAATTCCAAGCTGGGAGCTCATCAGGATGTTAATGCATGCAGCTCTGCCTGGAACACAGCATCTTAATGATTCCAAAAGTGCCAGTGCACCACTCCTGGGGATGGGACACAGCACTGCGCTCCACCAGCTCCCACCATTTTCCTTGGACGCTGAACACTCCACACTGGTTACTAGAAACGAAACTGGCACAAAACAGGGTCAGGAGGATCCCAACGAGCTGCTGTATTTGGGGTCTTGGAAGCTCACTGGGTAATTCTCGCCGTGGATCAAGACAAAACCTCTTCAGGCGTTCCCTGCTCCCTCGAGAGCCCAGCCCGTCTCGTGCCGCGGTGACGCCACGCGTCCCTCGGGCACCGCCCTGCCCAGGGCAGCACTGCCCAGGGCAGCGTCCCCGCTCCCATGGGCACAGAGGCTGCTCTGGTCCTGCCTGCCTGGCAGGGCACCGGCCACCTGTGGCTCCTGCAGGGGCTCCCGGAGCCGCCGGGGACGCGGCACCGATGCCGAACCCGCGGCCGTGCGGAACACGCAGCCCCATGGCAGAGGGACTGGTGATGCAGTGGAAAGAAGCCAAGAAGACTTTTCCTTAGAAAGCCCCATTACAGCATCATGTTTATGGGCTCCAAGTCCACAACACACTACTTACAGCATGAAATATGAGTGCACTGAAATCCTAACTGGCACTTTGCTCTGCTACTCTTCTAGCCAGATGGAATTTATGAATTGTGAGATTGATTTCCATTTCCAAGAGTGCTTAAATATGTGATGTACCTCTTTCCAATAGAGCACCACCCCTGACAATTGCGAGATCAATAGGAGCTTCCATGGTTTGATGTGGATGCTGAAAGCTTGGTGGCAGAGAGATTTTTCAGTGTCTGCCTGTGTCCGTGAGCATTCTCACTTTCTCACGGAGCTAGGTGCAAAACAGCTAGCGAGCCTTTGTAAATAATTCTTCTATCTTGCACCTGTGAGGTGTTTTTGCACGTTGTTATTGTAGGACTGAAGGACTGTTTAGGAAATGTGCGTTTTTAGGATCTAGCCAATAGCCCTGGTGGGTGGTCAGCTAAGATCCAATGGCTTTCTATAACCTAGAAGTATAAAACCCTTCTGTATATAAATAAATAAAGGCATTTCTATCTAGTTACTCCTGAGTTCGGTTCTCTCCTCCCCGGGCCGTGTCCGTCATTGCGACAGTTTGATGTTTCCGTATGAGAGGATCTGGTAACAAACAGCAGCAGCTCGAGTGGCTCCTACTGCACGTGACGGGAGATTTAAACCAAATGCAGGCGCTGCACAAGCAGCTGTTACCATCACTCCACACCAACAGCGGCTGGGTGTTTGCAGGGAACCTCAGGATCAATCAGCTGCACAACAACAGAAAATCCACGTTATTCCTGACTACGTTTGTCTGCTAAAACAGCTATGGAAAGCAAATGGAACGACAGAAGCTCGTCTGTTACCAACAGCTTGGTCACGGGGCAGGCGCAGCCCACGGCGGGCTCAGCACAGCCCAGGGGTCTCATGCCAATGCCCTGGTGCCCCTCGCCAGCCCCGGCACTGCCCAGCCCCACGCCACGGCCCCGCTGCGGCCACAGCAGAGCAACATCTCCCCGCTGCTGCCCTTTGGCCTCAGCTCAGAGCGCTGATAAATCTCCCCCAGCCCCACCACTAATGGGTTCCTGTGTGGTTACTCCTGGAGAGGAGCCCGCAGCCGCCGCCGACGGAAGGGCAGGATGCTAATTCACTGGGAATTCACCAAGGAGAGCTCATTTACTCCTTCAGCACCACGTCTCACGTTCAGCTGCTCAGCCCATCTCCTGATTTTTAGCACCACTGCACTGCCAACGAGGCGAGGGAAGAGGCCCTGCAGCGCCGCAGCTCTCGGGTCTCCTCGCCCTTCCCAGGGCTGCTGGAACTCCTCGTGCAGCCTCCACCCTGCACTTCAGCCCCCAGCTCCTCCACGGCCCCACGCTTGCACACAGCAGTGAGAAATCCTGTGGAATTACAGCTCCAGGACTGCTGGCCATAATGTGCTTATACAGGCAGCAGTAAATCTTGGGCTAATTCCTGCAATCTCGGGAAAACATCCAAACCCTTGGCGGGCCCCACACTGCACCTGACACAGGTAAAAGAATAACCACTCTAATCTAAGTAATCAACTCTTTTTATCAAAGTCTAAAAAATACATTTCTTTTGTCTGGAAAACAAGGATATGAATTTGCACAAGAAAATAGAATTTTTTTACCAAATCTACCAAGACTAGAAAGTTTTTCTTCTTTCCCTCCCACCACACAATTCGGCCCTTACCCAAACCCTCTCTTTGCCAATGTCACTCTTCAAACAGAATGCAAGGAATTAAATCACTAATTAGATGGAGGATGAAAAGAATATTCATGAATTGGACAAAACAGAAAACAAACAAATACTGGGAAATGCAAATTTATGTTAATTTTTCAATATACCTTGATGATTGCTTTGTCATTACAGGGCCATAAGGCAGAAGTCAACAATTAAGAGTTATTAGTGGAATAAATAGCTGGAGAAGGACTCTCTGAAGAACAAAGCACTTATGGACATCGTTTGACACCACTGATTCTCACTGCTTCAGAAACTGTGACCTCAACAGGCTCAAACCCTGAAATCTCTTCTCATGGGCCCAGAAAGGATGAAAAAGGATTAGAAACACACCAGAAAAAGGCAAGGAATGAGGATAATAAAATATGTACCAGCAATACTTTTGTACAAAGACACATTTCCTTCAAACCCTGCACGAGATGGGCGAGCCTCTGCTCTCCAACCACTGCTGTATTTCACCCAAAAGCACTGGGGAGGGGCTCACCTGTCTGAAACCCACGTGTGACACCTTAGAAATGATGCCAGAAATGGAATGGGGACCCTGGAGAAAGGCCTGAAGGGCCTACAAAGCTGCAAGAGTTGCATTACCACCAAAAACACCCAACACCCTTCCTGACACCCTCTGGTGACAGAAAAACTTCACAGGGGACATCACAGGCTGCAGCGTGGCTGCAGTTGGGTTCTCCAGACACGGCACCGAGCTCAGCTGGGGACAGACAGAATGGGGACGTGGACCTGCGTGTCCAGCTGGGGTTAACCCCACCCTATGCAGCTGATATTTATCCCAGAGGTACAAAATCTAGAGGCAGAGAGGGCAGTCAGTTTTGGATGAAGTCCTCACCCCACTGGTACCAGTGGAGTCACCGATGGGTTCGGGCTGCCCACCATGAACCTGGGGTGGATCTCCTCAAACTAGGGCAGCACTTAAGTGGGAAAAAATGATAAGCCTGTTAAGAAAAAAAATAACAGCTGTGGTCCGGCTGGCTTGCCCCATTCTCCCAGGCAGCAGCATATTCCATGATCTCTTTTCCTCCAACCCTTTATGTTCCACTGTAGGCTTGTTACTCAGCGTTGCTATTAGAGGGTGCCGTGTGTCCAGATGTCCTGAAAGCAGAGCTGCAATTAAAGTGCAGCACACACCCACTCTTGTGTCAAATTGTGGTAGCTATTCACACATCTGGATTCTTTTCCTCCAAAGCCTTTTGTTTCTTCTTTAAATTATTATCAGAGGCAGAATACTAATGAAGATTTTTGCAAAAAATGCTGAAAATTGAGGTGCAACTCGGGGTTGCCCAAAACCTCTTTACCAGCAACCTTGTTTGGGAAAAAAGATAAATAAATCAAAATGCAGTGTTTCCACATGGCAATCAGCTCCTCCAGTGCGTCTGCACCTCATCAATCACGCATTGTCTGCCGGAGAGGCGAGCCTTGTAAATGTCACATCCACTCAGGCCCGAGGAGAGGCGAATCAAAATGCAGCGAGGAGTTTTAATTGGATAGTGTAATTAAACTAAAAAACCCCAGCAGAATAGCTTTGACAGGATAGATGAAGACCCCTTTTAATAGGGCTACAAAACAGATTTGTTAAAAGGATGAGGCAATGCGCGCTCCTGATTGCGCTCAGGAGAACTTTTACGGAGAGGCTGCTGGAGGGGGCCGCAGTTAATCAGCACAGCCCGGCTGCGGCCGAGCCGCTCCAGCGACGCCGTGCCCGACCCGCTGCTGGCCCTCCGTGGGGCCAGGGACCCCTCGCTGCCAGGCCCTCCTCCGGTGGGACACCCTGCCCAGTGCTGCCCCTGTGCCCAGCCTGGCACCGCCAGAGCCCGCCGGGGCACGCCGAGCCGCCGGTGCAGCCGCGCCATCTGTGCCCACCGCCGTGCCCGGCAGCCCTGCCTGCACAGCCTGGCCACGGGTGGGCTCATCCCTTCTGCTCCCGTGGGCGTTCCTCCCACTCCAAGCCTGAAGTTTGGGAGCGTTTTCTCTGCTGAACCTGTTTTTTACCTCTTGGTCAGAACCTGTGATTAGCCTCCTGTTGAGTAGGAATTTTACTGTGTTACTTCCCGCTCTGCTGTGGGAGCGGGGATATCAGGAACCAGCACATGGTATTTTGTGCACCATTTGCACAGCACACACTGCCTCTGCTCTGGCCCCACTGCAGGCTCTGAGCAAACCTGCAACGGCTCTGTTTGAGCTCCCAGAGCAGCAGGAACCCAATGCCTTCCCAACACTTTCTGGGTATTTTCAGCCCTCCCACAGCACAACAACGAATTCATTAAATTAGTATTACCCAATGTGCATAATCGGTAGGAACTGGACACTGAATTAAAACATCAAATACCTTTAGCTTTAAATGAAAACTACATAAAGGGGGTTCAGGCATTGCCTGGCTATCACTTACAGCCAGGGTGAATACTGCTGGAAAAGCTATTTTCGTGCAGATGTGGAATTCAATGGGAAAGACTGACTCGTGTAGCAACATCAATCAAAACGTCGGCTCGGCTGGCAGCTCTCGACAGTAAGGCAGGTTCAAAGGTCACGGGATAAAGAAAAAGCCAAGCTCTGGTTCAGCTCTAATATCTCCTCGCTGGAAGTCTTACCGAGGTACCTGCCCCCCTTCTGTACTCGCAGCTTTCATTAATCTTCTTGCCATCTTTTTTAACTAGTCATGCAGAACCGCTCGATAGCGAGACATATAATGGGGAGGCCCTGTGCCTATTACCAGGTTAACACTCTGTTAAGCCCCAGTGCAACAATGGAATCAGAATTTAAAGGAAATCTTCAGCTGCAGGGTGCAAAGCGGGCAATTAAATTACAAACTGAAGTTACCCATGTACTCTGTGACCTAAGGAACACCTTTGTTTAGACTTACCCTCATACCGAGGCTATTTTGACAAAGCAACTGAGATGTCTCTGCTTTATGAAAACAACAAAAAAAAAGGCAGATAAAGGATCACAGAGAATGTTGCTCCAGTGTTTCAAGTAAACGATCCAATCAATCCAATTTCTGCAGCTCGTGTGAAGCACAGCTGCCTGGGAGAGCCCCGGGGCAGGTGTGGTGGCACCGCGGGGCCGCCCGGGCTCCCGCTGGCCCTGCTGTGCCCTGGACACCCACCACGGCCACTCGGCCCACGGAGCACTGCCACGGGCAGCGGGCAGCGACACTGAAGGTTCTCCCATGTCCAAGTAATGCAAGAGACATTACCAGAATCAGATTTCCTTTAAATTACACTATTGCAAAGGGATATAATTGTATTAAACGTATTATGTTGCTTCCTTAAGACTTTATATTATGTACACTTAATTGAGATACAAAGCTCTTTTCAGCTATAAAAATGACAACTACTTTATTAAGGCTTAAATCTTATTTCTCCATGATAGGATGCTTCCTTTCAAGACTCAAAACATTCAGAATCTCTCATGATAATCAGGCCGAACCTGATTTAAAGGAGATGTTTGTGCCCAGTGTTGTCAGGTTCTAATGGCATCCGAGCAAGCCAGCAGGGCCATTACCTTTTCCCTCAGTCTAAATCCAGAGAGTCTGATTTAATTTATAAATAAAACTTCAAATTCTGACCCAGCGCTACTACAAGGGCAAACAAAAATCATCAGCCGTCCCTGCCTACAATCCCCTCACTAATGGCAAATGAGATGCCAGAGCCTTCTGTTTTCATTTTCTGCCCTCACTGAAGGCAGCTCTGAGTTCTGTGAACTCACAGCACAGGAAAACTCAGCCTGTCCAGAACGGCTCTGAGCCGTCCATCAGTATTCCCACCACGTCAGCTCTGAAGCTGCTGAGCCCTTTCACACACACACAGGTGCCACTAAAGCTTCACTGCACGACCCAGCTCAGAGAGGAGTGAAGGGCACGTGCACGAGGCTCTCCACTGCACCCTTATGCTGGTCAACCTCCATTCCCAACGCCCCCTGCCCTTACCAAAAAGTAGGGTCACATTTGGAGGCTGGTGCAAACCCTTCACCTCTTCAGAGCCACAAGAGCCCAGCCCAGCAGAGCGGAGCTCAGCAGGGGTTTAACCCCACGGTGGTGCCTGGGGAGGGAAGGCAGCCCCAAACCCAGAGCCAGGAGCCACGGGACAGTTCTGAAGGAGGAGACGGAGCGTGTTTGTGTTACAAGAGATAAAAACATGAAAACAAAATATATTGCAGAACTCAAAGACCTTATCTGTACTCAGCCTCTCTTTGCAATAATTCATTCAAGAAAGATCCGGGAATAATTTCTGATGTAAACTCTGCTACAAACATACATCACCGTGCTGATAAAAATCACAGACAAAACTTGTGAAATACAGTGAGTTTCATTCCTTTATGCTACTAAAATAACTTTTTTCCATTTAAAATTCAAGAGATACTGATCTGCTGTTCAGTTCCCCAAAATGCATCATTCTGAGGTGTCACACTAAAAGTCTTTTCTGCTGGCCTAAAATAATGACTTCTAGAACATCTTTAGTGAGTTGGGAAAAGGTCAGCAGTTTCAGGAGGAAGTATTTTCTCCTTTTGGAACTGTGCTGAACCATTATTTAGTAGGAGAAGTTTAAGACGTTCACACGAAAATGAGCAAATAAACCCCTCAGCACTGTAGTGGTTACCTTGGTTGCAACCTGTCAGTGTCCTCTCCAAAGCCACCGTCATTCTTCACTCAATGGTCCCCATGTGCAGGTACTGCCCTCCTGCACCTGGGCTCTATCTGGGGGCTGAAATTCCTGCGTTGGCAGGATTTGGGTACAAACATAACTCCCCACAGCAGCAGGTGCTGCCTCTGGGGCTGGAGAGCCCCATCCTGGCAGGACGGGGTCCAGGGTGTCCAGGGATTGTGCCCTGGTGTGCTGACAGCAGTGGAAACCTCAGGTTTCCATTCGACTCTTCAAACACAGCCTCATTTTGTGGGCACTGTTTTATCCCCTCAGTTGTTTGCCTTTGCAGAGAAAGGTGGACACAAAGCAGAGGTGTGACAGGGTTTACCAGCACAAACTGCCCCTCGCACTGTACGCAAAATCCTCACGTGTTTCAGACTACCAGGTCACTGGGGAAGCTTCTCCTTGGGATCGTGCCTACCCAAGGACCATGAAATCTTGATGGAGAGACAGAAAAGGAAGACAATGACTAGACCAAGAACATGGAGTAGGAAGGGGTAATGAAGGGGAGAAGGATATAGTTCAATAATTGCTGATAAAATCTGTGGCAGCCATAAATTTACTCTTCCAAGAGAATTCAACAGATCATTACCTCTGTAAATATGTATCACATAATTCTCCCTCTCTGTCACCTTGCAGATAAGTACTTAATACCAGCATCTCACTACCCTGCACAGGCACAAGTGCAATAAAATCCATCTGAGCTTTTGAACTGCAGTCACTTTTTGATAGTAGACAGTTCCATTTTGGCCCCACTGGGAGCCATTGCCCAATTCCCCCAGGGCCCATCCTGTGCCTTTTAAAACAAATTTTCCAGACAGAGACTCTCATGACTCTACTGACACAACAATCAGAAGCCCTTGCTTTTGAAGTTGCACTCCACAGAGCCAGCTCTGACCTCTGGGTGATGGCTGAGCTGGGACGTCCAGCCTGTCCCCAGACCAGGCTGTCACCACTGTCCTGGCCCAGCCACCACTAAAAATCAGAATTCCCAGTGGCACCTTGAATCCCAGTGACCCTGCAGCCATGGCTGGGGCAAATTCAGACTGAGCTGACACTTACTGTATGTCCGAGATCCTCAGTTGCACCAAAAACACTTAAAACCAGTCTGGAAGTCAAAAAGTTCCAAAAAATTGCAATTATGTTAAAACATGGATTTGATGGCTGTGCTGCAGGGCTGGAGACAGCTGGGCAGAGCCAGTGCTCCCTTGGTGTGACAGTGGGCAAGAAACACTGAGTGATGCCATTAGTTGAGAGCAGCATCAAAGGACACTCATAAAATGTGTGTCTGTTTATGCTGTGTTCTCTATAACAGAATTGAGTCAGATTAAAAACATCCTGTAATGAATAAAATACACCTATAGAAAGAAAAGGACATGGTAGCAATAATTCTTTGGACATCGAGCACATCCAGGGAGGCAGAGAAGAGAGAACATAAATAAAAAGGACTACTCACTTGGGCTTTTTTCTTCCGCAAGGTCACAGGCACAGAGGAGTTCAGAATCGATTGAAATGGGTTTCTGCTTAATCCAAAACTTAGTGCTGGCCTTCTGATTAGTAACAGGGTCTATCTCTACCTTGTCTCCAGAAATACCTGAGATGAGAAAGAATAGAGAGCCACAACAGTGATCTGTTTAACCGATTTCATATCAGCCGTTTGACACACTTTATAAATCTTAAATGGGCTGAAGGTATATTGCCCTTCTGGGCTTTCTGAAAGCACGGGAGCTTTTGAAACCAGAAGCAAATGGTTATCAAACTGCATTGATAATCTGCATTTTATTCTCCTGCATAAGCATACCAAAAGAAAGAAATATCACAGAAAAAATTCTTCTAAATGCGTACAGAGCTCTTCTGGAAGCAGCAGCTACATGAGCTGTGAGATTTATAGGAGATAGTGCTGGTTCTGCAGTCACCACTGCTCCGTGTAACAGACACTATCACCACCCGCCCCACTCCACCTGCTGTGCAGCAGACATGGAATCATGGAATAATAGAACCAGAGGCTCAGAACGTGCTGAGCTGGAAGGGACCCATCAGGATCATTGAGTCCAACTCCTGGCCCTGCACAGGACATCCCAACAATCCCACCCTGTGCCTGAGAGCGCTCTCCAAACGCCTCTGGAACTCAGGCAGGGTTGATGCTGTGATCACTTTCCAGGGGAGCCTGTTCCAGAGCCCAACCCTGCTCTGGGTGAAAACCCTTTTCCTGATATCCAACCTAAATGTCCCCTGATTCAGCTCCAGCCGTTTCCCTGAGTCCTGTCCCTGGTCAGGAGAGCAAAGAGATTGGTACCTGCCCCTCTGCTTCCCCTCATGAGGATGCTGAGGTCCACAACGAGGTCTGACCTCAGTCTCCTCTTCTCCAAACAAAGTGCCCTCATCTGCTCCTCATAAGACTTCCCCTCGAGACCCTTCCCCGTCCTTGTGGCCTCCTTTGGATGCTCTCTAATGGCTTAATGTCCTTTTCACATTGTGGTGCCCAAAACTGCACACAGTACTCAAGGTGAGGCCACACCAGTGCAGAGGGCAAGGAGCATCCCACTGGAACCAGTTCAGGAGCTGAATACACCTGAACAAACTCCCTAGGCAGCTTTTTACATCTAGGTGTGCAGAACCTTAAAAACAACGATGTGTCTTCAGTCATGAGATACAGGGTGAAGCTCACGAGACATCGACAAAAGGAAGTAATATAGGAACAAAGCATTTAAATATCATTTAACTCTTGCATCTCTGGAAAAACAGCAGAAAACTTTCTCCCTCCTGAGGGTTCTGACAAGGCAGGAGCCTGGGGGGTCTGGCTGCAGCCCCTGCCCCAAGCCCAGGCCAGGCTCACCCACCCTGCAGGTTTTGGGAACACCCCACTAACCCAACAGTGCGCTCTGGCATTAAACACACCTCACATCAGAGAGATCACATTGCAATTAAGCATTGTACCAAGAGGCCAATTAACACCCAGGCTGCTGGAACTCACTAATTTGAGTAGGCTGAGGCTGTATCTGGAGCCCATTTTGGTTTGTGATTTAATTTTGGACAGATTATGTAAAATCGGTGTTGGTATTTCACTGTAATGGTTCATTATTCCAAATGGTATTTGCTGTAGATTAAGGAAAATATGGAAGTTGATGACACAAAGTCCCATTTTCTCACCAAAAAAAAGTCAAGGGAAGTTCTAAAAATAAAGGTGCAAATTCTTTGTGTGCGAGGGCTGTTCCCCATCCCTTCCTCTAAGAGCATTGCCCCTAAAAATATCCTCAAAAAAATTTCACTGTTTGGTCCTGTAACTTCAGAATTCACAGTCAGTCAATACTGTTAATGCACCTTGTTAATTTGATAGGATTTGTCAGGTAACTCCACTGGAAAATTATATAAAACTGTTCCAGATGAACAGATGATAGTGACATGAATTAAAGTGATAGAACAATAGTGGAATATAAACCAGAAATGACACCCAAAGTGGCTGTTGATTTATTGCCATCCTGAGTTTGGTTCTGGGCTTCCATGTATATTAGTGCGACAAATCTGGGTCCATTTAGCAGCGAGATGCTCATACATACATCACCAGCTCCTGCTCCAAGCCAAGGTCAGTCCCCATTGCATCAATCTTCTCAGCAGAGGCTACTTCACCATTTTGTAACCATCTCAGATGGAACAGGCTTCCTCCTCTTTCATCTTTTTTTATCATGTAAAATACACTTTAACTTCTATTATTTTTATCTGCAAATTGTTGCTGTATACTTCATCCATTATTTCTGTATCTCGACATCGCTGGCTCCAGCTCACCCACATCCAGAGAGCACATTGACAAAGAATGTTGTCTTTTTTGTGTTATTGTTCTCACAATCTGGATGTGTTGAAACCTAAAATCAAAACAGTATTGTGTCTGTGGCTTCTGCAGTCTCTGTCTCGCAGCACAAATCACTCACACTCAAAACCCAAGTAAAAATGCTCCTTCTACTATTTTTTTAATTCATTCATTTTGTTAAAAGAAATGCCACCAATGTGTGGATCTAGTAACACTGTTCTGTTCTTGCTCCCTTTGTTGGGGTCTGCAATTCTCCCCAGCCCCTTTCTGAAACACTTGCCAGCACACCTCTTCCCAGACAATATGCTCCTGTAAGTTCTGCTAATGTAATACACAAGTAAATGTGTCTTATTCCTCCACAACATGATAGAGCCTTTGTAAAACTGCTGAGAGTGCTGCTGTGTGTGCATTACCCTGTGATATGGGCTGAAACACAACCCCCAGACCTTAAACTGCCACCTTAAATGCAATAACCCCATCACTCAGAGGGCTGGGCACTCCTCCCATGGCCATCCACATACCACCTTTTACTACAGAGCTATGCACAATGTACAGAAAATCAAATTTACTCCCGTATTTTTCATAAATCTTGCCTCAAATTCAGTGACCAGGCCTCAAAACAGCTAAAACATTTCAAAAAGTGCAATCCACTCCTGCACAGCCACTGACACCACTGATCTGCCAACAAGGAGCAAAGGAAGGGCACAGGGTTCTTGGGGTCCTCGAGAAACACTCGCTTTGCTATGGCTGCTACACAGAACTGACGGCACAAAAAGGCTGCAAAGAGAAGTCTTTGCAACTGGCCATCATCAAACTGCTGGAGAACAGCTCCCAGACCAGTTACTATGACTGAAGACAAAAAATTAGCCCCCATTTTTTCCATTTCAGGGAGGACGAAGCACAGGTAACATGTAACACTCATCAGCCCAAACCCAAACAGCCCTTCAGTCCTTGTTTTACCAGTGTTTCCCCTTTAATATCTTTTAAAAATCCAGGAGAAACCCCAGGAACTCATTCTGACTTTATCGAAAGGTTTTGATTTTCTACATTTGCCCAAGGTCTGAACACCCTGCAGGGGTTTTCTTTGATTTTTAAAAAAATAATTAGATTACAAAACCCCATTGCTGGTGCACTGCCATCAAAATCACACAAGTTCACAGATTGTTATAAAAGGGAAATTTTATGGTCCTTACAGCACTGGGCAGGGTCAGCTCCTCCACTGCTGCACAAGTTAAGCCATTTGTTTCATTTAACAGCTCTTCTCCCTTAACCATTTATCTTTAGTGATCTGTCATGACCTTTTCAAGCGCTCATTTCTGACACTTCCCAGATACAGTGAGTCAAACTTCACTGGAAGCAAACTATCACACCCCCAGAGTTTGCTCGAACGCAGCGAACATGCCCAGCACTGCCCTGCTCCAGCACCAGCAGATAAATCCTGCCTTAACTAGACAGCTCAAAACAAACCAAAAAAGGCTCTTCTGTGAGAATTTTACAGACATGTACTCTTACGTGTGCTTCAGGATGGAAGAATGAAGAGACTGTAGTGACAATAATATAGGAGTTGGTACAGTTTAACAATTCTACTGAATTCTACAGAATAAATGTATATTGTAAACATTATGGCACTTAATATCTTACTGCTGCATCATTTCTTTATGGAAGTATTTGCAGGAATGTCACAGGTCACCTACTAATGCATCATTAATCAAATTTTCACAATTTAAACACAAAGATAAAAAGTCATTCAATCATTTTAAAACAGTAATGGGGCTTTTATAATTCAAGATTCTGTCAGCCCTTGGCCTTCAGGTTTTCAAAAGCATTCAGTGAGCCAATAAGGACAATATAACACCTTTAGAGAATGCACGTTTATTTTGCTCCACCTCAAATTTCCACTAGGTCGTTAAAAATCTTCCAGTCTCAGAAAAGGAAAAACCCAATAATTCCCAATTTTGCAAAGCCTCATTTAAAAATAACAAAACAGTTGGCAAGAAGCTTTCCATTAGGAAGCCTAGACCGAAAAAAAGAGACGAGGTCATTAAATAATGGCCTTCGTTCAGAGGCAACATGTGCAACTGATTGAGGATAATAAAAATACTGAAGTATTTTCAACTGAAAGCAATATTTTTAACTGCTGAAATGCCAGCAACCCTTTCAAATGCTCCATGGGAAAATGGACCGAGGTGATAATGATGGCTTCAGAATGGCCTGAGATGGCCAGGCAGCCGTTAGACACAGCCAAAGGTCCGAGCCGTGCTCCGTGCCGCGGCACGGGTGGATTTACCTAACTGCACGTCCGTGGTGAACCGCAGCCGGTGGATCATGCTGACTTTGAAGGACTTGTAGTGGTGGCTGCTGAGCATGTCCTGGACCGTGGCAATGTCGATCTGGGGATCCTCCTCCGAGACCTCCTCTCCTCTGGAACCTGCAAGGCAAGGCGCAGCCCTGAGCGGGAGGTTTGGCTCGGGGGAGCTGGCTGAGGGAACCCCAAACGCCCGGGTCTGTGTCCCTGGGAGGAGGAAATGCCACCCTCCACCCCAGGGCAGGCACCAAGGCACCGAGGCCACGACGACAGACATCTGTGGCTGCATGAAGAGCAGCACAGCACGCCAGCGGCCGGCTCCTGGGTGGCACAGGCAGCCCTGGACCGCAGGCAGCCCCGGGGCTGAGCAGGGGGACCCTGCTGGGCACCCACCCCTGCCCCCCAGGAAGGAGCCCAGGGAAGGGGCCAGAGCTGCCCACAAGTCCAGCCAGAGGTGTCTGTCCCCAGAGGTGCCACCCCCGATGCCAGCACTAGCACAGGTCTCCCATGTGCTCGGGCACGCTGATGTGAAGCTGCACTTTATTTACTGATTAGTATTCTCATTACCACTGCAGGTACTGCCTTTATAAAAGGCAACAACTCATTAAGCCAAAATGCCAATTACTGAAAAAATATAACACGCTTTAAAGATTTTTTACATTTTATGACGTTGGATTAACACCAATTTCAACATTACTATAATGCGATATATAATTGCACAGAGTAATTTCGATGCCAGCTGCTAATAAAGCACCTCAGCTCAAAATGATCATTCAGATGCTGGTAGATAAAGTGGCATAAATATGTTTGAAAACTGATTTAGCTTCTTACAGGAGATCCTGAGGAATGACACATTTTGTTTAATATCCTGGCTAATGGAGTCCTAAAAGCTGAACCAACTGCCAGTTCAGAGAACTAAATTTGCTGCAGGAGATTAATGAAAACTTTATATTTTGCTGAAATTTTAATAATGGGAAGATGAGATGATGGAGTTTTAGTACAGATCTTAAAGCTCCAGCAAAGCAGGTACCAACTTGTTAGATTTTTCAGTATTAATTCTGCTTGAGACTTGTGCTGTTGGAGTGGCCTCAACACTAACACTACACACTGTGAACATCTGCTGTTAAACGAGTCCAAAACCACATGGAGAGCATAAAGCAGGGGATTCCCATGGCACAGACTTTCACCACAGCTCTCCCAGCGCTGCCCTCCCCACGAACCACGGACCTTCCTTCGGGGAAGGGGGACACCGAAGGGTTAACTACGAATTGGGCTGTGCCATTCGACTTGAAAGGGTTCCAAAAATCAAATTAAACAATCTCCATGTGAATTTATGCAGAGCCATCTTAACACTGCAACCACTCCATGCTCCAGAATGACAAGATAAATTGTAATGGCTCCTTCCGAGACATTACAATGCATTTTGTCACAGACCCCTGTGTTAATGTCTCTATACTATGGATTATCATAATGTATCATGTCAAACCCTCATGCTGCACTACTCCAAAGATACACTGAGATATGTCAAACTTTTTGGTGCACTTAAAAGCGTCTTGAGAGGCTGTGGTGTGGCAGTGCCTGGCAATGAAGCAGGAGGATGGCAATGGCACCGTTTCCCTGCTGCTGAGAGCCAGCTGGGACCCTCCTCCACGCTGGAAACCAGTGGGATGTCCCCAAAACCCTGTCCCCGCAGCGTGTGGTCACAAGGACACCCTGTGCTGGGACAGGAGCTGTGACATGGCAGAACTGAGCCCTCCACCCGACCCTGGGCTGCCCCAGAGCCCCCAGGACACACCTGAGCCCCCTGAAACAGAGTGAGATCGGCCACTCGGGCCAATCTCCTCATCGAAAATCCTGATTTTCAAATGGGACCAACAGCACTGGAACAGCAGCCCCAGATCCACGAGCTGGAAGCTAAACCAGAAGCCTCCTCCCACGGGGACTCAGCTAAACCAGGAGCCTCCTCTGACAGGGACCCCTGCCAGCACCGGAGCACAGATAAAAATGACACATTAGGAATAGCACAGCACTGAAATGTCATGTGCAGCCTATTCAAGAGCAAGTGAACCTGTATTTCCTCGATAAAACAACAAAATACAAAGTTAACTGCACTGCAAAAATGTCCCTTATTACTTTAATGTACTAGAATATTGCTTAATGAATGTTCTTAATTGCAATACAATTAATTACATACACAGAGTCCCCAATTACATTTTCCAATAAGACATTGGCTTTGCTATAGGTCTAAAGGCACTAAACCAATTTTAATATATTAAGACCAATTTCCCTTGAATACTAATTACTATCTAATGATAAAATGAGAAAGAGGAACTTTCCAGAAGTAAGATGGCAAGAATAAAACTAAATTAGCCATGAACGGCTTGCTACCACACATAAAAGCATTTCACATTACAAAGTGCAGCTTTCAGTTTAAAGATAAATCTTTGTGCAAGTTAAAAGTTCTGCACACTGGAAGCAGTTTATTAGCTTGAATGCTATTAGTAAATGCTGGATGGAAAGGGGATTTCTCCATACATATTTCTTAATAATGGAAAGTTTTTGTTTCATTTAATACCCTGAAATATAAACTTTCTCTTTGCCCAAAGGAATGTGGCTGCTCTTCTCCCAGCAGATGCTTGGCATCATCCATATATATATTTATAAATTACTGTGAGACTATGAAGAGCACATTTACAAGTAATAGCTGTTACAACAGGGTTTTTTCTGACTGGCATATCAAAGCTAAAAGTATTTCAAATCAAGACAGAATGCACAAAGTGAATATTTCAGTTTGATGATAGGATTGTCAAGCCGTTATTTTATTAATCGTGCAAAACTGTCAATATTTCCATTCTAACGTCATGCCAAAAGATAGCTCCTAAGCACCCCAAAATCTGCTTTTTGACTGTGCAGGGGGGAGCCAGGCTCTGCACAAGGCAGGAATCGTGACTGATTCACACACTGCCCTTGAGCCCCTCTGTGTGCAGGGCCAACCCCAGCCCCGAGCAGGGACAGTGCAGGGTCACCCCGCCGTGGGAACCCCCTCTCAGCAGGGCTCCAGGTCTGCTCCTCCATGGGCACCACTGATTGCTGAATGAGGGCAGGAATGCTCCCCAGCTAAGGGGATTTGGACCCGGGGGCCCCAGGGATCCCCCCCTCACCTCTGCTGTGCTGCGTGGGCTCACTGGTGTCCCCTGGCCTGGGAGGGAAGGCCAGCAGTGCAGCACAAGGACTCCAGCAGAAGGGAAAAGTGTCCCCTCAGCACTGCGACTGACATTTATTTCGAGCCAAGGCTCCTGAGGCTCTCCTGGAGCAGAGCAGACCAACTCCCTCCTGCTACATCACTTATGGACTTCCAACAGATTTACTCTTTAAGTAATGGTGCAACCTGAACCCAGTCACTCAGGAGAGCAAAGACCTGCAGGAGACACAGCTACAGGCCACAGCATGGATTCCTCTACAGATGATGAAAATACATTAAAAATGCAGTATCTACAGTATTCTTTTAATTACAGAGCCTGGGTTAAAAAAAATGTTATTTTAAATCACAAGCAAACCCATGGAAGTATGACTAGTGTGCATCATTTCATAGATTAAAAATCGATACAAAAGTAATAGGTGGGATGCAGATGTCGGGGAATTCTGGCTTGTGGAAGAGCACAACTCGATTAGTGAGGTCAGAATTGCTCCATTTCCTCAGCACAGCCCCCCTGCTCCCTCTTGCCAAGGTCTCTCCTACAGTTTCTCAGAACCATTTTATGAAGAAATGAACCAGGAGCACCAGGAACATTTTGGGAGCAAGTCCCACCTTACGGAGAGCAGCAGGCAAAGCTGTGAGTGTTAATCCCAGCAACACTGGCAGCTCCTGGTGCTGTCTCACTTCTGCTGCTCCCTTCACAGAGCAGAGGCTGGAACCAGGAGAGCTTTGGGGATGCCCTGCTGCCATTCTGGGAAAAGATACAGCTGCTATGGCCAAAAAGCATCAATTGAAAGGTTTAACCTTTGCACAGAAAGAAAAAAACTCTTCTGCTACTTGAAGCAGGCTCTTACCATGGCTGTGTGCAGTGTTCTTGGCTGAGGGCAGGACTGTGACTGGTTTTACTTATTAGTACAATCAACATTTTTACACAAAATGTAATGAAAGAACACCAAAATTGAGATTGTGGCTGTTGTAAAGAATGAAGAATGGACCAAAATGCCATGGGGAACAAACACAAATCAATGTTAAATGTCTTTTTTTTTAAGTTTCATATTGTTTCATGTAAGGAAATAAATCAAGAAATAAATATTAAGATCATTAAAACAGTAACAGAATAAAAATATTTGAGCAGAGCTGGAGAGAAGATTATTTGTCTGGCACTTCAAAAATCATCAAACTGCTCTAGTTATTTCTGCATGGCTAATTTCTTTAAATTGTATTAGGAAACCCCAGTGCCTCTGACAGCCACACTGACACGGCACAACACCCTGCAGACCAACCCCTCGACTCACTGAGCAATGTCTGCAGCACAGACAGGTTCATATTTCGTGTTTTTCAGGGTTGGTCATAACTTTACAGAGCAGAGTTTAACAGCAAAAGATTAATCATGAAGTGATAAACAGGATGCAGACTATTTACTAAAGGTATGAAATCCATCATTTCCCTCTGGAATATTGTTTTGGCACCACAGAGAAGTGCCTCGGGACAGAGAGTCTCGTCAAAATGTACTTGCCCAGACAGTACAGCTTGTGTTCCAAAATACATAACTTATGTGAGTTTAAGCAGTTTACAAGAGCAAAAGTGAAAAGGGGAAACATACTGTTCTCCCGGACAAGGCAGAATTCCAAAGTGCTCTGGCTCTCCAAGGTACAGTCTAAATCTACTGGGACATTAGGTTCACTCTGCTTCTCCAGCCGATACTGAGGACCTGAAACATAAAGTAACTTGTAAAATCATCTGTTTTCTAACAAAGTGATGGCTTAGCACGTTCAACTAACACGAGGTTACTCGCAGCCCAGGAGCACGGCAGGTGTTGATGTCTCAGAGCCCTCTGCCAAAGGGAAGGGCCCTGTCGGGAGCTGCAGGATGGTGTGGAAGGAAACAACACATTCCCCTTGTCCTCAGCTGTCCCGGTGTGCCCTGACAAACCCCTGTGTGCCCTGACAAACCTGTGTGCCCTGACAAACCCCTGTGTGCCCTGACAAACCCCTGTGTGCCCTGACAAACCCTGGTGTGCCCTGACAAACCCCGGTGTGCCCTGACAAACCCCTGTGCCCTGACAAACCCCTGTGTGACCTGACAAACCCGTGTGCCCTGACAAACCCGTGTGCCCTGACAAACCCCGGTGTGCCCTGACAAACCCCTGTGTGCCCTGACAAACCCTGGTGTGCCCTGACAAACCCCTGTGCAGCACTCCCACGATGCTCCCACACCCCCTGAGCCTGCACAGAACCCCTGCCCGTGCTGGGGGGCAGGAGCACAGCCTGCTGGGGAAACACCTGCTCACACCTCGCTCTGCACCCAGCAGGATTTCTGGACATCTTTCCTGCGTGAAGATGTGTTTGCTCCCTGCTGCCCATCCCTCCTGCCTGCACAGAGCACTGGGAAATACCCAGGAAGGAAACCAGCCCTTCCTTGTGAACGGCATCACGCAGAGGGACAGGTGCTGCTGCTTTGAATGAATTATTTTCACATTTTAACAGTAGGTCTTGAAGGTCCAGGTGCCAAGTTCTTGCTTCCCCAACCAAATCCCCGAAGCAAGGACAATACCACTTAAAATGCTGTTTTACAACAATAGAAAACGTATCAAAAAATGTTTTTACAAAAACTAGGCCATTGGTAAAAAAAAATCTTTTAGTTGAATGGATCCTTAAGCTACATGCCTTAACTGGAACAAACCCAGGACCCTCTGATCCAGTCCCAGGTGAAGCCCCACGAGCCAGCTCTAGCCCTGCTGTCCTGACAGTGGTTGGGAGAGGCCCTGGCAGGTGGGGGGAGACCCACGGGCACCAAGCTCCAGGTGGGAGTCCGAAGAAGAAAAGCCCCTTCCAAGGGCAGGAGCTGGTGGGGGCCAATGCCCTCCTGTCCTCCCTCCACCCTGGAGCAGCTCAGGGTGATTCCACTCCTGCTCACACCTGAGAGCTGAAGTGCACACCAAGCTCTCAGCTATGTATTTTCCATACAATCCAGTAAAATAACCTAAACAGATACCTAAAAAACCTTAAGTGATTCAAAGCCCTTTTAACCAGGTCTCAAAGTAACAAAAAACCTAGAACTGAAATAACAAAATCTATTCCCTCTTCACCAGTACTTAAAAGATTTCTGACTGTTTGCTGACTTTGAATTACGAGCGTATATGATGAAATATTTAAAATATATAAAAAAATTAAGTCTTTCAGCCTCAGATGGCATGCCTAAGGAATGGAATTTGTTAGCCAATTAATTTTAAATTTACTACAGCAGAATTTCAATTACAGCTCCTCATTCCATCTCCCCAAAGCCACGTGAGGCACTCGCTGCTCGGCCCGGGCGCGTTCCCTCCCCGAGCAGAGCGTTACAGACACCCCCAATTCCCAGTGCCATGCAGAGCAGGGCAGTGCCAGGCTTTTTGCAGGACACAGGGGGAGCCCCAGAGGCTCCCACCCTGCCCAGCACACCCAGGGATGGCACGAGGAGCTGCTGAATCATCTGCAGTGCAAACCACGCTCGAAAAGCGGCGGAGACGTCTCAGCGCAGCACAAAGAAAGGCAAACAGACCCAGCACCATCACTGCCTCTCTCCCGGCTACTGGAAATGTGATTAACAATTCAAATTTGAAATAAATTAGATAAACAGAGGCCTGCTTGTTAGGCAGAAGCAAAATATACTGAATTGAAACAAATCTCAAAGCAGTAAATCAACTTGGATTTAAAATGTGGTGTAGGTTTAAGAACAGCACCAGCGACAGCAAAACCCAATGGCTTTGTCTGTTCATCCCAAGCACCTTCCAGAGATTCCCAGGCTACATCCAAGGGAACTGCTGGCTCCCATCTGAATATCTGTGCTGCTGGTACCCGGTCCCAAACCCCTGAGCAATGGGGGCAAGCCCTGGCACGATGGGAAGGTTAAATGCAGTTAAATTCACTGTCCCTCTGGGTGGATCTATTGCACCAGCTGGATCCACCCCAAAGAACAACATCACCCATATCAGGAACAGCCCCCAGGCTGCTGAACCCTGCAGAGACCCACCAGGGATCACACCCCTCAACACAGCCTGCAGTGGCAAAGGATCATTTTTATCTGGAGCAGCTTGAGAACTCTGTGATCAGGTAAATTGTTTTACCCAGTTCGTGTCAAGCCTGTATTAACTCTGCTAATAAAGCAGGGAAATAGAGCTCCAGAGCAGGAACCAGGTCAGCCTGCCTTATGGATAACTCCTTAAAAACAGAAAATACTGAGAAATTAATAAAAAAGTATAAATGGATTCTTAGAGAGTATCTACTCTTCAATTATGCTTTAAATATCTGTCCACATTTACATGACCTCTGCTTCCCAACAGATGAAGAACGTTAGGCTGAGTCTGTGGAGGAGTTTTACTGCCAGGCTTCTCTCACAAGTTCAAATGATGTCACTGTAGTAGGAATACTGGATAATTTAATGGTCTCCTAATGGAATCCTGCTCTGTGAATTTCAACAAAATTTCAAGTGGTAATACCAAAGATGGATTTTATGGATTTCTGTAATCTCATGCAAATGTTCGATGCAGTTGTAAAATAAACCTTTAAAATCCTGGCATGGACTGTCCTGGCCAGTGCCCCAAGCCAAGCTCTGCTGCTGATGGCAGCTCCCAGGGCTCCACACCCCTCCTGTGGGTGATCCTCCATCACACACAACCCTTCCATCTAAACCCCTGTTGAACCACTCTCACCATGGATTCTGTCCACAGATTCCCACTTGGCCATTTCAAGACACCCCTTTAGAGACAGGAATGCTCATCAGGAATGAAAAACAAGGAAACAGAGCCCAAGACCCACAGCTTCCCTACGAGCACACAAAGGTGCCTGGGAAGAATCCCACCCTGTAATCAAATTAAGCATCCCCCCTGCAGAAGGGAAGGGCCACCCACACACCAACAAACCAATTCTGTTGCCATTTAAGCTGCAAAGCTTTCAGAAAGGGCTTTTGAAAGCACGACCCATCAGTTCTAATTTTTAAAACTTATCCTTTCAGTCAAGACTAGAAAAAGGCCCATTCCAACTTTTATCTCCACTACAAAGTGCTGTTATCTTGGGCTGTTGTCAGGAGCTCTCTCTCTCTTTCTGCTGACAAGCAGAGACTAGAGAGATAAGATTGGGAACGAATCTCACTTCTCTGAGTAAATAAATAATCAATACTCATCTAAATGTAAATGAGAAAGTATCCCCCTCTGATAACAGGGCTCTTATCAAACAGCCAATTTTCTGCAGACATTTGGCCTCAACCAAATCACCATCATTCAGCCCCAGCCTAATGGCTAAAAATCGTAACTAAATTGAACCGATCACCAGAGATCAACTAAGTTCAGCCATGGCTACTACGGGTTCAAATGTTTGGAATGCAATTTTTCCCCCATTAACTTTCAATAGCAATGAAGAATGCCACGGTCAGGGGTGAATCTGCACAATAAACAATACTAACACTGCAACAGGGAACCAGGCTTTAAACAAAACCCCAGCCAAACCTCTCTCCATCTCCAAAACAGTTACTAGAGTGAAATAAGGATTATAGGAAGAATATTTAATGTTTGTGGACTTGTCAAGCCTAAACTAAAAAGACCAGTATCAACCAAAAACCCCAAATTGTTGAAAACTGAGGCTACATTTTACAGCGCTAGTCTCTGCAACAAAACACATCCCTACCCCCATGTATCCCTCTCTTCACCTCCAAGAGCTCCCACAATTCTCACCAGCACCCCAGTTCCACCTGTGCTACGTCAGCTGTCTGCTCCCTTTACAGTCCCTAAATGCAGCCCGCATTTGTCCAAAACACTTGAATTTCCCACTTCTATGACATTTACCTCCCAGATTTATTACACTGTGTGAGGAAAAGAATTCCTTTTGTTCCAATGAGCCATTGCCACCCCAGTGTTTGGGGTGAGCAGCTCCTGTCTCTGAACCAGCAGGATAAAACTTTCCCAATGCACTGTCCCCACCACCTGCACCTCACCTCTCGTACCCAGTTGTGCCTTTTCCACACTAGAAAAGCCCTCCTCAGCATCTGCTCCTCATTTCACGTGCCCGATCCATTTCCACACTCATCCCTTTCTGCATCTCTTCACTTCTCTTTTTTGAGACAAAATACAGCAATTAAGATGTGGGTACGTTGGGATTAATGGACCCAGTTCCTGATGTTCCATTTGTCTTTCTGCCTGCTCCTGCATGGAGCTGGAGTGTTCAGAGAACTACCTGTGATGAGGCCGGATACTTTTCCTGACTGATGGAAGGTAATTAGAGCCCATCATTGTACACATATAGTTACAGTTGCTTTTCACCATGTATATTATTTTGTACTCATTGACACTGAATTCCCTCTCTCGTTTTATTGTCCTGTCACTCAGCACTGTGGATACCTCTGCAGTGCTTCACAGACAGCTTTTATTTGCACTATTCTTACCTCTTTTGTATCAACAGCACATTTTGTCACATCAGCATTCACATCCTTTCCATGCCCCACATTAACGAACAATGCAGGTTCCACCAGTTCCACTGGAGCTCCACCAGCAACCTAGTTACTAATCACCGAGGGCCATTATTCCTATTCTTTGTTTCCTGTCTTTTAATCAATTATTAATCCATGTGAGGATCCTCCTTCTCATCCTGTGACAGCTTAATTGCTTTATGAGCCTTTGTCAAATCTTTTTTGGAAATCTAAGCATGCCATGGAAAACCCACCATCCCGTTCAGATGGTCTCTGGCTCCCTCACAGCCTGCTCACTCTGCCAAAGCCATGCCCCTGTACATTGCATTTGCTCACATGCCACCCATGAATTCTGCTCTTTGCTCTGCCACAGTTTCCCAGTTTGCCTGCTGAGAAAGCCCAGGCAAACCAGTCTGTCCCTGAGCTCCTTCCACAGACCCTGCCACCAGCCACACCCCAGAGCAGCTGGCGTGAGCAACACCTCAAACACCGTGTTCGTGGTGCTGCACCTCCACACTGACCTCCAGCACACCTCAGGCACTGCTGCCTGCTCACACGCGTGTGCAAGAACCACAGAATCACAGAACGGTTCGGGGCAGAAGGGAACCTTAAAGCTCATCCAGGCCCTTCCACTGCCATGGGCAGGGACACCTTCCACTATCCCTGGGTGCTCCAAGCCCTGTTCAGCCCAGCCTTGGACACTGCCAGGGATCCAGGGGCAGCCACAGCTTCTCTGGGCAAAGGAAACAACAAAGGAAAACAAAAAACAACAGAGAAAAGAAGAAAGAAAAAATCAGAAATGTGGACAGTTAGGCAGCCACAGCCAAACAGCCACAGCGATAGATGGTGGGCAGGAGGGAACAAGCAAAGGGGAACGGAGCTGTGCCTGAGCACTGTCCACAGGCAGGAGACAGCAGAGCAGTCAAAAAACCCCTGCTGATAAACACTTAACACTGATGTCTGTGGGACTTTCCGTTTCAAGTCCCTCCTTTCACAAGGATTTGTGATTTATTGCTTCGCTGCTCCATCCCTGGGCTTTGAAAGCGCGATTCCGCCTGAGTTTAAACTATATTTATATTTATTTTTTTGTTATCGCTTTTTTATTATTGCTATAGAAAATATTTGCTGGAAATATGTTGCAGCTATTACAAGGTCATAAAAAAGAGGAGATTTATGTATTTCTATCATTTCAAATAGTCTGTCAGAAAGTATCAGTCGTGCTAAGTGTAAGACTGCTGGATTCCAGTGCTCCCTCTGCCAGCACATGGGCAGCAGATGGAGGAATTAAAATAGCTCAGTGTGGAGGCTCCTTGGGTGCTGGCTGGGAGGAGGGAAACCGAGGCAGCTCCTCGTCCCCCTGGGGGGGCTTGGGGGAACCCTGGCTCCCTGTGGATGCTGGACACGGCCCCCGGGCCAGGGCATGAGCACTGGACCATGAAAAAAAAGGGCTGAGGGAGAGCGGGATCAATCCACTGAGAGGAGAGAAAGTGGGAACAGGGAGAGGGCTCAGGCCTCCTTCCACGGGAGCTTTCTCAGAACATGACAGAAGGGGCAGGATTCCATTGTGTGCTTGGCAATGACAATAAAACAACAGAAAATATGTAAACAGTGCGAGAGGAACTGGCTGCAGAGCAGAATGTTTACATCTCCAATCCTGCTGCTGCGAGGACGTCTTAAATCTGTTTATCCGCTAAAAATCCCCAAAGCCCCTCAACACCTCTGAAGTGGAATAAAGATTTTATCATTACAAATGCAAATACTGGTTAATAAATAAAGATATTTAAATTGCGAAAACAAACTTTTAACATTACGCACAAGCATGAGAGGTTTTTTTTTAGCCCAATCTGTTTTTCCTTAACTTGCACTGTTGTGACATTACCGAATTTTACACACAGTTATCTGCCGTTCTCCACAGAAATACAGATGGTTTTTGTAGAAATAAACAGTCATTTATATGAAACAATTGTAAAATAGTTTATGGAAACCAGTGGTGTAATGCATTCAAATAAATGCCAGGCCCGGCTGATGGAGAGCCAAGGTGTTAAATCACACTGCTCAGGAATTCAGCTGTGGGAAACAGATAGTAAATCCAGAGTGACAGAATTTCCAGTGATGGCAAAGGTTTCTGACATCTAGTCCAGTACACAAAAACTACAGCAGTTCAAACCTATTTTACTTAACACTACCTTGACAGCCAGTGGAATTAAAGAATTTAGTCAAAAGCCCCTTAAAAAGAAACAAACACTTCATTTCTGGATTGCTTTTCTGGGGAACAGCAAATGTGCAGCACGGCCAGCAGCAACCGGGGCTGTGCACAGCATCAACACCAGGGTTTTACTTAATTGCTACCTTTTTGCATTAGCAATATGTAGCTCTAAATAAAGCCGAGACAAAACCATCCTGTGCGATCTACAATGTAAAGCACCTACAGCAGAAATCCGATATACAGATTTTATTTTAAGCCCACAGGTCTGGGAGGGTGCCCTGTTCTCAGCCCCAGCCCTGTCACCAGCTGGAATTGTCCCCAAGGCACCGTCCTGGGGCCAGCCCAGATGGGCATTCCTGACTGCTCAGCACCAGGGCTCTCCCACTGCCTGGATTATCGAGTGACAAAGGTGCTTTTCCCTGGCTCTGAAGACACCAGTGATTGCTCTGCAGTTTCGGGCAGCACAGCCGTGGTGCACTCGAGGGCTCAGGAAAACAGAGCAGGGAGGAGCTGGTCCCATGAAGGCACCAGGCACCAGCACAGTCTCTGCTCCTCAGTGGGTGAAACACACAGAAATCTCAGTCACCCAAACACTGAGCTGCACAGTTTAAAATGTCACATAAATTACAGCATTATTACCAATCCAGAAGAACCAGTAACCACATGAATTCGATACCAACAGCTCCAAAATAGACTCTGTTCAATATTTCACTTTCATTTTGAAGGCCAAACAGGAAAAATTTTTCTCACCCATCCAGGCTGATATCCAGCCCCTCAGCAGCCCAAGGCACGGGGCTAACTGGCCATTGCTGCTCTGACCAACTGCTCACAAACTTTATTCCCGACAAGCTGTTCCGTGTACACCAACATCCCCGTCCCCAGCACGGCCGGGTCTGCTCAGCATCAACGGGCTGGGGAGAGAGAAAGGGCATGGGGAATAAATCATCCCTGCTGCAGAGCAGAGCTGCAGTTTGGGGGCAGAAGGAAATCATTCCCAGCAGCTCCACCGGCCCTGCCTGCACCGAGGGGCTCGCCCAGCTCACCCATCCTGCCGGGGGGACACCCTAAAAAACAGGCAGTGAGCAGCTTCTGCCCTTCCCGGGTCAGCTCCTGGCTGGCAGCAGAGCAGCCAAGCCCAGCTCACCCATCCTGCCCGGGGGAACACCCTAAAAAACAGGCAGTGAGCAGCTTCTGCCCTTCCCGGGTCAGCTCCTGGCTGGCAGCAGAGCAGCCAAGCCCAGCTCAGGGAATGCTGGTACAGGTGCTGAGCAAGCCCACCTCTGGGAATACTGGCACAGGGTGCTGAGCAAGCCCAGCCCTGGGAATGCTGGCAGCAGCAGAGGAGCCAAGCCCAGCTCAGGGAATGCTGGCACAGGCACTGAGCAAGCCCAGCTCTGAGAATGCTGGTACAGGGTGCTGAGCAAGCCCAGCTCTGGGAATGCTGGCACAGGTACTGAGCAAGCCCAGCTCTGGGAATGCTGGTACAGGTACTGAGCAAGCCCAGCTCTGGGAATGCTGGCACAGGGTGCTGAGCAAGCCCAGCTCAGGGAATGCTGGTACAGGGTGCTGAGCAAGCCCAGCTCTGGGAATGCTGGCACAGGTACTGAGCAAGCCCAGCTCAGGGAATGCTGGCACAGGTACCGAGCAAGCCCAGCCCTGGGAATGCTGGCACAGGTGCTGAGCAGCATGCAGAGAGCCCTGACCTGCAGGAGCCGGGCAGCTCCTGACCCAGCAGGGCACGGGCACAGCGGGGACAGCGTGGGGACAGCGTGGGGACAGCGTGGGGACAGCGTGGGGACCTGGCCCGGGCTCTGCAGATATCCCTGTTCTCTGAAATGCAAATCCTGCTGATAGAAACAGCTTCCTGCGAGGAAACCCGGGATGGCTGAAGTATTTCCAGGTAAAGCCATTCATAACCCGGGCACCAGGCTCTGCAGGGGTGCTGTAATGATCCAAAACAAAGCACTCGGAGCCAGAGGAACTCACAACTACCATTAAGCAGAAAAGCACGAGTGTGAACACAAGGAAATACAAATTAATTGGCTTTTCACTGTCACAGATGCTGGGGCTTCCATCCCAGAAAGAGTCAGAGCAAACATATGCATCGCCTACTCGAACATATTTACTTTTAAATTTAAACTCCTCAGTTACCATCATTCCATGACAGTATCAAACTTTAATGACAGTTTATTCTAATTGTAGTTCATCTGTTAGAAGTGCTTTAAACACAGGGATGTGGCTTTACATATTTTCTTTTATCTTTTTAATTCTCCTTTTTAAAGTGTATGAATAAATACATATATGTGCAATCAAAATACACACACACCTCCCTTTACAGACACTATTTTGTCCTACTCTCCCACCAACAAGGCAGGATGAAGAAGGAAAACCCCAGCAAGGCCCACAGCTCCTCTAGAAGCTGTTTTAGAACATTTAAGTCATGAAATTTGACATTAAATGTGCTGCTGACACTGACACGTCAGAAACTGAATTTTCAAACACAACTCAGATCTCTCCTCCCCAGCTGCTCCTCAAACCAAGATGAGCTCAAAGCAGAACTCTTCATCTGAGAGTCTCTGGGTTCTGTGGGGTAACCTAAACTTTGTGTGAACAAATCTGAAACGGGAATAATCAACCACCACAAAACCTGTAACAGACTGTGCTCCCAGGTACCTGGGGATGGAACAGGCTCTTTTCCCTGGCCTTGGCAGCTGTAATTCCTCTGATTCTGCTGTAGAGACTAAAATATGATATGCAGACTTTTATCTTTAAGTCCTATGCCTGTTTCTTGAATCTTTCTCTTTTCTTATTATTCAGCTTCCTGCGGCAGTGAAATAATACACTTAAACAGACCAGGAAGATTATTTTAGACTATTTTTGGTCACTTTACACATTTTAAAGAATGCAAAAAGCACTGGTTGACAGCTGTTAGGGACTTGAATGTTATTGCAAAGCAGCTGTTTTCATTTATCGAAAAAGTATTAATCTTTCTCCAAACTCACAGAACACTGAGCTAATAACTCTCCCTTTAACCTACGGAAAATACAGGTCACGTCTGTGCAATGTTGGCAGAAGGTTTTGTTTATAACAATTAAACTTGTAGAGCATTTTGTTCTTAAAAGGACTGAGCCTTTCTGGTTGGGGGATGTTTGCAGTCGGAGGCAGCTATTAAATAATAATCAGTAGCATGTTCACCCTGCAAAGAATTTCTACTTAAAATCAGACAAGATTAATCAGAGGAGACTTCTCTGTTCACTAAAAAATTTCAGATAAAGAGAGGCTGACACGGACCAGGAACAGGCAGGATTATTCCAACATTTCAGCATTTTATGTTGTTTAGTTTTGTCTCTCATCTTCTTTTAAGAATATTCGGTTTTTATATACTGACATCGATGCTTAATTTGTTTGAAAACAAAGCCTCTGCACACATTCTCTCTGCATTGTTATTTACTTTACATTAGTATTTATAGTCCATTCAGTTGAGCTCTGGAGGAGAAGGCAACTGGCGTCCCAGGGAATGTGTTTGTTGAAGAGCAGCAGGAATGAGACAGCTCACAGGCAGGGAGATAACTTCCAAGTGTACATATAGTTCCTGCACATATTTAATTTGAGAATCACCATGGCACCAAGATACATGAAGTATCAAGGATGAAGTCACCATCTTTCTTATGTTCTTAAAATCATAATCCATGCAAACATATTTTATAGGGAATATTGAGTGCAGGCTTTGGTGCAGATATAAAAAGCCTGATAAGATCTCCTCGCCTGCTGTCAGCTCCAGCCTCAGCTGAGCTGTGGGATCAGGGCATAGGCTGTGCCTTCCACCTTGGAGGAACTGTGCCTGCCTTGGTCCAACTGAGCCTGCCAAAAAAAGCAGGATTTAAAGTGCACATCTACCGCAACCCAAATTTCTTACACGTTAATGGGATAACACACGAGTATTGGTGAAAGTAAGACCAGCAGAAACCACCCACCAGACTGACTGAGCAGGAAAATAATTTCCCAGTAAAGCAAATCAAGTTCTAGGATTAATGGTGTTTTACAATTCTGCAATATGATCTGTACAACCTGCAAAACTTCCTCTGCCAAGCCCGAGGGTGGGATTTTCAAGCACGCCTAACAGCTACCTGCTCCAGAAGTTAATGTTAAGGCTGTTACTGATCTCTGGGGAGCAGAATTATCCCAAGTACTAAAACACCCAAATCTCACCTTCTAAAACAGCTTTTCAGGACTCGGTTATTAGAGCTGTTCAAAATCCAGACAGCACCGTATCTGACACTTTTACTGATAAATTCAAGGAGAACAGGAAGTTCTTATGCTCCCAATCTCCACCATGTGAGCTCTTTTCTGCAGATCTGCCACACTGCAGAGAGATTTCATATTTACACCATCAGCTGCTGAGGTGGTCAAAGAAACACTCTCAAGGAGATGCAGGCATGGCAGGATTATACAAAACAATCCTTAAACTACCTCTGGACACTGGGTTCTCCAAGGGCTGTTATCCCAGTGCCTGAGCAGTGCCAGGCCTGTGCCCAGCCAGGTCCTGTGGCACTGATGGAGCTTCCAGCTCCCCTCTCTGTGGCTGGGACATCACCCCATCCTTGGGCTCTTTCTCTCCCATTTAGGCTATTTTCAGAAAACCCTCTTGCATGAGCAATGCCCCTGAGCCCCCTCAAGGTGGTCCACCCTGGATTAGACCAGTCTCCCCTAGAAGCTCATCCCACAACTGCCGTGTTTTATTTCCAGCCCTCCCATAAAATACGCCAGTGCAATGCACGCTGCTGAGCATGCAATAGGTTAAACAAATTGATGATAAAGTATTCGACTTCGTTAGTTTTCATTACCATAAGAAAACATCAATTACATTTTCTATTTTATGAGTGTACACAGGGGAATCCATTACAGTAAGCAAGAGGTTATACGACTCTTTCTGCTGCTCCTTTCCTCAGCAAAAAGAACAGTTTGTTTTTAAAGCCAGTGACACCAGCCCAGAGGAAGGGAAGGCACACCGGCATATCTGCATAGACAGCTCCTATCCTGATTTATCCAGCCTGGCTCCAACTAATTAAACATCTGCCTCAATGATTTCCTCTGCAGATTTATCTTCTCCAGTATGCAGCACTGACTGGTTGTTACAGGCTTTTTCCTAACTTGCAGCCATTCCCACGTACTTCTCCCAGAGGGTTTTGGGCTGGAGATGACCCAGCACTCCCATTAACCCCCTGTGGGTGCCTGTGGTGGGACAGGTCACCAGGTCCCTCAGTCCTGCTGCAGGACAACCACGTCCTCTAGGAAAGGACTCGGGGCCGCCCCTCTCTCAGCTACAACACATCCAGTTATTTCACCACCTACATTTCCCCTTGACTGACTCAAATATTATTTAAAAATGGTCAGAGGTCGAATGTCAAAAGCCTTGAGACACTAAGAAAGAAGAATTGCAAGGAAGGTGAAATAGTTTGAACAGTTTGCAATAATTTTATCTAAATTGATCTAGGCACAGTCAGAATATTGCTTCTGTTTTTTCAGGCCCCTTTCTATGAAGCAAAGGTTGTAGTCCACCTCTGTCTCCTACTGACCAGTACCTTGCTGCAACAAATCTTTACTGGCTGAATAAAGCATTTAGAGAAAACTAGCCTAGTGTTTTAGCCCTGGTCATGCTGAACAAACCCTTCACAACTTTACCACAGGAGTTAGTCAAATTTTCCTCACCCAAAGTAGCCAACCCAGGTTCACATTTTACTACCAATTGAAGACCAGTCTGAAAAATGTCCTGTAAGTCAGTGGTGAAAACAGGTCAGAAAGCAACTGCTTCTGCCAGTACTTGAAAACAGCATAAGCTGTAATGTAATAAATTAATTTGTCCTGAAAAGGCTGATCTGGAGACCCGTTGAAGACAGGCAGAAAAGCTCACGGGCATTTTGAGTTTCATTAAACTCTTCCAAAAACTTTAAATAAACACATTCAGTCTATTTTTGGTAACGACTTTTTAAAAATCAGACCAATCAGCTTTAAAGGAAACATTGCTGATTGAGGAGAAATGCTTCTCCTAAATTATGTCTTCTCTTTTATTCAGAACTTTGTCATCCTAATCCACTGGTTACCAATGACCTGAACCAGCCTGGCCCAGGCCCGTGCTGTGCCAATGCTCTGATCTGCAATTCCATTTATCCCTGCATCTCCCAGTGACAGCGAGAGGCACATCCTCTCCTGTGATGAAGGGTCTGCTGGTAGGTGAGGAACGACGGCAAAATCCTTTCCTACTCCTGCTCCAGTCTCTCTGTGCCCACTGTGGTGGCATCCTGAGCTCTGCCTGCCCTCACAGCATTTCCAGCCTGTGGCAGATGGGGACTGGCACGGCCTGTCTGGATCCAGAGGGGCCCCTCTGTGCACACAGCTACAATTGCTGCTGCTTCGAAGATGACAGCAAGACCTTCCTAAGCCCTCCCACCCCCTAAAGCCTGATAAGCCACATTTTGGGAGAGGGATGTAACTGGGAATAAGGAAAGGTTTGGATAAGCTAATTTAATGTTAATAAAAATTTCTAATACACCCCTATATACCCTGGTCCTGCAAAGGGTTCTGAGCAGGAGGGCCAAGGCAGCAGAAGTGAATCTATTAGCTGAAGGAACAAATGCCAGGTCCATTCCTGTTCTAAACTACTGAGCAAAAGTAACAAAGTCAAAGCAGAATCAAATTTCAAATGGACAAAGAATAAAACATCTGTTACACGAAGGGGGGAAGCAGTTTAAAGACTGAGCTAAGCGAATCCTTTAGCAACCTCCCTTCAGGGAAGGGAAATCTGACCCCAGGAAATAAATAAAAGTCACCCAAAAAGTGAACAAAAGAGGTGTTTGAAAAAACCCCAACACCATTCATCGCCGCTAACGACTTGTTCATTATGAGTGATGATGGATAAAGACTTCTCACGCTGAGATGAAATCAAGATTTATATGCATTGTTTCCTCTCCCAACTTGTGGGAAGATCATCATCATTTAATTCTATCTCTGCGGCCAGTGATGGGCATCCAGAGAGCTGGTTATCACACGGCGCAGTCAGCTGGCAAGGGCCGCGACGTGCCGTTGGCACATCTGGACGGAGGCGCCGCAGCCGAGGGTGAGCGATGGCTCCTGGCCACCCTCCAAATTGCTGCAGGCTGGCGGGGCTCCTCTCCACCCCCAGCACTGCTCCTCTCCACCCCCCCTCCCTTTTTTTTTTTACGAGAATCAGATTTTCATTGCTCCATTCAATTGCTCTTCTCTGCCATTTTTTACAGCTCTTATCGTTCCCTTGGAATATGGCCTTGAGACAGCTCATCCGTGTCCTTCACTGTGTTATCTCTTCTAACTTTTATTAAAACTTCAGCTCTCATCTGAAGATAGCTAATTAAATCCATGACAGATTATACACGCATTTAAAAACTGCACTGAACTACTTTTTCTAAGGAGAACAGGGTTTATTTTCTTTTCCCATAGTTAAAACTGAGGGTGTATAAGGAGGTTTCATTCATTTACAAAGACAAGATCCTTATCTTTCCCACTATATAGATGGGTTTATATTAAAGTTCCTTTGTTGCGTGACAAGACTCAGTGCAATTTCTCTCAGTAATTATTTCTTGGTGCTGGAAAGATCTCTCAGCCTTATACTTTTGAAATATATACACTAACATATATGTGAATGTACACCTACCCCACACAAAAACATTGTTTAAAATAAAAATACAAGTACTGTACATTTTCCTTTTTTAAGTGTTCATATGCCTTAACTATAACAGCACTATTTTGATAACATTGCAGAAAGTAAATTTTTCTTTTTCACTACAAGTAACAATGAATCCTTGAAATTATTTAAAATCACGCTAAGCATAATTTTCTTACGTAAATTAAAAGTATATATACAAACTCTATCATGGGCTGGACTTGCTGTACTTCTACCCATCATCCCAAATTACCATGAACTGGTCTTGAATGCAAATGGCTCTGTTATCATAAATAAATATTTGCAGGAATAGATATACTGCTCTGCAGCAAACATTATGCAGCTCCTGCACTGTCAGCTTTGTGCCAGCGTGGAGAACACAGACCTGTGCACAGAACTGCTGTGAGTGGGGCTGGGACACAACCCCCCCAAAACCTGAGCAACGTTCACAACAGTTAAAAAGAGATATAAAATATACTCATGGAGAAAACACCCTGCCCTCTAGAAAATACGATAAATAACCCACCTGAGCCTCTCTGTGATCCCTTCCTTCTCTTTAAGGCCTTTTGTAAGATATCCTTCATGGTGACCTTCATACTGTCCACCTGAATAAGTGAGAATCCATGAGCAGCATTTCTGCAAGACAGATGCACATGCAGTTTTACAAAACAATCATCACCGGCAGCTCCCCGCAGCCCTCGTTAGCTCCAAGCAAAGCACTCGTTAGGCACACGGTTAACGAACTCGGGCTGTAAAGGGAAGTTAAAGGGAGAAACCAAGCAAACTGCCTCAGCAAGGCACAGACAAAACCAGCCGACATGGATTGAGATTCAAGGCAAGGGGTGCACGGATTTTCCTAATTTATTGTTATTTCTGAGCACTTGGTGTCCAGCATTAGAAGAGAAAAATGAGCCAATGCACCTGGGGGCTCCTCAGCTCGTGTCTGTGGGGTGTTTTACAGCACACAACAGGGAAGCAGTTTGCAGTGGCATTTTCACCCGTGTCCCACACGTAACAAACTGTCAGGGACAAGTGGCAGAACACTCCTCAGTGACAGCAGCTTTGCAGCACTATCGAGGTATTATTTCTATGCATTATTTCAAACCTAACCGGGCTTCTTTGGACACGTTTTTGGGCACAAAATCTCCCAGAAAGATCCAAGGCAGTGGGCCCTTGTGCTGGCCATCACCCACAGGAGAGGCCACGCAGGGGGAAGGACTGCAAAGAGCATGGGGACAGCTGTGGGGTACTGCTGCCAAACACCCAGAGGGGCAGCCCTGGGGAAGCAGAGAAGATGACAGTAATAATAGAAGAGACTCTGAATGAGCATATCAGTAAATTTTGCCCCTTAGCCCTCGCAGTCAGTCTCGGCTCGTGTCAGTAGATGTCACTGCAGACAGTTCCAGGGAAATCCAAGAGCTGAAGGCTCCCACCGGAGAGATTGCTCTGCATGGAAAAAACTGGTTTGCAAAGCTATTTGGGCAGGAGGAGGAGCCTTGTATCTGGCAACCAGGAATTTTAATCAGGGAGTACAGCTCTATACGAACATCACAGCTGGAATATTTTTAAAAGCAACTGGCAGGCGAAAGCAATCCAAGCACCACAAGTACATCCTGAAAAACAAACCCATATTACATGTCACTTTGAAACACAAATGCTGGGACTAGAGGTTGGAGCTCAGGTCACATCAGACGTGGCATCCCCAGCCCATGCTGTGACCCAGCCAGGACGGAGAAACGACCCCTCTGAGCCCTCTCCACTCCCTGCCGTGCTCAGGGCACTGACTGCAGTGTGACACGGGGGCCAGGAACCCCTGCCCGGGCACGTGCTGGCCACAGCTCGGTGTCCTGCAGGCCACTCGTGCTCCTGGGGCCAGCAGCCAGGCCTGGGCTCGGGAGATGTCCCCCCTCACTGGTGTAAGATGCCGTTTCCCTCTCCTCAATTGCGCGTTGGTCTCATCTGAATTTCATTTTCAATTCCCATTGTTCCTGGCAAAATGAAACTGCCTAAAAGCCCCAAATTTATGTTCTCCAGACCATTTATTATTTATAACTCTATCTTACTCGTCTTCAAACCAAATACTCCCAACCTTTTCATGCATCTACTTTTCCCTCTGTTTCTGTCGCATGCCCAGTGCAGCAGGAGCAGCGCTGAGGGGGGGAGTGCCACCACTCTGCAGGTGACACTGCTGTCCTGGGAACAGCCCCAGGGCTCAGAGGCTCTGGCTAACGCCTGCAATGAGCAGAGATCTTGCTGAGCACTTCACTGAGGAGCAGATTTCCCCTGAAGCTGCTGTGGAGCCGCACGACCTGCTCGAGCACCACACAACACCTGCCCTTCTCCCAGCAGTGCCCTGGCCAATTCCTCACTTCCCAAAAGCCTGACAGCTTCAGTCCCAACTGACCTGAGCAAGATCCAGTGGATTCTTTAAAGTGAAAAACATATTCTACGATTATAATCACAAAAATACTTTTGTGCTTTTATTTAAGCAACACAAGGTTTATCATTGAAGTGCTACATGAGAAGCCCTCCATGCTAGACCAGGCCATCACAACACCTGGTGCCTCCAGGTAATTCATACAATGCTCTGCAATACCTACAGGAAGTTTCCAGAAAACTCCAACCAAAATACAGGGAAATAAATTTAAATACTCCAGGGAAAAAAAGAAATCGCAAAGGCAACAGAAGTCTTCCAAAACCCGCTATGGGCAAAACAACTGGAGTCACAATTCTCCCCTTAGTACAAAATGCTTTTCAACATTTTTCACCCCAAACAGAGCAGGGCCTGCAGCCCCCTTCCCACTGGGCACAGAGTGGCCATCGGCAGATGGTCCCAGCTCAGGGCTGCTCACACCCCCATGCAGCAGGAACGCCCCAAAAATGGAAGATTCTGTCTCAGTTCCTGACACTTCAGCTGCTGAAGAGCACAGGCTGCAGTGATCCCGCTCGTGTTCCGGGCTGTCCCGGCTCGGCCGATTCTTTCCATTGAGCAGCTGGCCTGAGAACTGTCAGACCGATTTCCCTGACACCCCATTACTAACCCCTGCCTGAGCCACGGCCATTCTTTGCCTCAGAAGCTGGATCTCATCCCAGAACAATCTTTAAAAGTTTATTTTACTGATCAAAGCAAAATAAGAAACCCTCTGTGTTTTACTATATTTAGTGTGCGAACCGTGAGTGAGTCCTTGGCAGGAGCAGTGCAATGCAGAGCGCACCCCGCTTTTGTAAACTCTTGGCTGTTTGCTCTGGAGCAGAGCCAGAGGGGCCAAAACCCCCTCCTGGTCCAGCCCCCCTCCCTGCCCTGGCTCCCCTCTCACAAGGCACCACAGAACCCCAGCACAACATTTCAGCACTTGGCAATCCCACCCATCTGAGCCGGGGGTGGATTTAAGCCCAGACTAAAGAGCTCCTGCCGTCATGCTGGGGCCAGGCCAGCGTGTCAGAGCACGGCTCCTGTGCCCAGGGGAGAAGCCCTGTGGAATCACAGATTAGCTGGAGATCACCCCAGCCAATCCTCTGCCCAGGCAGGCTCACCTGGAGCACGGGACACAGGAACGTGTCCAGGTGGGTTTGGGATGTCTCCAGAGAGGGGGACTCCTGACCCCGTGGGCAGCTGTTCCAGGGCTCTGCCACCCTCCATGGAAAGAAGTTCTTCCTCACGTTGAGGTGGAACTTCTGGTGGTTTAGTTTGAGGCCATTGCTCCTGTCCTGTCCCTGGACGTGCTGCCAGGGTGTCCTGGAGCCACGCTCGGCACCGGATCCTCGAGAACACCACAGAGCCAGCACAGCCCTGCCCTGTGAGACCACAGCACAGCAGGCAGTGCTGCAGAACACACACCCACCTCACCACTCCCCAGCTCGTTCTGCTCCGGCCACGGGCATGGACTGTCCTCACCCGGCCCAGTCCCAGCATAGCCTTAACTGCAACCACAAAGTGTTTTACCTCACTCTCCTAAGGTGTGATACCTTTATTTTAAATCAGCACACTGAATATGGGACAGACAAGCAGATGCTGGTCAATCAATTAAAACTGCTGCTGGCAAATTGGAAGCCAAAGAAATTCCTTAGCTTGTATTTTCTGTCATTTTGCAAAAACATACCTGGGTGACAAGGTTAAATCAAGCAAAGGAAATCCCTGGCACTTATCATCCACAGGCATTACTGATAAATTGTGCAGTGGAGGAATAAAGGATTACCTTCTGTATTTTTTCATTACACTTTTCTTTTGTTACAGAATACATAAATCCATTGTGGCACAATGTAATATGTATCATCGTGCTACACCTGTGGACGTTTCATAACGGCTGCCATGTCTGTGCAGTCAGGAATGATAAGTGAACCACCCGTGAATGTTAATGATAGTGATCATTCTGCGGTAACTTGGCTTTCCATCTTCTTTTACAGCCTCCGCGCCAGAGCCAGGGTGGCAAGGTTCAGGAGAGGGAAAAGGAAACAACAGCACAGGCAGAAGCTCTGGCGGGCTCACCTCGTGGTGCTGAGGTGCCACGGGAACAGGCAGGGTCTCCCTTTTCCCACAGAATCAAACAACCTACACTGGAAGGACAAAAGGTTTCTGTTCTGAATGAGAACAGAACTTTTTGAGAAGCTCCTTTCCAATCTGGAGCAATTTTAAAGATTTTTAAATGTATTTTTTTTTAACACAGAAGTGGAATTTATTTTCCAGAAGTGGAATTTATAGCACTTAAAGCTCACTGCATAACCAGCTGGCATGGCTGGAAGTGCCTGAGAGTGACTAATAGCAATTTCCACTTGATCAGCACAAAGTCAGAGTTAAGACTCAAAACCCCAGCTGATGCAATGGACTTTCCTTAAGCCAGGTGATTTTTAAGATAAAGTACACAGTGATAGGATCCGGACTAACCAATGCCAGCCACAATTTTTATTCGGAGCCTGAATAACCTGCTTTTGTGCATCTCAGGTTGGCTTTGCATAGCCCTGTGCACTGCTGAGTTTAACTGGCTGCATTTTGACACCACTCTAACAGTCCCTAGACCTCTATCAAGTCTTCTGATGCCCTTCTTGGGGCCCTACCCCTCTCTCTCCACTCTCCTGGGAGCCACATTCTTAATTTTGCACCCACATTGACTGTCTTAAATTTTGTATGAATATTCTAAAATGTACTTTGCAGATTACCTACCCCCATGTACAAATCAGGAACAGGCCTTTTGGGGAGTGCTGCTGGAGTCCAAGAAAAAACACATTTCAGGGCTTTGAACTGAATTTGCAAATGCACAATGCAAGTCTGGTATTTTAAAAGGGTTTCAAAGCTTAAACTATCAGGTATGGCAGAGGTGCTGCTTCAAAAATTTGTATATAATAGTCAAAGCAATTTAAGTACAATATCAAAACAGAAAAAAAGTGCTACAGAGCAGAGGAACTGGATGCCAAATTTCCTCTGTGTGCCAACTGGCAGCTGAGCTACAGCTCCTCGAAACACCATTAGATCAAGTGTGTCAAGTTCCAATAATAAAATTTCCAAGGGAAAAAGCCCTAATGATGGTACAGATTTATTTTAAGCCTTTCGGGTATGACCTCACCACCTCAAGAAGTTTGAATTTCCCTGGATGTGGTGCTTTGTTTGCCTCTCCCTGACAAACCCTCGACAGGAGAGCGGGGGCCGTGCCTGACGTTGGACAAAGCTCTGCTTTCCACAGCAGCCACCTTCCAAAAACATAACTCGCTAGACTAATGGGCAGTGAGCAGCCAGAATGGCTGCCCTCCGTCTTCTCCTTGTGTAACTTTGCCAGAGTCCTTGGAACTTGCCAAATTCGGTCATGCCTGCTTAGCTTGCTCGACTGATTGTGCCAGAAAAGAAAATAAGACACAGATGTATTTGAGCTCTTTGAGATGCCAGTAAGAGCGACAGCTAATGGCTTCATTTCGACCCTCCCCTACCAGCTGGGCACAGGTGGGGGGATAATGAGGTCCCTCTCCCTAATCAAACTCAATTATTTACTACTCTGTACAGCCACGAAGACATTCACATCCAGCTCGGAATATAAACTGCACTGCGGGCTACTTCCAGCCACCACCTCTGGGTATTTATAACTAGCTCAAGTGGCTCAGAGTTTGCCTTGGCAGGAGTTGAAGTGTATAAAGTTCTGCAAACTGTTTCTGCTCAAACATGTCCTGCTGAAACGGGGTCCCTGGCGGGGCTCCACCGCTGTCAGCTCGGCAGCTGCACTCGTCTGAGCGAGCATCCAAACGCAGGACGGGGAGAGCGGAGATGGAACACGGCTCCAGCACGGAGCTCCTCACAAGCATCAACATTTTTCAACAGTGATTCGATATTAATAAACATTACAAGTCACAAGGCTGACATGGCAGCAGCTGAAATACTTCAGCACGAGGAGGAAAAAAAAGAGATGCAAAATAGAAAACCACAATTACACGCACTGGTAGGGTGACAGGGGAGGAAGAAGACACAGAATTTACAGCAAATCCCTACAAAAATAAGACAGCATGCACATTTAAACTCACCGAGGTAACAACCTTTTGATCTAGTGATGATCAAGTAATTCTTTATTCTAGGGGACACACTAAAAATTCTAATTTAAACCTCACTATTTACACAGTAACCACAAGCCATTTAAAATTAAAATGTGGGCACTGGAACCACCAAACTGACCCTTTCAGAAGAGCAGAATTTTCTCTATACCTGCTGGCATTTTTCTGGAGATACCAAAAACACAGGACAATCCTGAAGATAATCAATCACATAATCACAAAATTAACAAAATTCATGGCAGAAGCATTGACCCAAAGGAAGTGCATGCTGTGCCTGGGGAGGCTGCTGTTCTTCCTCCCTGCATCCCCTTCCTCACCACAGCCTCAGTGCAGCACAGCCCAGCATCTCAGCCTTGCATAACTTAGCTGTGGATACTGGGGCCAGAATATTTTATTTCCCAGTGCCCTAATGCAGTGGAACAAAGTGAATGTGGCCTTTGGGAATACACGTGGGATTTCTGACAATGGCTTTCTGTAGGATGCTTTGGAACGTCGCTAAGAAACACAGTACACAATAAAGAATATAAAAACTAATTAAATAAGTCAGATTTTTTAAAAAATGTCTGATTATTCAGAACTAGAAGCAGCTGTAGTGTTAAGAAATGTAAGTAATGTCCAATAACTAGGAAAACCCTATTAGCATTTTCATTTCAAGAGCTCCAAACATGAAATATTTTTCCCAAGTAAGAAGTGGCTTATGCTCCTGGCATTTTGTTCTAGTAATTAAGGCCTTCTGATGGTTTAAGAGATTTTTCATTCACAAGTAAAGAAAAATAAAAGTACTCAAGCACAGTATATATCCCTACTTCACTGATAAGGACATAGCAAATTCTTCTTGAGCTACAAGTCAGACAGCTCAAGTCTCAGGGGTAGATGGGATCCCCCTCACCCAAATTCTTCTGGACTTGGGAGGGGAATGTCCAGTCCTGTCCCACCTGGTGTGCTTGCTTACTGCTCATTTCTCTTCTCAGCCACGGCATTGTTGTTAAGCCAGACTGAACTATTTGTCTGTAAAATCACTTGCTTCACTGCAGAGCACCCCCAGCACGTGCGGCCCCGCATTGTGACGCAGCCAGGCGAGGGGCAGCAGAGCAGGAGGAAGGCAGAGGTGCCAGCCCCAGAGCTGCCCCCAGGCCAGGCCAGTACTCACATGCGCACGAAGAGCGACTGCTTGGCCGCCAGCCCCGGGGACGAGTACTTCTCCACCAGCGCCAGGGTGCTGAAGCCAAACTTGTGAATGGGCTCGTTGGAGTCCAGGGGTGGAAAATCCGTGTCCACCTCGCCGTCGTCCTCGGCGATGTGCAGGCAGTAGGCGTTGACGTTGTCGCTGCAACACACGGAGAGCACCTGCAGTCAGCACAGCCCCCGGGCACCAAACCCTGCAGGCAGGGGCCCCTGCACGGCAGGAGTGCCCTGAACAGCCACTGGGGACACCTGCACAAACCTGTCCCCAAAGCTCCCAACGCACCTTGCTGCCAAAACCCTGTGGTGATAAAAAAACCCCAAACCTCAGAGCGAAGCAGTCAGTCTTCATCCTTAACTGCACTACAAGCAAAACCTGACAGTGATTAAAATACACTAAAATCTATAAAAGATTCATGATTTCATAAAGATGGAAGTAATATTTCTCCATTTGTGAAAATTTATTTATTTATATGATGACTAAACTTCAGGGCTAAAGGCAAACAAGCGGTGCCTGTGATTTTTCACAGATCAAACAACTGTGAAAGTTTACTGTCCATAGGCTGGAAAAGCAGAGAATGCTCTCGGGCAGGTGAGCAGGGAAATGAACTATGGGAAATGTAAAAAATCTGTCCAACACAGTAGCAATGATTAGCAGAAAACTTACCTTCACTAAATACCTAAGTTCAGTCACTAAAAGCAGTTACAAATTAATAAACACCAACAAGCAGAACTAACACAGAAAGTTGAACAGATACAATCTGAAAGAAATAAAGAGCTGAGCCTCTTTCTTTACACAGATGAAACCCAGAGGGAAACAACTATTTATAGCTACCAAACAGGTATTAATCATAATTTTCTAACATTGAAATCTATTTCAACTGTTACTTCAGTTTAAATTATTGACCTGAAAATAAGTATTCTTTCTGACTGTAAACCTGCCAGCACTCAGGCCTTTCCCCAGCCATGCAGTAAAGCTGGAGGTGCACATGGCAGCGTGTTTCTAAACTCTGCAGTTTAAATTTGGAGTTTTAATTGCATGATTGATGCTTAAATTAATTAATTGTAAAGTGTATGCTAATTGTTTAATTGGTCGCTTGATCTATATAGATCATTTTTTGAATTAAATGAGTTGATTTACAAAGTTTATTGATTGGATGTGACAATGAATTATTTCACTGACTACCTGATTTGCAATTTTCTCAATTAATTCACAAACCTTTGGTTGCAACTGCGCTTTATTGAGAGTGCTTAGTCCAGGTGATCTATAGGCATCTTGTCATGACTAAGACATTTATTATAGAAAACAGGGAATAATGATGCATTGCTGTTAATGTAAGCTGCAAATTTGCTAACCAAAAGGTAATTCAGCAACACTTGCCAGTCTGAATTTTGAAAATTCTGCAATATAGTAAGGAAACTTTCCAGCCTTGAACTCTTCCAGAGATCCAGGGGCAGCCACAGCTTCTCTGGGCACCCTGTGCCAGGCCCTCACCACCCTCACAAGGAACAATTCCTTCCCAACATCCCATCCATCCCTGCCCTCTGGCAGTGGAAGCCATTCCCTGTGTCCTGTCCCTCCATCCCTTGCCCCCAGTCCCTCTGCAGCTCTCCTGGAGCCCCTTTAGGCCCTGGAAGGGCTCTGACACCAGCTCTCCCAGCCTGGCCCCACAGCAGAGCTGCTCCACCCCTCGGAGCCCCTCTGGGCTCGCTGCAGCAGCTGCACGTCCTCCCCACGCTGGGGAATTCAGACCAAGCACTGCAGGCTCAGTGTCCCCTCCAGCACAGCCCAAGTGCCCGGGTGCTGTGGCACTCCCCGTGTCACCCGTCACCCGAGGCACTCCCCTGGCACTGTGGCACTCCCCTGGCACTGTGGCACTCCCCGGGTGACCCGTCACCCGAGGCTCTCCTGCCCGCAGCTCAGCTCCTGCCGCGCCCTGCCGATCCTGCAGCCTGCTCCTGCCCAGCCTGCTCTGCACCCACAGCTCCAGGACAGCACAGCCAGCATTTCCATCTGGAACCCGATGCATCTGCACAGCTCCATTAGAGCTGGGGGAACACACAGACACAGGGCAGCAGAGCACACCCAGCACTGCCCCAAAGAGAGCCCAGTGCCACCAGCTTATCTGCCACCAAATACCGGGAGAATACACAGCGTTGGGTAAATCCCACAGAACAAAGGGGTTACAGGTTCTTCAACCACGGACTGGGTTCCTGAACACTAACACAGATTTAGTCCCCATGTGTTAAAAAAAAGTCCAGTGAGCAAAACTGTTCCGTGCTTTGAACCTCCACCAGGCTGAGTGAGATCGAAGTTGGGAACTTACAAGTTTAGCACAAAAACTGAGAGATGCAACAGCATTCCTCACTTCCAAAAATAGCAACTGTATTTGAATTGTGCATCTCACTATTAATTTCTTCCTAGAAGGGGATTTTGTTTATTTTTTGCAGGTGGAATAATTCCAGCACATCTGTCAGGGGCTGGCAAGAAAATGGTCTGCTGGGTTACAACCCAAGTTTATGAGTAAGAGGCCAGCGACAGGGCTGCTAACACTGCCAGTGGTTCCTCAAACCAAGAGACTGAATAGAGACAAACACAATACAATTATAATAAAAAAGGCAGCCTAATTGAATACAGAATGTTCTCAAAGCTGTCAACTAGTACTCATTCACTTCAGACTCTCACACCTATCTTCTAGGAGAAGGAATTAGGCAGTAATATATTCTTTTCCGAAAGACAGAAGGGGTTGTTTCTCCTAATTATAAAGTCTAAAACCTCCTCATTATTCTCACAGTGTCACTAGTAGGTATAGTTGTCACTCTGCATGCCTTGTATACCCATCTGAGGCATTCTCTAGGTGTATTTCAGTGCAGTGTCACAATGATCCCCATTTTGTCTTTTTACACTCTCACCTGACTGAATCAGGAACAAATGGCCAATGTAGAATGGGTACCCTACACGAGCTCCTTCCTTACTTGGAAATATGAGAATTAGCTTATAGTTAAATCAATCCTTGCTCCAGGACTGGCAGTCAGCAATGCTAAAAAAAAAAGATGATGGAGACATGAGAAATAATTAAAAACCTACAAGAAAACAAACTTCTTGGAAACTCGAGGCTCTGCCCCTTAGTCTGAGCACTTGTCCCCAGGTTCTGAGCTGCTGCTGTGTCTAACACGTGCTCTTGGGAACCCACGCCTCCATTATTTATTTAATTCTTTCTGTCCTGAGATTTGACTACATTGGACAGCCTCCTTGCTCATGAGCACTTTTTGACACATCATAACATCTTATCCTTCAAGGCAGACAGTGAAATTAATTTCTTCCCACTGCTGCCTTTTGCTGTGGGCTGTGATGGTTCACAGAACACTCCACTATGGGTGCTGTTCCATTTGAGGTCTGCTGTGCTCCTGAAAAATACGTGTGTGTCCAAAGACTGACATCAGTGGTGTCTCACTCATTAAAAAATAACCTAATCATACACAAAGGACACTTCTCTGAACTTGTGATATAATGAGCAGAAATTAATAACAGAAAATGAAATGGCACCATCTGCGAATAAGTTTCTATTTCTTCTCCAGAACAACAAAAAAAAGGAAAAATCAAACTGAAGAGCTTAACCTTAGAAACATCTCGTATGTCTGTTGAGAAGAGCTAAGGGAAAACCTATATGCAAAGAAAGAATACCCACGTAACTGTTTTCAAGAGGGGCTGCTTTCCAGTGACCTCACTCCCATTCCCCCCACAACTGTGCTACAACAGCAGCTAAGACTGCTGAGCCCTCCAGCACCCCTGAAAAATGCTGAAAGAGTGAGCTGCAAAATTCAGGATCAAAAAATCCCCACCCCATTCACTCAGTATTCCAGGAACAATGAAAAAGTGAAATTTGGCTCATGTAGAACAAAACCCAAACAAAACCATCAACCTCCTTTGCACCAGGGACATCCCTGCCAGTAACTGTTACTGACAACTCCATAATAATCTACTTTAAGCTCTTACTTTATGTTCTATGGCCCAGCAAAACCCGAAGTATTTTACAGAACGGTTTTCAAGCGAAAGTTGCTCAGGTGAGCTGTTCTGAAGGAGCTGCTCATGCACCTCATGTCATCTGCCAGGAAAAAGGAACAGCTCTTACTAAACACCACCAGTGCTCCTGCATGGCAAAGGGACTTAGAGGAGTTCTGGATTTTATCTGACATCTTGTGATCTCAGCCACTAAGAGCACCACCAAAAAATAGATGGGACATGAAATAACAAATGCCTCTGTGACACCAGAAGAGATAAAAGTTTGCATTATTTTTACATAGTTTTGAAATTATGATTCATTCACAGATCCAAGCCTTCCTGTTGATCATCTCCCAGCACACAGCAGTTAATTGAAAGAGAAAAGGCTGGAGGTGCACGTGTGCTGCTCGGAGGGAAATACTGATAAACGTGAGGGTGCTAAGATTTATATTTCCAAACATTGATGTAGAAATCCGTCTCAGTATGCAAAAAGGCTGCAGAGGAGAAATTTAGAGACCAAGAGGTAATAAAGAAAGAGCATTACTTCAGCTTGGGTTCCCGTCCCTCACTTGTATATTGCCAGCAGATGAGCCCGATCAGGTCGTGCACCTTGGCGTTGGCGATGGTCACCACGGTCATGGGCTGCAGCTTGTCTTGGCTTGTGTGCAGTGGGAGGTAGACATCAATTTTTTTGGTTGCCGTTGTACCAACATGGCCCTATTGAGGAAACATATTTCATTAGAATGTATAAAAAAAGTGTGGCAGGGTTTATACAAAATCCGGGCGGATGGAATTCTCTTCAGCAGGAAAACTAAAATACGCTGCTACGGCTTAAAATTGGAAGAAGCCTGAACATTTAAATTCCAATTATTTCCCTGCTGTTTATCTGTAAAAAGGACATGAAATATTTGGACATGATTTTGCAGATTTCCATAAAGAGCCTGAACTTTGCTGCAGGATCCCATGTTCCTGCGGAATCCAAAAAAACCCAAATACGTGTGGGATGGGGAGGAAGAGGGACCCAACAGAGCAGCCTGAGACTTCCAAAGTGCACTACCCTTGTTTCTGCATTTCTGCTCCCTTCTGCAGCTCTTCCCCACCACGTGATGAGCCCCCAGCCCCCAGAAGGAGCACAGACACCCCCTCACCAAGGCTGGGCCTTGGCTTGCCAAGAGAAGAACAGAACCACACGCACAGCTGAGCCACTGAAGCGTTCTGTTTGAAGACAGCAAGAAGAATCAGCTGGTATTGGGGTTTATTGGAACTTACTGTAGGAAAAGAACCCATATGGTGCCCTGGAGACTGACAATTAAATAAACCATAAAACACAGAGCAACACAGAGATCTACAAAGTTTGCATTACAAGAAAAAAATGTTTAATCCACTGCAGGTAGGACTGCAGCTTTCACTCATAAATCTTTTAAACAAACAAAAGATTGCACATCCTGATCCCCTCTTCCAAAACACCCAAAGTAGCTCTGTGTCTCCATCTCTCTCCATACTACAAGGGCCTTGAGAAGAGATAGAGTTTCTTGAATTAATCACTTGGAATTCTAAGTAACAGAATAAAAGGATTCAAAGCTATAAATCTATAATGAGAGCATAAAACAGGGAGTTAAATGCCATGTGCTAATTTCAATATATTGTTAAAAACCATTTGATCCTTCAGTGCGATTATAAATTAGAGAAGTAATAGGAATTTAAAGATTAAAGTTATTCATACTGGCATAGCTAAAAGTATTATTAAAATCCATCCCAGCATAATAAATTTGTTTTTTAAGAAAGCATTTTTATTGTACAGATACCTCCTCTTCCCATATTTTTAGGGTAAGAAGAAACTGGTTTTGCTCATTTAAAGGAAGGGGCAGGTTTGTAACAGAACACGGGACATTCCTCCACTTTGCTTGGATAAACCTGAACAACCTTTGGTTGAGCTCATGTGCCCGGGACCCTCTGAGACACCACCCATAACCTCATAAAATCACGAACACAACAGAGCTGGCAAAAAACACACGGGTGGGTTTCTTTCTCTCCATCTCTCTTGCTTTTCTACTTCCAGGACTTATTTTTAAAGGGAAAGGAACTGGCACCAGGTAACGAATCACCTGTCTGTGCCAGGTGCAGACACCCCGGGCACGTGAGGCCGAGCGCCGGTGACGCCGTGGCGCTGGCCAGACACCCCAGAGCTGAGGCTGCTTTGGCAAGAGCAGGAGCAAACAGCAGCTACCAGGAAATTAATGTGACTCCTTGGCACGCTGAGTCAGTTACATATATAAATCCAAGGAGGGCAGAATCGTGAGTAATGCTGGGTCCTGATAATGGAAAATCCAAGAAAAATGGACACCCAGATGTGGGAGTCGATGCCAAAGTCACAATTGATACACCCAGTGTCAAGCCAGGGAAGGGACAAACGAGCCAGGAGCTGGGACTAATAACCAAAGAGACCAGATTATCCATCAGCCACTGCACGAACAGTGTGAACTCATAACCCAAGAACAGGAATTTATAAAATCATCCCACTCAGAGACCCTGGTCTCCAGCTGTCACAGACCTGACACTCACTCCTGGGGCTCCTCTCTCAGCACGGCTCTGCCTTGCCCCACACTGTGACTTAACTGGTGTTTACTGGTTTGTAATTAAACTTTTCTTTGTTCTTCCCCATCTCTAAATCTCCTTTACCTCCTCCAGCCTATTTTTAGGACTTTTGTCCCTCCACTACAGCTATCCTGTTCTCCTACTCACAAACACTCAATGTGAACACCAAAATGACAGGTGACCTAAACCAGGTAAAACTCACACACCTATGACCTAAACCAGGTAAAACTCACACACCTATGAGGATTCCAACTGCTCCGTGAGCAAGGAGAGCAATCCCAACAACAGCAGGACCAGGAAACAGCTCAAAGCACTGCTGTTATACTCAAGATCTTTAAAAAAGTCAGAGAAATAGTTTTATTAATTAAAGGTCTGTAAAGCTGATGGCCGTGAGGTATTAGAGAGGCTGAAATGTGAAGCCAGTTAGATTTTCTAGCAGTAATGAGAACATCCATTGTCTCATAGGGTAGGAAACGTTTGTATGAACCTGTGGGTCAGGGCTGGGACTGATCAGTCCCACGTCAAGGGGGTCTGCAGGAAACTTCCACCGTGTTCAGTGCAAATTGCTGGTATTTGTTCAGAACCACATTATAAATCCCACCCATCAGGTCCCCGTCTGTGGGACAGAGCGAATCCATACCCTCAGCCCATCCTGCAGAATATTAATTGTGGGAGAAGTCCCTGAGAGCTCAATTAGGGATCTGCCCAGAGCCCCCGAGGCGAGGGCTGGACGTGCTGGGCTGGGCACAGGCACACAGTGGTCAGGCTGGCACAGGGTCACACCCTGGGGCTGGACACCACCCCGAGGGCTCCTGGCTCTGCACGCTGCTGGGGTCCCTCTCCAGGAGGAGCCACGCAGAACCAGACCACAGCCATCACTGGAACCATAATTACCTCTTGCTCCCAACTACAAATTCTATTCCAAGTGGAAATGCTGAGGAAACCCAGAAGATAAAGGACAATTACCGATATTCAAAGAGGCAGCATCAAACTTTATTAATAGATCCTGTATAAAATTCAATGGAAAATCTATTCAGGGCCAGGGGCCTTACCATTTGGAGTTTCCTTAATAGCCTCCAATAAATCTGGGAAGCATAAAGGGGCTGTTAAATTAACATTTTCCTGATCTGTCACCTGTGGCACAGTTAATTTGTCAAAAAATTCTTTTAGCTTGTCACTGGACACTGTATATTCTGACAAATGAAGTCTGGAATAAAATTGACAAAATATCTCGTTAATTTTCTAGGAAATCACAAATCTGATTCCATTAAGCTTTTATTGTTAGAAATGTTATATCCCACTAATCCTTTAAGAAAGTAAGGAGTAACTGGATACATCGAAAATGTGCAATAAATCATAGAAAATTTTCCTAGTATTTTTATTGATGGATTCTTTTAAGGCTCCCTGGTGCTCTCCTAGAGTATGTCAAATTTTTTAAAAAATAAATATTTAAAATCTACCAGTTCTTTCAACATAAGATGTCTTTCTAAGACTTAAAATCAAATTTTAATCGAAGCCCATGAGGGAATGCACCCCTCCCTCCAACACCAGATGATGTGTACCTTCAACAGATCACTGTGTGGCCACTGATCCTTCACCTGGCACAGGAGATTTGGGAGAGCTCGTCCATCCCAGAACAGCTCACCCCTAGAAGGTGCTGAAGCACCTGCAAAACGGGGAGCTGGTGGGAGAGTCAGGTACACTGTGTCCTTCTCACTCCTGCTGTGCTTCACCGCACACCACGGCACAAAATTAAAACAAAGTCCATAAACATTTCCAAGAGAAAAGTGATTGATTTTCAACACTGACAATTTACTGCCTCTTCCTGCACAATGGAGTTCTGTGACTAAATGTTATATCACTTTAAGATTAGATGTTCTAATGATATAATGCAAAGATTTTACTGAATCATTATTTAGTGGGAGTCATAAAAACCTCTTAAAATTAATCTTTCATGCACATCTAGCTTACCCAAAGTTAGCATTTAATTAGATGGCCTTGGCACGAATGAGCTTACTACTTTATTTGCTCAATCAGTATATGTCTCTCCAGTAATTATAATTAATTCAAGTCATTGACTCACCTCCCAGCAAACAACGCTAAACACTGCACAAAATGGAAACAAATGCTTTTCCTTTCCCAAATGCAAAATGTCTTCTCACTTTTAAACTCAGTTAAATGTTTTTTGGCTCAGGTGACAGGGTGTTGAATACACTCTGTGATCCAGCAATCACCTCCACAACATAACTTACTTGTGTATTTAATCAAGACACAGAAAATACTTGAAGGGGAAAAGTGGAAATATAATAACCCAGCGTTTACAACACAAAAAGTTCTGACAGATCCGAGCACAGACGTTTATGGCGATACAAGGGACCATATTTTTCTTTTTCATTCCTCCTCCAACCCACCACACTATTCCCTACCAGGGTAAAATGGAAATGGGGTTTATTTCATCAGGTGGTTACACCAGCATTGGGGTTTTCCATTACTCTGAGCACTCGGTTCCTTCTGTTATTCTTAAGCCACGTGTGGAGGACACCCCAGTGAGGCTGGGGTGCACCCCCAGCACTCTGCCAGCCCTGCAGCTTCTCAGTGAAGCCTCAAAGCTGCTCCCTTCTGAGGAGAGGATTCTCCTTTGTATCACCCCAGCTTGTGCTGCAGAGTTAGCAGATCACGATGTAAAACTCCATTAACATCATTAAATACTTAATTTATCTTATTCACACTGTCACTATTCATAAAAATTTAACCCAGTAATTTCCTGTTATCCAAAGCATAACAAAGTATGAATATTTAACTCCAAGGTAAATAACACACTATTATTTTTTATTCTAAATTGTTGACTTCACTTAGCATGCCTGCTCTGTACAGCACCACGCGATTTGTCAATTAAAGGTCCAGATGTTTCGCAGGCTGCAGAGGCAGCAGCAGCTCTGAGCAATGCGTCCTCTGCATGGCAATGATCACTACAACCCCAGCTCCAGGCTGCATTAACATGCTCATGTTTTATTCCAGCCCCCTCCTAATGTACCAGTTAATTATACAACACACAGCTGAGAAACACCACCTCCGAGCTGGACAGTTTCCTTCCACGCTTCCACCTGAACACGTCTTCACACGCACCTCAAAACCAGGATTTACATAAATAACCACATCATCGAGCACCCAAATCACTGCCTGCTCTTGCTTGGCATTCACTCCCACAATTAATAAAATTATGTAAGTCCTGAGCAAAGAATAAGACACATAATGCTGGTAACAGCACGTTTCAATTATAGTAACACGCATTCATTTGTACAAGTCTATGAATTAAAACATGGTTTACTCGGAGTGCTATTAATACGAATTCTTAATACTGCTTTTCTTCTGACAAATGCTACACGGAGGGAGGGAGAAGCCCGGGTCCATCCCTGTTACAGCCCAGGCTGTGTTTATGTCCATGGAGGTGTCAGATTTAGGACAAATGGCCCCGTCCACCCCTCCCTGTCACGCTCCCGTGGCATTTTGCCCCACGCCCGCTCCCTGTCCGTGTGCCCAAGCAAACACAGAGGCTGGGATGTCCCACCAGCTGTGTGGCACCAGCTCACCCTGCTCCTGCAGCCCCGGGCTGCTCAGCTCCCACAGCTCCAGTGAGGGATGAAAACACACGTTTACATTGATCCGAGCGCAACTGCTCCAGCTGCAGCAGACATGCATTCATTACCCCAAACCATCCTCGAATTCCTTCTAGTGAGGAGAAGAAACAGCCTCTTTAGAAGAATTATATATATTTTACTTCGTAATAAACATTACAATTTAATACTGAGGAATAGAGTTATTCTTTGTAATAACAAAATGCAACCAAAACTTATAATTAAAACTACACCATAAACATTATTTGCGCGTCAAGGAACATGCCACGATCTATTTTAACGAACAGATGCTCTAAAAAAGATAAATGTTTTCAGAAATATTCAATCCTTGAACAGATCAGCCTCTAATCCTCTGCTTCTGCTGCACAAAGCAGACAGCTCAAGTTCCTCGAGGACATCAGCCAACCTTAGGTGGAACATTTTTAATACATCACCGTGTCACTTTTTAATGTGCCACAATCTATTAACCACATGGCAAACTAACAGGGATTTTTAAAATATGGGTTTTATAGCTTTGTGCCGGTGATTAATTAAATAAATAGCCGGCGTTTCACAAATCATGCCTCTAATTAGTCTAGCCCAGGCAGCGTGCGCTCCCTGGCAGCGCTGGCAGCCGGAGCTCGCGGAAGGGCAGCGCTGGCACGGCACCGGCACCGGCACCGGCACCGCCGCCGGCCCGCAGGTGCTGGCCCAGCTGCAGCGGGGCTCCAGCTGCCTGCAAAACATGTTCCCTGCAATTATCCTCCCTCATCCTGAAGGAAACCGTCGAGGTAACAAAGGGAACACGGCCGTGCCTGGGATTTGACCTGAAGTCGCGAAGTTGCGTGTTGCAGAAAATGAACAAATATTAAAGGCGGATGCTGGAAAAAATGCGCCCGCCAGATGTTACATTTTCTGTCAAAACATTTCAAAGTCGAAGCTACAACTAATTACATGCAGTCCATTCAAGGAAGCCAAGCAAGGCTTATCATTAAAATGACTCAATTATTCTTAAAAGAAAGAGAAAATCATCTGTAAAACCTGCCTGCAATCTCATCAGTTTTACTGTGCCTACCTCGATACATCATTTCCCCCAGAGCCCAAATTAAACTCTTAATAGTTAATATGCTCAAGTTTTACTATAGGTTTTTCCCCGAATTATTATTAACTGGAATTTCCTACCTAGGAAGGGTTTTATATGGAAATTTGTTCTGCAGTGTTTAGTGACACTATCACAACAGCTTTTTGCCCCTCAATTTAAAAACCATCAGAGAGACAGAATGTGATGCAGAGTCAGGCAGCTCATGGGGATGGGATTTGATTTCCTCCACCAGGCGATTTCTGTCCCAGCATCAGACCCCAAACTGCCCCCTTAAAGCCAAGTTTCCTTGCACTCAGGAAGGAATTTGCTCTGTTGGACCAGGGCGTCACAGGGCGCCCGCGCCGTGGGGCCAGGGCAGATCCCACAGCACTGGGGAAGGAGCCCAGGACTGATAAATAACAAATAATAAATAATAAGTGTCCCAGTGACACTTCTTTACCACTGCACTCCCCTCCCTCCCGGCAGCCAGGCCGTGCTGGCACACCCGTGCAGCCCCACACAGAACCAGTTTCAGGAGGGATCTCCCCTCCACCACCTCAACAGCTCTTGGGGGCACCTCTAAAAGGACCATTAAAGACTTTAACCTTGGGAAGCTTTTACCCCTAAAATATGTGAAAATGCCCTGATGGGCTGTTCAAGCAACTTTGACGCAGGATGCTTTCTGACATAAAGTGTTTTCAACGTTTTTTCCCCAGGATTTAGGTCCATAGCAGCCTGAGGTATGATAAATTCATAAATTCCATCTCCACAAAGACCTGAGAAACGGTTTTGTTAGTAAATCAAGCAAGCTCTACTAGTATTAAGAAGATAGTGAGAATTTTCTCCCTCTGCTTCAGATAGGGAAACAAAAGAATTTACATGGAAAAAACCTGACCATTATATTGCCTTTACAAATTCTGAGTGGGAAATATTACATAAATAAAAAAAAATAATTTAATGAAATATAAATTTATACTGGAATCAAGAATAAACCAATTATCACTTCATTTACATTTCACGCTCAACCACAAAACAAGAACTCTTTGATTAGTGATTTCATGGTGCTTAAACAGACCCATAAGTGAGCCCTTTCTACATAATTACTATCAATGCTTTAAGATGATTTTTCAACTACTAGGGTCAAAGTAAAGGCATAGTCTAAAAGACTGTCCTATGAGAAATTAAAAAACCCAACTTTCCCTCAGGAATGTTTTTTCCAACAAGTATTTCTGTTAAATGGACACATCCAACTCTCCTGCAAACAGCAGCCATTAGAAACATGTGCTAATAAAACATTTCCATATTTCTTTGGCTGTTAAGAACCTCAACTTGTGAATACGTTTTTTATTTGATTTGATCTGTAATTAAGGGAAAGATAATGACATTACTAAATTGCTAAAAATCAATTAGATAGAATAAAACGCAATATGATTCAGCCAAAAGATTAACAAGTGCATTATAAAAACTCTTTAAAATTCTTTAATTCTAATTAAGCTGCTTTAAATGGCCATGGCCTAAAAAATGCTTTTAATTTC
>VZTG01001554.1:967234-988348 GCA_013397845.1 Melanocharis versteri
GACCACAGGGAACAGCACAGTGACCACATAGAACAGGACACTGGCCACAGGGAACAGCACAGTGACCACAGGGAACAGGACACTGACCACAGGGAACAGGTCACTCACTGGCACTGTGCTGGTCACTCACTGCACTGGGCTGGTCACTCACTGGCACAGTGCTGGTCACTCACTGGCACAGTGCTGGTCACTCATTGCACAGCGCTGGTCACTCACTGGCACAGTGCTGGTCACTCATTGCACAGCGCTGGTCACTCACTGCACTGGGTTGGTCACTCACTGCACTGGGTTGGTCACTCACTGCTCAGTGCTGGTCACTCACTGCACTGGGTTGGTCACTCACTGCTCAGTGCTGGTCACTCACTGCTCAGTGCTGGTCACTCACTGCACTGGGCTGGTCACTCACTGCTCAGTGCTGGTCACTCACTGCACTGGGTTGGTCACTCACTGCTCAGTGCTGGTCACTCACTGGCACAGTGCTGGTCACTCACTGCTCAGTGCTGGTCACTCAGTGCACAGTGCTGGTCACTCACTGCACTGGGTTGGTCACTCACTGGCACAGCGCTGGTCACTCACTGCTCAGTGCTGGTCACTCACTGGCACCGGGCTGCAGGAGGGGCAGGCACCAGTGAAACCCAGCACAATCACAGCAGGAGGTGTTCCAGCAGAAATTCTCTGGGTTCAGGTAGTACACTGCAGGTGGCAAGTAAACCACTGCAAGTGGAAGAATAAGCAAATGCTTTACAAACAACCCCTATGCAAACTTATTTTGGATTCAAATGAGGATCATTTCACTCAGCTTAGGGGCAAAACACTGAAATAAAAAAATGCATTTTTTTCCACACAGAGATCTTAATCCTGGATTAATTATTTTACACATTTTCCATTTTAATTAAAGCAGTATTGCTTCTTAAGTTCTTTATCTACTTTCTCTAAGTAAAGCTATTTAATACTGGGGATTGTGGAAAACATTTGTTCGTGATTATGCAGACATACAGTCAAACAAGACTGAAACAAGAGCAGCATGCAAAAATGTATTTAAGGACTATCATCCCAAAATGCTGCTAAAAGCTATTAACCAGTACGTGTTAATTGCCACAGCATTCATATTAATTTTCACTTCGGGCCCGACATTGTGGAATATTTCCCCTGATACATTTTAAACAAAGTTTAATTCAAGGAACTGCTTCTATCAACACTTATGAAAATTAACAGCCAAGCAATTAGCACTCATGAATTATCCCTTCCCCCATGCCTGCTACAGCATCATTTTTAAAACAGTTGCTACATGAGAAATTGTTGCTTTTTAACCCATTACCAAAATTAGTCACAAGAAACCTTGTGGCACTACAGAGAGGCACCATTCCTCACCAAAGGATTTTTAGCATTTGTCCATCCAAAAATTACACTGACCAATTTTCAGATAAATTATCTCCGGTAGTCAAGCAAACGCCAGAGAACTCCATAAGGTCAGAAAAGCCAAACTTCCTTCTAACTCCATTTGCAGCTAGTCATGAAAGCAGAAATAAAAATATCTCGAGAAAACCTGGTCTGCCTGTAGGAAAGGCTTTTGGCCTCGTAACTCCAGTTTACCCTAGAACCAAACAATTCCTTCCTTACATTTTTGATCTCCTCTGCGCCTCTTTCCTGCCTGAACATTGTGAAGCTCAGCTGAGCCACTGAAATGAGCCATCACCACACTCCTGTGTGTCACCCGTGGTACCTGGACAGCACTTTCAGCTCTGTCTTACACTGAGTCTTTTTTTCCCAACATTATTAAAACTCAGCAAACTGGAACAATAAACCGTCAAAATTTGATTTTCCAAGTCCTGTAAACAGAAATATACATTAATTTATTTATCAAATGGGTGATAATTTAATTTGCATGCAGAGAAAAGAAATCAATTTGGCCAGTGATTTCTTAAGCCTTCAAGTAATTTTCTATTCCAATGACACCTGAAAGAATGATAAAGAACTAAAGGTTTTTTCAACACAAAATTCTTAGAAAGAGTATATGAGATTTATTAACCAAGAGGTACAACCCATGAGCTTTACAAAACATGAAAGCAGGTCCAGAGCTGAGGTTTACTTTAATTATTTTAAGGAAAAACTTGAAGAAAGAGTTGAGAGTAGTTACTGTGTGTGTGGCTTCTGCTAAGAGCTGAAGTTTTACATCGTACAGAAAACCACAGATCTGTCCTGGATAGTGGTGGGGCAAGTTGTGTGGGTTCCTGAGCTGCTCAGAATGCCTCCACTGTGGTTGTATTTCACAAGCCATGTTCTCTACTGTTTCGATAATTAATGAAGTGATCAGGACAGGAAGAAATTAGAGTGCTTTAAAATTTTACTGTTTCATAAAACTGCAGAAGTGGTTATGAAAAAGACACTAAATCTGGCAGGAAGCACCTGCAAGATGTGAGCATTGCCCACGCTGCTGGGTTGGTACCACAGCACCTGACACGTGCTGATTTGAACTGATAAGCTGAGAATGACACATTCCAAGGGGGGGCCACAAACAGGAGGACCCTGAGCAGGATTTATTCCATTTCAGGTCAGTCAGGGACCCGGGCCAGGGGTGAAACCAGCCAGGATGAGGAGCACAGACACGGGCACAGAGCGCAACACAGGGAGCACCGAGCTCTGCTGCTCTGCCCATGCACCAAAAATGAGTGTTACTGAACAACCTGAAATCTGCATTACCAAACTCAAATATGTACAGACCAAAGGCCTGGTTATAGCCTTAAAGATTTCAGAGCCACTGTGACCCCCTGAGTAAATACATAATTAAGTAGGGTGTTTTTAAGACATGTTTAATTAGGCCCCTAGCCCCTCCTCACCCCCCGCCTCTCCCCAATTATGTACCATTTCCCCCAGAGATACACAGCTCCGTTAATTATGTAAATAAGTCATGCACTATTCCCTGAAAGAATGATATTTCTGTGAAATACTGCTCATCTATTATCAATAAAAGTAAATACAAGACATATGATATTTCATTAAAAATAATTTTTAAAAGCTTGATGATTTTTGGTGTTTTATTCCTGACTGAAAATACATGGGCACTGAAGTAAAATAACTCACAACTGGACTGTGTTCCTTCTATATCTCAAATGGTCAGCCAAGCATTTAAACTAGATAATACATACAGAACTATAGAGAATAAACTTTATATGCAAACTATTGACACACTTACCAGAGTAATAGAAACAATGGTGTTAAAATTAATACAGTGTGATTATACTCTAACAAAATGCCCATTCAATTCTTTTGGATTGCAAAGAAAATATTTTGATTTGCAGATCACAACTGAGATAATTCGTACCAGGTCCTGCAAAGCCTAACTGAGTGACACTGAGGTATTTCCTTAACCTCTCAAACTGCCATGTAGAGTGCAGCTTCCTTCCAGTGGACCAAACCCCTGCTAAATATATCTGATTTCAATAGGCAAAAATTAAGATGTTCATTATAGACAATGACAATTTCTATTAATATAGTAAAGATTAGCTTGGATTATCAAAGAGGGAAGGAAAAATGCTGAAGTTCCTCAAGTGTCTGAGAAACAAGACTTGAAAATGAATGAATTACAACAGAATTGTCTTAATAAAGAAGTATTTGATTTTTACTTCCCCTATACATGACAGGAGAGTTCATTTAAATGTTTGACCAACTGAAATTTCATGGCACAAGAACAGCAAACCCGGAGTTTGGAAAAAAGGCCTCTTGGTGCTGTCAGCATGAAAGTGCTGCTGTCGTCTCATCAACGAGGCCAGGAATTCTGAAAACCTGAGTTAGCACTAATTGCCACCTGCTAATAAATATAAAATCACAACAGAGGAGCTTTTGCACGTGAACTTCATAGTCTGAAGGTTACCATTTCACAAATATTCCAGATACTCCTAGAAATGTCAGTAGAGTTATGGATCTGACTTTCCACTTCAAGAACACCTAACAGAATATGAAATTCTTCCATCACGATGGTAATGAAGCTCAAACTCCATCCTCCCACAGGAGATTCCACAAACAAATCCAGCAGAAAACAGATCTGTGGAGTATTTATACTTGTTTTGGAACAATATGACAATGATCCATCACACCAATGTTTATATTTCAGTTTCTAGAGCTGATGACAGAGAAAAACACTTGCCAATATGGAGTAGAGGGGAGACATTTATCCCCCAGTCTGAGCGATATCAGATCCAACTCCTGACCCCCATGACCTGCCAGGCCTGCAGCCAATCTCCTCCCTGTGTTACACAAACGAGCACTTGTGCAGAAATACATTGATTAGTGCTTCTTTTTGCCTTGGATGGTGACCTACTGATACTTCAGTTTTCCGCCCTCAAAACAGACCATGACTTCTCCCACTCTCACTAGAGCACTGGGGATAAAGACATGAATCATGGAATATTCAGCAAGTGCTGTGATGTGGATAGATAGAACAGGTTGGTTTTTTTTAATGCCAAATAATCAATCATTTATACAAAGGGTCTCATCATCAACTCTAGAGAGATGCCCCAGGACTCTGTCACAATAAAGGAGCACCTCACAAACCTGCTGAGAAGGAAACAGCACGGCAGAGAAGCTGAATTCTCAGTCCAGAATTTTGTAATGGAAATAGGAGAAATGGTTCTACTGAACCTGGAACCATCACATTTGTATGTTTCTAGGAAACCAATACCTGATGGCCACTATAAAGTCCAATTAGAGCACAGGAGCAGTGCCTCAGGCCTGTCACTGCCAGGGACCCCAGCACACACAGAACAGCCAGGCCACTCACCTTGCCGTCGAATTTGGAGTACTCATTGAAGGGGTTGTTGAGCTGCAGTGGACACTGCTCCAGTCGCACAGAGAGGATGGACTGCTTCCCAGAACACGGGGATTTCACTCTGAAATTCTTCTTTTCAAACAGTGAGCTCAGCTCCTCTGCTGCAGATCAGAAAAGAGATTAGAGGCATCGTATGAGGAGATGTACAGAGGCTGCAGCTCACCACAGAGAGATAACATCATAAGAGGGAGCACAATATCAAGTAAATAAACCAACAAACGCTTCAGCAGGGCAGGATCTACCACTGCTGTTTCATAGCCCAAAGACATGAAACCATTAAGAAGTTTGAATGATGCTCCTGTTTAAGCTGAGGAAAAGGTGAGTTTTTCCTATACGGAGAATAGAACTGATGAGTATAAGATCCACTCGAGTCAAGATAACAATCAAGAGAATGACACATTCCTGCTCTTTCTGCTTGCCCACCTTCTCCTAAATGAGCAGGGAACACTGGGGAGCAGAGCTGCTGACACAGAAGCAGCACAGCTCACGCTGAGCCTGCAGCACAGGCTGTACCACAGCCCAGGCCAGCAGCACGCTGCCCTGCACTGACACCCACTGCCAGCCTGGCCCCACACCTCAGCCTAAAGGATCATCTCTGCAGACTTTACCTCTCATGGTACATTGGATATGGCCTCCCATCATAAAAATGTCAAACCTGAAACCACCATTCCATGTCAACAGTCTGAACAATAAAAACAAAAAAGCTTTCTAAAAACAAAGGGGATCCAAGCTCAGGAGTTCTTTCTGCGGTCTGTGAAAGCTCATAAAACCCTTTTTATGTGAAGAAGGTGCACAGCTGAATTTCCAACAACAACTCAACTTCAAATTTACAGGTATATTTCAAAAAACCCCTGAAAAACTGGGCTTCTTATGTTACAAGGCCACTGTGAAATCAGGCCAGAGCCCGGGGTGTTTCAGCACATCAGCACCAGCGGGTCTCACCTGCAGGGAGCTGTGACTGAATCTGGACAAGGCTTCCCACATCTGCTGCAGGAACCAAGAGCCCCCAGCCTCCATCAATCACTGCCCAGAACCAACCCCAGCCTGCCCAGCCCAGTGCTCCTGTGCTGGGATTCCCTCACAGCTCACAGATCTCAACCTTGCTGCTCCAGGGAAATGGAACTGCTCCCAGGGGGGAATGACCGGGGACGTGATCTGCAGGGAGCTGGTTCATTTCTGAGAGTGCAAAATTAAAACTTGTCAAGTGATAACTAGTCAAAAGCTCCATTTATTTTTATCAGCAGATTGCCTTAAAATTCAGGCAGTTGGCAGAGATGCTAAATACTGGCACTGAGAGATTCCCAACGGGCTTGTGAGAGGTTGCAATTAGCCAAAAAAGCTTGATTTAATCCTTTTCAATGTGGCCACTTTAACTCCATTAGGTTGTTTTGGTTTTTCAACAAGCTCTTATACCTGTTTGATGGTTTTTTAAAAAATCTCTAGCATTATGCTGGAGTATTACTTTAACTGATAATTCCTGGGCACTTGGAATGGACCTTGGAATCCAATACAACGGTTTTACTGGTACAAATGAAAAAGCAAGTTTTTATCTACAGCTACTCTGCATGGGCTGAATGCAAGGCTTTGGAAGGATTTCCTTGATATAGTGTTTATTTGCATTTTATATGCTCTGAACTGAAGGAATGCAAGATGTAAAGGTACAGTGGATATCCTCAAGGGCTCCTCTTTCTCCTTGCTGCAGCGTTGCTGTTCATGCAAGGGAGAAACACTCAGAACTCCGTGGCGAAGCAGAGAAGGAAAATCTGCTCTGCCAACAGACCCCGAGCGCCTGGAGTTTTTATGTAACTCACTTATTTTTTTTATTCAAATCTGTTCTGCAGCGGGCAGGGACTGATCCATTTGCCTGCAAGGCCAGCACATTCCTCAGAGGGGACAAGTGTGACTGCTGGGACAGACGATGTGTGCCTGCAGGGACAGACGATGTGTGCCTGCAGGACAGACGAGGTGTGCCTGCAGGGACAGACGATGTGTGCCTGCAGAGCAGACGGGAGGGAGGGATGTGAGCGGGACCCCCGGCAGCCGCAGCCTGAGCCAGCGCCGCGCGCAGCGCACGCAGCACAGAGATCTGCATCCTCGCTGCCCAAATGCTATAAAATACTGAGCAAAGAGTTGGAGGTTATGGTAGATTAACCTTTAGAACCTACAACTCTGCTTACAGAAGGAGAAAGGCAAAAACATTTCAGAATGCATTAACAGGGGTATCCAACACAGCCGAACGCTGAATTAAGGATTAGTGCGGCTGTGCTGCTCATGTGAGCAGCTTTGTTCACTCCTCTGAAAAAGATATTAGAGTGCTGGAGAACGTTCTGCAAATGACAGCCACGGAGATATGAGGAATTAGGCAAAAAAAGGAGATTACAGAGGGACCTCATTAAGATATACACAAATTTTGAAAGAAGTAGGCATGACAGACCATACAAAGGTTTGAATGTGTGTCAAATACAACAGAAATAGAAACTAGCTTGAGCTCTAAAATAGGAAAATTGAGACAGATTTGTAGTTTCATATATTACAATTTAAACTATGTAGAACACCCAGTCACAAATACTTAATTACATAATTTAAAAAAATAGAATTTAATATTTTTTGAGAAATCAGTGATAATAGTTTTACCAAGGAAAGGCCAGATAAGCTAAGACAGCATTTATAATGCTTGCATTTAAGTAGATCATATATACATTCTTTATTTCTTAAGATTTGCACCTCATCTAAAAAAGTAGCTACAAAAATACTCTATACAAGTAAACTCTACAAAATCCTCCATCGCACCCAGTGCACCAAATGCTGCTGGAAATGGCTGGGAAGTCCCATGGAGACACTGATCCTGCATTTTGAGTGCAGACACCTGCCAGCCACCTGCCCTAGGGCAGAGCCACGTCCTGTCCCCACACCCCCATGGTGACACGAGAGCTCTGTCTGTCCCCACACCCCCATGGTGACACGAGAGCTTTGCCCTGCCCAGTTCCCCTCTGGGACAATTCAGGCCAGGGACACCCCGAGTGACAAACACACCAACACCACAGGGATGCTCAGAGTGCAAACCCAGAGCAGCCTCTCCACAGCTCCACGCCAAACTGGGTGTCCAACACTTTTTCCCTTCCTCTGCCTTTCCCAGCAGCCTGGTCAGGGCTGGCACCCCCAGGACTGCACAAAGAATTGGCATTTCCTCCGTGCTTTGAAAGCTCAGGGGAAAATCACACACTGCAAAGGTTGTAACCATCAAAGGCAGGAATAAAACCAGTAGGAAAATAGAAGATCTTTTCTTTTACCTGAGCAAGAAGTATTTCTGTCTTTCCACTGAACGTTTTTGCATTTTATTTGATTTTGTCTCTCTTTCCGCAGACGTTCTAGTCTCTGAGCTTGAAAAGAAATATTACAACTATAAGTTTGTCAATGAAAGTTTACTATAAACAAAGACATAATTAACTACCTTTATATGAATAAAGATGTTTTATACTGCATATGTAGGGGAAAAAGTCATAAAATTTTAAAGGTGGCACCCCTGAAAAGCAAATACCAACAAAAACATGAAAATGTTCTTGATTTATAATTGAAATTAGAGGATATAAAACATTAATAGAGATCATAAAGATAGTATTAACATGGAAGAGAATAATAAAATGTGAAAACTTCTGTGATTAATATGACATTTCATTATATAAATCATTAATAACGGTCTTAAAGGAATTTTAATGCACAAATGAACTGAAGTGAATATTACATTACAGGAATAAAATTACTGTTATGAATTACTCTACCCGTTTCAAAAATTAAAGATAAATGAACTCAGACTAGACTATTAAAGTTTTAAATATAAAATCCTTTATCTAAAAATCATGAAAATTATAAAATGTCAAAGCGATATAAATTAGCACAGCTTTTTCTTCAGTAGGCTGAAACAGTTTATAGGTAGTAAAATAAATGATTTGTATCTTCACAACATTAGTCAAATCCTAAAATGAATATAATATTTCTTTACATATATTTTGACTCCATCTTCAAAATATAGTTGATAAAAAAAGCCCCAAATAGTTCTGATACCAAAGAACTTGCAGCCCAGGGTACCAGACAACAACTTAAATTACCTTTTTTTCTAAAAAAGTAAGATTTTCTTTGGGGAAAAAACCTGACAGAAGCCACCCAAGACAATGACCCCAAGAAACCACTGATGTCATGAAGTGCCCATTCAAAATAAGCAGATTAGACTGGGAAGTAGAACTAACAGTGCTGATCCCCAAAGGAAACAATTTGCTGGATATATTAGCAATTTTGATGTATTGAGATAATTCATTAACTAAAATGGGTTTGTAGAAGAGATTCTAAAATGCTAAATTACTCTGACAATTTTTGGATACAATCGGAGTTCCCCGAGCCTTTTCAGCAATTGAAAATCATTAATAAATATTTTCTATTTTCTCCACCTCCTGTCAAAACAAATGTACAAGAGCACAGTCACCACCTTCAGTGACTCCGTCCTGTTCCTCTACCTAGAGCTGATCCCAAATGACCATTTCACTGTGGGACTGTGCTACAGCAGCACCAAATCAGATGGAATGATCAGCACCTATTAGAAACGTGAATCATTCAAGGGTCACTCTCACAGGCAGCCAGGGAAAGCTTTTGGTGTGAAAAACGTCACAGACCAAACGCAGTTGTGGTTTCATTAACGGTCAGCACCGAGCTGAGCCTTTGCTCCTGGGGAGTTTGCTGCTCCCACAACACCTGGCACTGACCCAACACCTGGCACTGACCCAACACCTGGCACTGACCCAACACCTGGCACTGACCCCTCCTCCCGACCTGCCAGAGCTGAGGCAGAAAACCAGCTCCCCCAGTGTCCCATCCCTGACCTGAGAACATGCCCCCAGCTGGCACCTGAAATGGCTTCAACCCATACTTCAAATGGAGATTATTCTATCAGTCTGCTCCCTGGGTGAAACGATCCTTCAGGATTATTTTCCGGAGCAATTCCATAAATGTTCAAACTTTGCCTCTCCTTCCTCAGGAGCTGCACCATGCCCTGAAGTGCCCCAGCCCCAGGGCAGCCTGGCACCCTGGATTCCCACCCTGGATTCCCACCACGCCTCCCTGGCAGTTTGGGCTATAATTCAGTTTATTTCCAAACCTCACTCTCCACTACAGGAGATCAGTGCCCTGCCTTTTCTGGAACCTTTCACAACTTCCTACTTGTAAAAGGCATTTCAGTATCTCCACCACCACACACATTTTCCTGGTGAAGCAGAGCACAGAGGTGCTTTCTGGGCTCTAGGTGGTGTTATAATACCTGCAGAAATAATTTTTAAAAAAATATACAGAAACAGAAAAAAAGAGGTCAGTATTGACCACCGCACACCAACCTTCTCGTCTATATTTTACCTCACAGAACTCCTGTTCATAATATTCCTCAGGTCTAAGCAGAAGTATGGATATCCCTCGCATGAAACACCACATGGGAGAGCTTTCTGCCAGTCACGACAAAACGAGTGTATTTTGCAAAGGTGTTCACCCTTAAACTTTCTAATTTGGTACCTTAAACCCTAGCTCAAGGTTTTTCTCAGAAATAAAACTTTAGGAGACAAAATACAGACAAATCATTCCCTTTGCTGGCTCACATCAAACTTCATTCCTCTCTTTTATAACAGATACATTTGATGCCTCACTAGGCAGGCTTTTTCTCAGAAAATAACTATCCTGTTCAAAAGTTAACACCCCTCCAGACAGTAACAATAGAGATATCAAAGACTGTTCATGTACTTTGGATTTAGATTTGATGTCTTCACAATTTGAATTTTTTTATATATATAAAACTGACTACCTCAATGTTCCTCTGTACAGGAATAGGTAAAACAGCAATTAAAGCTCAGTTGACAGCACACTAAAGTAACTGAATCATTACGTATCCTTCTATAAAAGGGCCTCAACATCCCAAAAGACGTTTGACAGACACCAAGCCAGTCACGCTCTGGTTTGTCCAGACTCAGGGAAGCTGAATATGAAAGGCCAGAGCTGCTGCAAACACCACGCACCTGTGTTTGATCGTCTTCTGATTCCAAAGTCCCAGCTTGAGGTAATGTCGACTGATTGGGAATATACATAGCCCTGAGTGTCCCCGTTGCTCCCCTGTGGTTCTGACCCGTTATCCCCATATGCTGACGAGGGATTGAACTTCTCCAGGTCAACATCGTGATCGATCAGGACCATCTCGCACATCCCTGTGTCATCGCTGGTCACGTGCGACTGCCGAATGTGAGCGAGGATAATGGTTGGGTTGTCCAGGAAAGCCATTCTGTCCACAGGGCCACCTCCTCACTGTACTATCTCCTCTCCATCTTGGAGCATGGACACACGTACCTAGGGGTAAGGCACACAACATTTTAGGAAAAAAACCCCTCCAAACACAAAAAGCTCAGACCTCCATTCCAGAAGGCTGGGGTGCACAAATCCTGACTGACTTCGGGCAAGCTGTTTGATTACAGCTCACTTAGCTACACTGGTTACTGAGATCCATTTAAGGAACAGAGGGGTTGGAGGACAGCTTGAAACCTGAGTCCCAGGACAACAGAACACAACAGACACCTACAGACAGGTCCCAGTGCTCTACAACACATGGCTGCTGTAAGGCAAAATACCCCGCAGTGCTGCACATAGGAGGATGGCAAGAGAATACAGACCAGAAACATCTGCCTATTCCAACTAATCCATTTACAAAACCAGCAGGGTTTTGCATTTCTTTTCACCCATCGTAAGCGCGTTACTGTTTTGCTTTTGCATCCCCACACCAACTCCTTGACTGCCTTATTACAGACCCTCTTCAGGTTTTGTATTTCCAGGAAAAACTCTAAACATGAAGAGATTAGTGTCTCAGGGCAGAATATTGAACATCTGCTGCTGCACGGTGCTTCACACAGGGCAACTGCTGTAACACAGAAAGCTCTGTGACCAAATACCACATGCCTGAGCTCTAAAGCACTTTAAGAACAGTAATTGCCACTTACCTAAGATATTTCATTCAGAGCACTCAAGTGGCCTTTTGAAACAAAGTAGAGGGCAAAAAGGAAAAGGAAAAAAAACCCCAAACCACAAAACCCAAACCACGCTCACGTTGTTATCTGATTTTTCTGTAGCTGTGGATTTGTAGTTACGTCAATCTAATTCAAGCCTGGGCTGACTCCGACAGGGGCAACTCCATGCCCTGCCTGGCCCTGCTCCAGGAATTCCACCACCTCCCAAAGCTGGCAGTGGGGTGAGCTGGATCAAAATATGACCTGCTGAAAATTACCTAAAAAGAAAAAAAATAATTATTCCTGTTCATGCAGTGCATCCATCAGTGAGCAGTGGCAGGAGCCATGGGGACACCTCCACCTGAGGGGGCTCGGTCTGAGCTCACACATAGGGCAAGACTAGATGTAAACTCCAGAAGTTGAAATCCCCACTGCTTTTCTACTCAGAGAAAAACACTTTAACTTTATAGAGCTGCGTGGGTGTGTTTGGGATTTTGAACTCAGAAACACCAGCAAGCCCCTGTCCTTGCAACACTGCTGTTTAAATCACACGAAGCCACGTGCCATGAAAACCTGCTAAAAGCAGCAGGGAAGGGAAGGGAAGGGAAGGGAAGGGAAGGGAAGGGAAGGGAAGGGAAGGGAAGGGAAGGGAAGGGAAGGGAAGGGAAGGGAAGGGAAGGGAAGGGAAGGGAAGGGAAGGGAAGGGAAGGGAAGGGAAGGGAAGGGAAGGGAAAGGAGCAGCCAGGCTTGTTCCAGGCCCAGCGAATGCATTTTGCCATCTCTCCTTACACTTCCAAGGGGAAAGGTGTAGGGAAAGGTGCACTGACACAGAGGGGCCCATGGAGCACCTTCTGCATTTAGACAGTTGGAAGCAAAAGTAAACCTTCATTTGGACACTCATCTAACCATGACAAAAGCAACATTTTGAAGGTTTATTGTAGATTGCAAACCCTCCACCCCTACCAGTGTCCTCCCTCCCAGCAAACATCGGCATCCACTAATGACAACACTCAATACGTAGAGACTTACAGCTTTCAGAATTTTAGACTTTTTTTTCTCCCTTGACTGCAAATATCGTAGGGTGTTTTTCAGAGACTGTCCCCTTTCTGCTTTAAAAAATATAGACAAATTCAGAAGTATTACATTAAACAACAGACCCAGCAGCAAAAAGAAATTCAATAAAGGAACGGTAGAGAAACAAACCTGACATGCTGCTGGTTATGAATACACTACTGTTACCATACATTGTAATAAATTATGCTATTAGTGAAATAATAGTGAAATAACCAGCAGGGTCCTTGGAGACCCTCAAAGCCCAACTGGACACAGCCTGGAGCTTTGCTGGCCCTTCCTGGAGGTGGGAGTTTGGATGGGATCTCCAGAGGCTCCTGCCAGCCTCGGCAGCACCGCGACTCCAAGCTCTATTTTAATTTTCTGGCTCTTTCCATCCAAGTAAGTAGGGCTGCTCCTGAGGGAGTTCTCACTGTGCTCCAAGGGAGAGGCCACAAGGCAAATGTCCCACCCGAAGGCAGCCATCGATGTGTCGGGGCTCTGACCCTGCACCAGTGTGACCAGCACAGTGTGGCTCAAAAAACACAGACACAACCAAGTACAGCTTATGGACATTGCAAAACACGTGTTGAGAACGTTCCTTAAACTGAATTATTTCTACTCACTGATTAGGAAAGGCCACGTGTACCTGCAATTGGCAAAAACTTGTTTAAAAAAGCAACAGCCTCAGGCATCAGAAAGGTCTGCAAACTCCCAATCAAAAATTACTGCTGCCCCATCAATGTGTCATATAAATGTTGGCATGTTAATTGTGTATTTATAAGATTGTTAATGGTTAGTTAATTTACCTCCCACACTATTATTGTACTTGAAATGATTTAATGTCTGCTGAGGGAGTTAACAACATGTAACAGCAGATGCGAGAGTTTTACCTTTATACTCTGCACCCCGACTTCCTGCCATTAACAGTCGTGTGCTAAATCAGCCAAGCTTCTTCCCAATTGTACACGTGCAACTGCTTTTCCCATAAACCTGAGCGGTGAGAAAGTGCTGGAAATACTACAAGTTTAACACAAACATATTTTTATTTCCTCCTCTTCAGAATTTTCAAAAAGATACATTAAAACTAATTTATCAACACATAGATGCAAACTGGAAACTCTCTGAACAGTCAATATCCTTCGGGAAAAAAAAAAAAAAGTTCAGACCCCCAAATTCAGTTCAGGTTTTGATGCCATATTTAGCAGTTATAGCCTACAGAATTCTAACCAGTTCCTCCCACTGATAGAGGCACAGACCTGCTCTGAGGAACAGTGACTTCCAGTGAGAGAGAACTCAGAGAAGCAAAGTTCAGTTTTGCAAACCCTTACACAAACACCTTGAAGGTTCCAGAGAAATCACAGACGGAAAATCAATTTCTAGATCTGCTGAGATCTGCCAGCACACCCCTCCTGCACTCCTACACCCATACACCATCACCACGTCCTCGCGGAGGAGCTGAATTTAACGGAATTCAGGGACTTTCTGGGCATCAGCACCTTATACATCCCTTAATCATAAACAAAATATAAATGTTCTTCTAATACTTGCGCTATACAAATAATATTCTACTATTGAATAAACCACTTTGCAGGCAGCTGTCAAACATACTCTGCGCAGACACTAAAACCGAAGAGAGCGATGTGAAATCTCCAAAATTTTAGAGTTTGGGATTTCTGTACAAGAGGATACACAGGCTGGGGTTTCAGTGATGTACTGATTGGAAACACCCGTGATCCATCACACAAGTGGACAGAGACCTTCACTTCCTTCCTGATCTTTATTATTCACCTATCTAACTTTCTGCACATTGTCTGATCAACTCCCCGGGAATGAATGCTCCCTCTCCCCGTCTCCCTGGCCCTATCCCTGATTCTGCCATGCCCCAAGGCCCCCGGAGAGCACAGCCCCCCATCAGCCTGGTGCAGTCACAGAACATCCCCAAAGATGTCAAATTGCACCATCAAGAGGCTGAATGCCTTGCCAGGATTCACAGGAACTTTGTGGCAGAATCAGACAGCTGCATCTCAGTCTACTATTTTTATCAGCAGTATTCCTCTTCCAGTACCCCACGGCTATATTTATGGCATCGATAGACTCTCCCAGCGAGGGAAGCAGGGCTTTATGCAGATCAGCCTCATTCATAACCCGGCACACAATGAGGAATGCAGCGCGCGCTAACAAACGACTCCGCTCCCAGGAGGTGACACAAAGGTCTTGGAAAAGGATCTGCAGCTATACAGGCTGTACCTTAAACACACAGCTGAACACAGCCGAATTTCGGGAGGCAGCTTCATCATCACAACATGTTAACTGTTCTTGTGACCCTCCTGCTTGCTTGATGCACTGCAATTATTTAAATAAAGATCGTCTCGCTCTCCTGTTTCCCCACCGAACGCCCCACACAGAGTATCATATCTGCATGTTAACCTACACGAGGTGACAACGAGATATCAAAGCGAGCGTGAGATTAGGGGAAAGGACAAGCTGAACCTCACGACTGCCATCCCTCCCATCCATCCCGAGTCAGTGCAGACGGCAGCAGGCACAGCTGGAACCGCGCTCCGTGCTGGACCCACTGCCTGGTGGGACTGCGACCATGTGCCAGCCCGTGCTCACTGCTGTTTGCAGGGGAAACGTCTGACCTTGAGCGGGAAAAATGCTGACTGCAGCTCTCCTCACTTTGGGGAAAACACAGCTATTCTGGAATGGATTTTCTGGGGTTTTTTTAAATATACACAGTGGCATTTGACAAAATGCCTCGCTCTCACTGCCCAGCGCAAGGCGCCTCGTCACTGTCACTCCCTCACCAGCACGAGAGCTGGGGCAGCCGTGCCTCACCTCCACACCTGCCAGCAGCGGGGCAGGGCCCTCTCTGCACCCACGGCCCCAGCCCTGCTCCCTCCTGCAGGTCCTGACACGTTTTCCAGCCCAACCACAGATTTCCTCGGTGAAGTGACACCAGTGCCAGCAGGCACCTTCACACCCTGAACCTGTCCCCGTAAGCTCACAGGCTCCAGGTCAGAACCTCCCAGCTCCACCAAACGCCCCGCGGTGCCACCAGCACATCTCCGACTGAAACACTGTCCCTGAACTGACAAGCCAGTGCCACCTTTCCACGGCACCTTACAGGAAATATTTTCCTCACATGAAGGGTTGATATTTTTGCCTTTCATGCTTTGAAATACACAGACCTCTAAATAAGCTACAAAAACCAATAAAATCAGAGAAAGCTGTCAGCAACTAAAAATGTTCTGCTGCAGGAAAGAGCTACAACTTTGAAGTTCCACCAGTTTTAACTGAATGATTTTAAGAGACCTCCAGTTCTAAAGCAGTTCCAAATTCTCCACAAAACTCTGAAGCCAAATCCTGCAATGTATCTTCCTCTCTAAATTATAAAAGTAAAAAGTGAGAAGCAGGGGAAAAAACTTCCTTCCTCCTGTTCTGCAAAGCTGTAGCTTTTTTTTTTTAATAGGTTTAAATTCACTATCCTCCTTAAAGAAGTAATAAACAATTAAAGCTCTATTAAAATTAAACAAAACTATTCCAAAGACACAACTTGTGGAAGGTCAACTTGGATCCAAGACAATTACTAACAAACTCAAAACACAGCAAGCTGGAAAAATTATATACCACTGCAGGTCATGTTATCATTCAAGGGCTTCCATAGTCCCTGTACTCAAACACCTCCTTGACCGTAGCTCTTTAAAGTGATCTTTAAAAACTAATGAAAAAGATAGGCAGATTAGAATTAAAAATTGATTTTTCCCCCAACGTCATATAAGCAGGAACAGGACGGCATAAACATACTTCAAAATTTATGATTCAGGTTATATGAAATAATTTCCCAGTCAACTTCTGTCTGCAATTGCACAAGAAATGGTTCTGGTTATCTGCATTTGCAGCAGCACAAATAATCAACCCCCTCAAACACAGACAGATCCTGGGCAGGCAGGATAAAGGAAAGTGAACTGAAATATACGAACATTCAAGTCTATGTTTCAGCAAAAGCTCAAGTGCATTTAAGAGTGAATACTTATCTGCACAAGCTGTCACTCACACTCTGGTCCTATCATTAAAAAGGAAATAATCATTTACAGTCATATAAAGAGGCTCTCTCACAAGAGAGACTGGAATTGGGAAGTTATGATGAGCAAACACTACATTACACACAACTTCCAACAAATTATTTGTTCGTTTCCAGACCTGTAAATCAATCTGGCATTAGCTCTGTATTTCTGAACTGCTTGGAACTTGGCTATACTTTTGTTGTCATACTAATCAGGATGCAAATTACACCAATTCCGATATTTTAATTACTGAGCTTTAGAGGGGGGAGAAAATATTGGGGTATGCATGGGAAGTATTCATTCTTTCCTGATCTTGTCAAATCTTTGTTTAATTGCAGATAAGTTGATTCTCTGCTAACCTGAGAAATCTTGCATCAAGATTTTAAGCAAATAAATAAGTATAAAAATGCAGAGATTATAAATTAGGGCAGACAAATCTGTATCTAGACTCGTGCCTGCAAAGAGCATTCTATCAATATAGTGAAATGCTAATCTCCTAATTAACAACCTAATTAGGTAATTATGGCTTTGCAGAGGGATGCCTAAATGAAATATGACAACATGGTCACCTCTTTATATGGCACCTGTGGGCCTTTTCAGCTGTCACTGCCGAGAGTGCAATATCAATTTGAACAGATGACAAAGTGTTGTCATTTTTCATTCAGATATTGTGCTGAGTGCTGGGCTCGAGGCCGCTCCGAGACGCCGCGTCTTGCCTGGGCTCTGCCTCATCTAAATATGTGCAAACACTTCGCTTCATTTTTAATGTCTCTGATTAGGCTTGGTTTCTCCTGCTGTCTGCAGGCATTCCCTGACACACGCCACAGCTGCAGTGTCACACTGGGAGGACCCACAACCCCGGAACCCCCGTGACCCAATTTCACAGCACGCGTGCGGGAGAATCGCTATCCAGAAAAAATATCTGAGCATTTCAGTTCATTTTTGAGGCTGAACTGCTGCTGGCTCTAAAATAACAAAACAAAACCAGAGTGCCCTGTAAATAACACATTATAACACTCATTTTACTTTTATTCCTGCTGAATACTCTTTCCCATGGGAACAGCAGTCCCCATCCAGGAGAAGGTGAAGGGACTTTTACACAGAAAGCTGGGAAGGAACGCTTTCAACAAATGTGCTTTTCCATGGAACACCTTTTGTCACCCATATGCCTAAAATGCTTTAAAACAATTCGCTGAGCTTGAACATTCCTAAAGGACATCAACCTGTCGGAGTGGGTCCGGAAGAGGCCACAAAGATGATTAGAGGGATGGAGCACCTCTGCTGTGAGGAAGGACTGAGAGAATTGGGCTTGCTCAGCCTGGAGAAGAGAAGGCCCAGGAGTGACCCAAATGCAGCCTTCCAGCATCTGAAGGGAGTCCACAGGAAAGATGGAGAGACACTACACACAAGGGGTGGAGGGACAAGACGCAGGGAATGGCTTCCCACTGCCAGAGGGCAGGGATAGGTGGGATATTGGGAAGGAATTGTTCCCTGGGAGGGTGGGCAGGCCCTGGCACAGGGTGCCCAGAGCAGCTGTGGCTGCCCCTGGATCCCTGGCAGTGCCCAAGGCCAGGCTGGACACTGGGGCTTGGAGCAACCTGGGACAGTGGAAGGTGTCCCTGCCCATGGCAGGGGGTGGAGTGGGATGGGCTTTGAGCTCCCTTCCAACTCAAACCACTCTGGGATTCTGTGATAAATAAAATACCTTATTGTAGAGAGGAGAATGAAAGCACAGGCTGGGAATGCCCAAATATTAGACTAGAGCTTCTATTTTCACAATTCTCAGTGTGATATTCAAGAGTCTAAAAAACCTAATGAGTTTTATAAACACCTATACAAGCTTCAATCTCAAAAAAACTGAACAAACCAGAAAGCTTCACCGTTTTACCCCTTTGCTACTGAGAGAGATGCTACTCTGTTTGGGTTTTACACACACAAAGGTCCCCAGGCTCACAGAAGCTGCCTGGGCTGGAGCCAGGACAGAGCCTGGGGACACGCTGTAGGTCCAGCCAGCCCAGGGGCCCTCAGCACAGCTCTGCAGCAGCACCACAAAGGGTGGTCTGACACTGCTGTGCCAGGCACGGGGTTGTGCCTTAAACAGCAGCACCTGTCAAAACAAACACTTCGGTCTCTGTCAGTTTCTTTGGGTTGTTGCCATTCCACTTTTGAGTGCATGTAAATATTTTTATTGCATTAAAAACATGACCATAATTTATTTTTTATAATATAGCAGCATGCAAGTTGCTTCTGACTTCAGAAACACTCATGATGATCAGACCTACTTAAAAATGCCTGAGACCTTCAACCCCTTTGGGACTTCATGTCAAATGGAACTGGACAGATTCACATTTCTTCAGCAAAAGATGAATCCCCCATCCTTCTGACTTTTAATTCTGGGTCTGTCTCTTTCAAGAGCACACAAAACATATTCAAGGAGCTTTGTTTTGCTTTCAAAATAATGGATTTAGATACAACACTTCTCAGGCAATAAGCAAACAAGGTAGGGATTGCCCTTGTGCTGTCTGTGATATGAAACTGAGCTGACAGACAGTGAACAACAAGGCATCACCGTTTGATGGAGCTCCTCAGCTCACACACACACACAGTTAATATTAAAACACAGCCTGGGGTCTGTGCCAGAGGCTCTAACAGAAAAACCCTCGAGAACTGCTGCTACAACACCTGAGGCAGCCCCTCCCTGCAGAGCAGGTCCCAGGAGTGGGGCAGCGGCACCGCCAACCCCACGATGGCATCGACACCCCTGTGAGAGCCCTCTGGGTGCCACCAGGGCTCTGCTCCCACAGCTCAAACCTGCCCCTTCCACCACCTGAACGGGAAGAAATGAAGAGAGCCTGAGCCCTAACCTCATTTCTCAGCCAGTGTCATTTGCCCTTGGACATCAGAAGGAATTCTGGATAGCAAAAGGAATTTCTTCACCAAAGGGGTTGTCAGGCATTGGAAGGGGCTGCCCAGGGAGGTGGTGGAATCACCAGCCCTGAGGCGTTCAAGGAACGACTGGATGTGGCACTCAGTGCTCCGGGCTGGCTGATAAGGTGGTGGAGGGTCAAAGGTTGGACTCGATGATCTCAGAAGTTCACTCCAACCTCAGTGATCGTGTGATCTCCGAAAAGAGTGGCCACATGGGTGATGGGCTGCTCCTGCACGGGGATGTGACCAGTACACTGTCACTGGTCACCACTGGTCACCATAACTGACCTTTCCATACAGGTGGGTGCTTTTCACGCTCACAGCTTCGAAGGGTTGGGAAAATTCATGCTACAGAATGCGTTACACAGATCCCTGCGCCAGGCGGCTTCACCTGCCGAGGCCTTCACTGATCCAAAGGAAATGCACAAGAATGTAGCTGTTACTTGTTATTTTAACATTTGTTATTTCTTATTTTAATTAGTTACTTGTCGCAACTGGGTGATAATTTAAACAACAGATGAGGAAAGGGTGTTACAACAAAGACCTGAAACATGACTGATACAGAAACGTACTAAATTGGTTCTCCCTGCTTCAGTTATTTCTGTACAAGTCTATACGTACATGCTGATCTCAATTTATTTTTAATCTAACCCAAAAAAGTGTCCGTGAATGGAGCTGTTCTGAATTTGGAAAAGCAACTGAGAGAGCCTAACTCCCAGTCTTGCATCTACCTGATAATCCCCCGATGCCTAAAGTCGTGTAGAACACACCCAGGATATGCAAGCTTGGCTCTGGCATCTCTGTTTAGTCAATTACCAAACTTCCACTAGCACGGAAATCAAGTCATTGACAAATGCTGTGTCTCCTGGACAGCTTTCCCGCTCCCCCACCGTTCGTGCGGTGTTCGCAGTTGTGATGGCACTGGCGAGCAGGGGCAGAGAGGAGAGCCCCATCCAGCAAGGCACTCGGGTGCGATCGTGCCCAAAGCGCCCGCCTGGGAACAGCTGGGCAGGCAGGAGCGGCCAGGAGACGGGGACAGGGGCGTGTGACAGGGACACGGGCATGTGACGGGTGATTTGGATGGGGTGACTGGCACCCGGCCAGGGACCGGCGGCACCCGTGGGCCCGGCGCTCCCCACGGGGCGCGGGCACTCCCAGAGCACCGGGGGGATCCCGGCCGGACCCGTGCCGGTCCCTGACGCTCCAGCCGCACCCACCT
>VZTG01001555.1:0-117134 GCA_013397845.1 Melanocharis versteri
AGAGAAGGGGGGAAAAGAAAAGTCTATTTTAGAAAGTTCATATATGTGTTAGAAGCCAAAACATCCCTTCATTTGTATGAACACAAATCAGCTGCAGCAGGGATAGTGAAAGGCAAACTCGGTCTTAAATGCTTTGTTTTACTGCTAATTTAAACATTTGAACGTAATGTTCTTTGTGATGCTTATGAACAAAACCGCAGTTGTTCTACCAGCTCTGAGGAGCTCTCACTGTCTATCCTTCTGCATCTCGTAGGTTTTGTATCTCACTGATACATCTGATAATGTGGTGCAACATCTGCTTTGTATGTTGAGCATTGCCGTGCTGAAGCTTCAGCACTGGCAGGGCAGATGGAGTTTTGTGGTGGTTGGTGAACACTAACCCAGCCCCAGCTGGCACCAGGGATGGCTCTGAAAGGGCTGTGGCTCATTTGCAGGGCTGGAGGAACATGGCATGCATGATCGTTGGCATGCCCACTTGTTGGAATGCCAACAAGTGGAGCAGGAGCTGGGAGTAAACCCAGGTGGACATTTGTTGGAGGTGTGATGCTTCCAGCCTGTCCCTGACGTTTGGCTGGCTGCAGGGATGTGCTCCCCATCATGTCACCTCACTGGGGACAAAGTGGACAGGTTACCTTCCTCATGCAGGGAAATAATATGGTGTCACTGTGCAGGCGAGCACTCGGGGCTCCCCAGCTGGGGGGATGCTGGGCTGCCTCTGCAGCCTGCTGGGCACAGGTGCCCCTGGGCAAGGGGATATGCCCGCCCTGCTCCAGACTTTCTTTGGTCAGGGATTTCCAAAGTTAAACTACATGAACCGCAGCGTGGGAACCCAGGAATGACATTAAAAAAACAGCAGCTCTAGATGTGTGGAGTTGTAGTAAAGCTGCTGCAGTAAAGCTGGGCTTAGACCAGGATGAAAGAGTTCAATGAAAGCAAGGTACCCAAATCTTTCCTTCCTCTCAGGGACGTCGGAAGGCGCACTTTGTCCTAGAGCAGGGGCAGAGCCCCACGCCCCTGACAGCAGTGTAGCCCTTCTGCTGTCTGATTTGCAGTGGTGGAAGCGCAGGGTGAGAGCAAGGCTCCATAGCACTGGTTCATGAAGGGTCAAACTGCTGTGCAGCTAGTCCCCTGATTTATTAGGAAACTGTTCTTCCTTCTCCCATTGCAATGGGAAGATCAGCAGGCAGGAGAAGTAACACATCGTAGATTCATAGGCTCACACTGACATTTCGTGAACAGCAGAGAAAGGACCAAACGCAAAAAAACCCCAACCTGGCTCCAAGTTGATGATTTACACTGTTTTCTCAGGGTCTGTTTGCCAAGCAGCTGGTGTTTTGTGCCAATGGCTATTACAGAAGAGCTTTCTTTGATAGATACTGTGAATGAACACTACACAGTTTATCTTAAAACAAAATCCCCCCCACTGCTTATATGGGCTGGTAGGGAACGAGGGAAAGAAAAAGTTAGGCTTTGTTGGTTTTTTTACGTAGGACTGAAAGCACATTCGGGGGAGCCTGCACTATCTGTGCAAAAACGCAACAGATGAATCCTATTAATGGATGGAACATGTGGCTGGGTTCAAGCTAGAGTTGTCATTTGAATATAGAAGTCAAAGCCAATTTATTGTAACATATTTTTCTTTTCAAAATATTTTAGGAAAGACAAAAAAGTTTGCGCAACGACTTGGCAAGCAGGTCTGTTGAGAGGAGGTATTTTCTATCTTGCAGCTAACATAAGGGCTGAAAAATGTGGCAGTGCCGAGCAATCCTAGATTCCTTCTGGAACTGAAAGAAAGTGTGCAGGATATAATTGTGTAAGAGCCCAATAAATTTGAAGGGTGGGTTTGTAACACTGCCTTGGGGGCTGCAGGTGGCTCCAGAAGAAAGTCATGGTTTTTATTTCAGTAACAGTCTTCAAATACTTTATCTAACTAGCTACGCACTCATGTGGCCCCATCTAGAAGCTGCAGAGTTATTTTAAAATAGAAATACCCATAACAATCATTGTGCTTCTTCCATGCCAGATGGTAGGAAGATAAGTGGGTTAGTCTGTAGTGAGTGTGTGTGTTATTGGGGAGGGGAGGGATGCAAAAGCCAAGGCGCAGGAATGAGCTTTCCTGGAGTTTACAAAGAGCTAATCATCAGTGCTCCGTGGTCTTCAGGGCATGGGTAGGCTACGTATGACCAATTCTTGTTTCACTCTTAGTCAGTCCGTATTTGCTCAAATGCCATGGAGGACAGTGGCTGTGGAGCAGAGCTTTACTAGGATAGCAGCCCAGATCCTGGCTCTGCACCATGGTATTGAGAGAACCGCTGCGGAACAGGGAGCATCAGACTCCTGCTGTGGAGTCTCGAGTTGCAAGGCAAAAATGCTGCTGCCTCGCAGGTTATACAGAGTTCTGTGGTTGGTTCTGATGGTGAATTGCAGCCAAGCGGGGCCAGAGAATGGATGTGTTTCCTGACTGTTGTGACCTCTTCAGTGTATCCCATTTTCTTTGTAGCTATGTGGCTAAGAAATACCTGGGTATTGAGTGATCCAACATAGGCTGAGTATTTTTGTGTGTGTACTGAGAAAGCTATTTCCTACATTTGATAAAGGCCCAAGTACCAAACACTGCTGGAGCAAGTAGGCAGAAAACATATTGCTGCCAAGGGAAATAATGGCCAAGAGCAAAGGAGCAGCATACTGCCATTCCATGTACATTCTCATCTTGTATGAGCATGGCTTGAGTCTTCATGTAGCTTCCCTATTGCCCTCTAAAATGACCTTTTGCCATCCCTTCCTTATGGAGCTGCACACTGGGAAGAGGAAGCAGATCTAGATCCCTCCCAAAGACCAGAGAGACCCCAAAACACTCTTCAAGGTCCTTCCCAGTTACACATTTATTTTACTGAGGAAGTTGATACACTCTAAGCCTATTTAATCCTGTTGCTAATGGGATTCAATTAGCAGTCTCTCAGAGATTGCTCTTGTCAGGGAGATGACGGGACGAATGAAAGCAGCACCATTCACCCCACTGTGAAGTATTAACTTACCACCTCTGTATTTTCTAAGAATAGATGCCACTTCTAGCAATAAGTCTGCAGCTTCTCGCTGCTGTTCACCAGATGGTAGGAACCAGCAGACACCGAGCTTGTTCCCCTGTGGTCAAACAAACTGCTGTACAGCCCGATGCACGTTTCCTGAAAGATCCCCAGGACGGCTCTGTTACTTCTGTTAATGTTTCCCAAGCTCCTGGTACAATATTGAGGTTTTCCACTGGAACCACCTGGCACATTTTCAGAGTCTTTCCTGAGGGATGAAGTTACTCAATTCCCTTCTTACTTTGTCAAAGCCTTTGTATCGGTCACTTGTCCTGAGAGTCTGTGGGCTGTGTCCTGAACTTCAGCTAATTACATAAAAAGGATTATTTCCTTTTCTTGATGCTTGTTATTATTTTCATCCTTCATGAGCCATTTCTTCTGTTTCAGGAACAACACTCTGTGGTAGGCCAGGGATCTGGCCCCACTCCAAGCTCCAGTTCTTGCTCAAATCCAAACACTGGAAGTGGTTACATGAACTCATCCCAGCAATCATTGTTGAATCAGCAGCTGATGGAAAAGAAACAGGCTCTGCAACGGCAAATGATGGAGCAGAAACAACTCCTTCTACAGCAGCAGATGTTGGCAGAAGCTGTAAGTTTACTAATTCCTTATTTTACATGGAAAATATTATCGTAAAAACAATAGAAAAGAAAGCTAAGACAGGGAGAAGAAAGCCCCCTAAAACTTCAAGGTCATTTTGGCAATGCCTAGAACTTCAAGAGTGTGCCTTGCATTTTTCAGCACTTTTCTAAGCCCTTTTGAAACCTTCTTCAGTCTATACAAAACAACTCAAGTGTCCAAGCTACTGCAGTTTCATTACAAGAACAGTCCAAGCTTTATGCTTGGTTTTGAGGCACATGAATATTGTCCGTGGTTTTCTTTGCAAGATAAACCAAGGCGCACTGCTATGCTACTTTGACCTCAGAGGAAAGTTGACTTCCAGGCTCTGTGACCCAGGCAGCATGGTGTAAAATGCCTGTGTGTAAACAAGGATCAGGTACCTTGATTTTGGGGTTCAACACAAGTTTGTGTGCTTGGCTGGGATCGTATATGGGTCCCACTTTCTCTGTTTTTATTTCTGCCTTTCTAGATATCTGTAGCCAGTTCTTCTCTCTCCTTTGGTATCTGAGAGACTAGTTGGGAGTTTCTGGTCATTTTAGGAGACATGGGGGATTCTATCAAGGAAATATTTCTTGACTTTTTGATTTATGCAGAAGAAAAAAGAAGTTTCAAGTCAGCTCTCTGTGCTGCAGTTTTCTGTCAGAATATTTAGCAGAACATAAACTTAATTGCTCAAATAGCTTATCTTAAATAAAATGGAAATTTAATCAGCTTGGCTTTGCTTTTGTATTGTGTACATAGAAATACACATAAAGCTTGCCTACAGTTTTTACATGAATTACAGGGATTTCCTGGGAATCTCCCTTCTTCACGAGGCTATAGGTTGAGCAGGATATAAAAACAAACCTTACAAATCTTAATCAGACCCCTCACTCCCATCATGAATTGTGGAAATGCCTAAATAACACAAGAAAGCCACTTCTCTCAGTGTTTCTAAGTGCTCCTGGGAGAAGAAAATACAGATTTTTCACTAGAAGGTCCATTTGCATGCTGTTTTCAGGCAGATTATCCCCAGATTGCTCTGATGGACTTGCATCACCAGCCAGGGCATGACTCTTTCACACTGACAAGCTGGTCTGCCATTCTGGCAGCTGAGCACAAAACCTGTGCACGTTGCAGAGGAGGTGGGAAGCTGTCCTAGCAGCTGCCCAGTAAAGGCACGTGTGCACCAAACTCACAATTTCCTGCCGTGGGAGCACATATCCCGAGGAGCCATTGCCTGTGGGTGAGCAGTAGCACTCTGGAGGCATCAAATCACACCAATGCTGATGAGAGATTTGGCATTGATTCTGATGCCTGCTCTTTCCGGATTATTATGAGCACAGGGGAGTTAGTCAGATTTCAGTTCAAGGACTTGGATTTTTATCTTCCTCTCGCCAGAGACATGTCCCTGCAAGTTAAAAAAAAAAAATCTCTCCAACTAATATTTTTTTTCTGCAACCTTTCCCTGCTGTCCTTGCCCCAGTTCTTGTACTCCCAATGTAAGAGGAACGACAGCACCTCATACATGTACAGGGAAGCACAGGGCAATGTTGAGTGGCATGAAAACAGCCAGCCCAGAACTATCCTTGCTAAACCATGTGTCCTGCAGCTATCCCCACTGAGGAGAGCTGGGAGGAGCACAAAGCAAGGATTTTGCTGGGTTTTGCGGTCGCCCTCCAGTGTGGGAAGACAGAGTGAGGGAGGGATGGGCATGGCTGTGGATGGGGATGACAAGCTGAAATTGGAAGACACTTTGTACTGCAGTGCAGACACGGCCATTGTTCTCAGAGGCTGAGAGGAAAGTTGAACTAGACTCAAACACAATGCAAACAGCAAAAAGATTTTCATATAGACTTCAGTAGGTGATGGGAGAGTTTCACAAGTGGCTCTCCTGTGGACCAGACAGGGTGAAAGGAAGAAATACTTCTGTTTTGTACATACTGAGAAAAGAAAGAGATGGGCAAAACACAGAGCTAGGAAAGCATAAAGAAAAGCAAATTAATGTACTTCTACTCTAATCCTCTAGGAGAAAATAACTCCACAAGACCAGCTGAACAGACACTTGACAAGACCACCACCAGATTATAAAGACCAAAGAAGGAATGTGGTCAACATGCAACAAGCAAACCAATATCCTGGTAAGTGCCCGTGGGCTCAACAAATCTCTTTCCTTTCTTCCTTCCTTCCAGCTGGAAGACCACCCGTAAGAGCCGTGCATGCATGGGATGACCGGGGCATGATTTTCTGGATATCTACTTCCATCACCGCAGAGGCAGGAGGTGGTGGCTGTGCTATTTACCTTACTGTCCTGCACCACTGAGAAGGGCTGGTGTATGATCTGGTGCTTCATCCAGGCTGATACTGCCTCTCTCAGACATGGGGAAGGAGGGGTGGGTAGCCCTCTCATTAGCACTATCTGGGGCAGATGTGCACCCAAATACTTGATGCAGAGATGTCTTCTTGACTGTGCAACCTCACTGTGTTCAGATGCTTCTCTCATGTATGTGGTGCATCTTGGCTCAGAGACTGAGAGGAGAACCATCCCTCCCTTCAATTGGCAGTTCATGTACAGTGTGAGGACCCTCATACGGATTTTAAGTAGCTCGCATGGCACCACCATGGGTGGTACTTTTGGTCTGTTTAATATGCTGTGGTCGTGGCCTTAGTGCTGCTCTACAAGCAGCATTTCAACAGATCAGTCAAACAGTAGGGTAAAAGCCCTTGCTTTCTGCCAGAACTGCCCAGGGCAGGAAATGCCCAACACTTCAGGACTAGTCCTTTGTTTCAGCTCTTGTGCCCTGACCTCCTTGGAGAGTCTAGCTTTTGAAGCACAGGATTGCTTGTTTGGCTTCTCATAATGTTCACCTTGCTGATTGGCTGAAGGCCACTCAGAGAGCAAAGGCAGAGTAAGGAAGAAATGCTGAGGAGAAAGAGGAGGTGGGGGAAACGCAGCAGATGGGACCAAAGGATGTTCTTTATACTGCAAAAGTGTCTGTGCATGTAAGTATAAAAAGGGTCCTTTCCCTTCTAGTATATTTTTGTATGCAACATGCTAAGGAAAAAAAAGGTTGGTTTTTTTTGTCTTGTTTTTCCATAACTGTTCGCTCTGCAGATTCAGCCAGTGATCTGAGTCCTTCCCTTGCTGCAAAACTTTTTCAGCTTCTATTATGATTTTAATGAGCTCTGAAGTGCAGCACACTCACATGCCACCCCTCTGCCCAATCTGCTGGCTACGTGGGACCCCCAGCCCAGCTCTGCAGGGACGGGCCAGGTTGGGCTGCTCAGGCAGCATTCATGCACTGCTTTGCTCTGCTTACAAGTTCTGGCAGTGTTAAGCTTGCTGCAACCTGGAAACTGCTGCTGGAAACTGCTGCTTTCTAATGGACCTGGATGTTAATCTTCTCCAGTAAATTGGCTCAAGCATGCCAGTGTAATAGCCCATGGTGAGGGCCCTACTTGCTGGCTTGGTACCTCCTGTACTCCCAAAACAAATGCTTTGGCAGCCCCAGAATTTTGCTGGGGAATCTTGTGATTCGGTGTGTTGTTTAAAGGTTTGTTTCTGGAATCGAATGATTAACTGAGACTCTTGGCTTTTACTTAAAAACAATCCATTTCTAGCCTGAGAGAGAAAATGGAAGTGAGTGCAGCCACATGTGTGAAAGACTCCAAAGTGAGTAGATCACCATTGTTATGTGGCTGCTCTTGTTGCTCTTAATCTGATGGACTCTTTGCCAGTCTTGTGGTATTTGGAGTCCCATCTCCTCGGTTTGAAACATATGGGAATGGCAGCACTTGTCCATTCAAATCTCAAGTCCCTGCTGAGTGAGCCCCGGGAGGACAGCGGCCTTTCAGGCGAGCCTGGGAGAAAGGGATGTTCTGGGAGCTTCCAGCAAAGCTACCAGATGGAGCAATTAGGAAACCCTTGCATAAGGGAGTAACAGTAGGGAAACTGTCCCCTTTTTCTGGGAATAGCTTTGCTCAGATCAGGGAAGAAGAAACAAAAAGCTAAATAAAATCACACAGGCTGGAGAAACTTGGTTAAGTATTTTATTTCTCTATACTTTTCCCCACAGTGCCATGCCATGGCAAGAAACCCCCAAGAAAAGAGCAGGTGAATCGAGTAGGGAAGCTGTTTCTCTGAACTGCTGCAGCCTGGGGTGCCCAGCTGCTGTACACAGTGCTTCTGGGGAAGGCATTTCTTCCCATCTGGAAGAAATAAGAATGGAAAATACTTGCGTTAAAAATAAAAGCATAAAAATAGCAAAACAAAGAAAGAGGAAGCTTCGTCTGTTGGCAACAAGTACAACCCCTTCCCAAACACTTGTGTTCTTTAAAAAGTGTAGCATTTGCAGGAGCAGAGTGAGGGTAGCCCTGGGATCTGCTCAGCAGCTGGCAGGGTCACCCCAGGAGGGGCTTCACCCCAGTGTCAATGGAGTGACTCTACAAACTTGTAGTTCAGCTGGAGGGAGAGAACCATCTCTCCCCAGCTTTCTGTTCCAGATCTTTTGAAATGCCACTGAATTCTGTGCCATTCTTCCTCTTTGATATGGGCATAAGGGAGCAAACAATCAGGGCCCCATCCCTATCACCCCTGCAAAAAGATCACAGAATCACAGACAGGTTTGGGTTGGTTAAAGATCATCTAGTTCCAAACCTTCTACCGTGGGCAGGGACACCTGTCACTAGACCAGGTTGCTCAGAGCCCCATCCAACCTGGCCTTGGATGCTTTCAGGGATGGGACATCCACAACTTTTTCACTAGACCAGTGTTTCACGACCCCTGAGTAAATTTCTTCCCTATATCTAATCTAAGACTATCCTCTGTCAATTTAAAGTCATTCCCCCTTGTCCTGTCACTGCATATCCTTGTAAAAAGTCCCTCTCTATCTCTCTTGTAGCCCTCTTCAGGTATACTAGGTCACCTCAGAGCCTTCTCTTCTCCTGACTTAACAATCCCAACTCTCTCAGCCTGTCTTCACAGGAGATGTTACAGTAGTTCCAAAAACGCACAACCCACCAGCAAAGCCAAAGATGGGGCTAATCATCTGGCTGCCAGCTGAGCACTGGTTGTGGGAATTTGATTGTCCCTGTTGAGCTAAAACCAGGTGAACTCCCCATGGCATATCCTGTCCCTGGGGCTGCCCAGCTCAGGGACTGAATTTACGTGCTTAAGTTAGGACAACACAATTCTTAGGATAATTAGATCCTCTACAGTCAAGTGTCTCCCACTTAGAGCCTGTTTGTGGAACAGGCTGCCTTCCAGGATAGGGGGAGCTTCTTAATTTAGGTATCTATGTTCATACTGATTCGGAACAAGCACTCTGGTTGTGGAGTCACACTCAGTGTTAATAATGATTTTGGAAGAGTAATTTTTTAAGTCCTTAAGGACTTAAATTAATCCTTTGGATCCATTACTAAATGGAAATAGCATATGTATAAAATAATGCAGAAAAGGCAGAAATATATAATTTTTTTCTTTGGTTCCAGACTGTGGGAGCTGAACATCATTATGGTGAAATTTCAACAGGAACAGTATATTAAACAGCTGTTCCTAAACATAGAATTTTTAAATATGTATGTGCTTGATTTGTCTTAAAGAGTTTTAAAAGAGCTGGCTGAGATGTTCTCCAGATTCTTAGTGTCACTTTTTATTTAGTCTTGAAACACCAAGGGAGACTGCTAATGCCATGATAAAAATTAAAAGACTAAGTAGGTAATTGCAGCCCTAGTAGCCTAATGCAGAGCTCAGCAAAACTACTGGGGAGCAGATATAGCCCAAATAATAAAGAATTTAGGAAAGGGAAGATATAATTAATTTCAAGCAATGTGGGCTGATGTTAGAAGAATCTTTTCAAACTTGCATGGTATCTCTTTCGATGAAACCACAACTTAAAGGCAATAGTTGCTCAGATTCAAGCATCTGACTTCTTATTGCCTATTTTGGTGAAGAAACCTGAGTGACACGAAATTAACATAGCTCAAAAGGAAATGGCTGACAGGTCTCCAGATATCACCGTGAGCAGGCCGTGTGATTGACACCGGACATGCAAACACTGTCTGAGATGATGCTGAACTGGAAAAATAGAGCTTACTTTACATCCACACTGGAGATGTGCAGAAGTTATTACTGTGAGCAGCTATGATGTACAGCTGAAATCAAACGCCAAAAACTGTCAAGCTCTGAAAAGAGCTCCAAAAGTTCCAAAGGACTGGAAAATATGCCACACACACTGAGACTGAAGTATGTGGAGAATGCTGCAAGCATGACACAGTCTTGAAGCACCTGTGTAGTAAGAAGGAATTGATGATGGACCAACTAATAAAATTAATCACACAGGCCAATATATAATAATATTTGATGACGAAGTCAAAGTTCGTCAAATTCCATCTGGTTTTGCCATGTGTACGAAGGATCAAACCAAGGCAGTGTCTCATGCCCAACAATTGCTATTAGTTGCACCCTATGAAATAGCAAATCTCCTCATTCCTCCTCTGGAAGAGGCTCAGGGAGTTCCTGAAATGCAGTGGTACCTTGGTAGCAAGCTCATTTTAGCTTTTCTCACACTTTGGGGGCCACCCAAAGAGATGTGAGAATTTAGCTTGTACTGTGCCATGTGGCACAGATTTCCTCTGCTGACCCACACGTGTGAAGAAACATCTCCTTTCATTTGCCTTGAACCTGACTTTTTCAAGCTGTGCTTCTTGTGGGGTTTGTACTGGAAGCAGTAGTAGCAAAGGGAATTAAGTTATGGAGCAGCTGATTGTGTGCAGAGAGGGTTCTCCACAGTGCCATCTACACTGGCTGTGTTTAAAAAAGATTGGTCTTTTTCAACCAGTCTCTCAGGGATTAATTCAGCCTTGCACTGCATAAACTCTCAGCCTTCATGGTATAAATGACCTTCTGTGGCTTCAAAATAGAGGCTATGTAGCCAAAGAAGCAAGCTGGTATCGAGGTTTGGAGGCTGAAGGCAAGAAAATCCTCTCTTCTCGTGATTCATTGGCAGATGTCACGTACAGGAAGATCCCCCATTGGGCAGAATTAGCCAGGAGTGATAAATTTGTGCCAACTCATAACTTGTAGTTTTCTGATGCACAAAAGGTGATGTTCATGTGCAGCAAGCGCTGGCACATCATGTGTGGTTCCCTCATGGGCAATTCTGTTTCTGTAGGGGCAAATAGCCGTAGCCCAGCTGGGAAAAGAGTTTAGGAGGGGTGTGTGTGGGGCTCACCAGGCACAGCACCGAGTCATGTCCTCATGCCTGCTCAGCCACCATATGGAAGGACAGGCACGTCACAGACTGGGCTGAGCTGCTGTCCCACCACACGGCTGCAGATGTGAGATGCAGTCTTGGCTCCTGCTGTCATCTGGAACAGACATTCCCAAAAAGGATGGATACTGCCGCTGTAGGTGTCTAAGAGAGGTGGAAAAGGACCCTGATGAAAGTGCCTCTTGCTCCCATTGTCTCTAGAGGGAGCTAGGATGAGTGATGCCCTGTAAGGAAGAAAAGGTCTTGATCTCTGATCACTTAGACAGGCTTTGTCCTGTCTGACGTGTCTAGTGCTTCTGTAAAGGAAGGCAGGAAAGTCTTCTCTCCTGCCCAGTGGTTCTGTCTGTCCTTCCCCGCTCCAATATTTCCCTTTCAATGAGCACCAGTTTTGGCTCGTGTGCTCTCCTCTGAAGGGATGGAAAGACCACAGGTGGTTTAGTATAGGCCAAACCACCCTTTGGATGATATACATCTTCAAGGCCTTGAGCAAGTTCATGTAAGTCCTCTTAAGAGCAAAGTGTCTTCTTCAAGAAACTCAGCTCATAGAAAACTGGATTTTTGAGCTGCTGGTATTTGAATGACACCACACATTGATGCCCTCATGCTTGTTGTAACACTTCTGTTTTTTTTCCTTTCCAGGTGGTTCACCAGGTGTGAGCATGAGCTCCAACAACATATCCTTATCCAACCCAATTTCAACTCACAGCATCATGCCCCAGAGCTCCAGCCTCATGTCCACCCCTGCTGGAACCCGGATGCCTTCAGTTCCTGCTGCTCGGAGTATGGGCTGCTACGGGAACCTTCCGTGCAACCAACCAAGCACGTACAATGTGACTTCAGGAATGAACCAAATGCAGCCACACAGAAACCAAAATCAAGTTCTGCCCAGTCAAAACAACCCTATGGTATCCCGACAGCAAACCATGACACAGGGGAACAACGGGGCGGCTTTTGGGACGGGGTCGGTGGTCAACTCTCAGCAAATAAGGCCAAGCTTGACCCATGGAGCGACAGGTATCCCTGCTCAACGGCCGGCCAACGTGATGATCACGGCTACTGCCAGTGCCCAGAACTGGGCCCCACAAGAGGCTGCAGTGAAGCAGCAGGATGCACTGAAACCTGCAGGGGTCCGTTTCCCCACTGGCACTCCGTATCCTAACCAGTCTTTGCAACGCAACATAGGCAACCAGCATTTTCCTCAGCGTGCACTGGCACCTCCTAACCAGTTAACGGCGGGAGTCCAAATGAGGCCCCCTCTAAACCAAATGCACCAGACTCTAAATGGACAATCTGCTGGCCCACTACGAGGGCTCAGCGTAAGACCCAACCAGCTGAGAGGACAGACTGTGCCTACCTTGAATCAGCCAGGAACAAGCATGACACCGCCGTCATCTCTGCCATCAACTGGTTTCACAACTACCAACCAAACCTCCCGGGCTTACCAAGGAAGTGACCATGGTAATGACCTAGCATTTGACTTTCTGAACCAGCAAGGTGACAGTATAGGACCTGCGCTCAACAGTGACTCGGATTTTATAGATTCTTTACTGAAAACAGAACCTGGTAATGATGACTGGATGAAAGACATCAACCTTGATGAAATTTTAGGGAACCACTCGTAAGTGAGAGTACCCAGAGGGAACCAGATGAAGAGGCAGCAAGGACATTAGCTTTCTCTTTAGATGCCAACAACCTGCTTTATTAATTTACACTCCAGTAACTGGGCTGTCCTTTAAAATCCAACATAGGGCAACTGCCCTGTTTGAAGAGTAGCTCTAGGAACAAAACTGAAGTTACAGCATAGGTGATATTCCTGCCTGAAGGAGTGAAAACACGTGAAGGGTCTGTTCCCCACACCTGTGCCCAGCCCATTGCAAACTCATCGGTTCTTCTCAGAGGGGCTCCAGGAAAAAACATGTTCAGCTTCCCACACATGGAAGCACCAGACAATGGTATGGGCTGTGGGACATCATTTCTCTGAGTGCAAGTAAGACCCCAAGTGGTCCAGAGCTCTTCAGCCATCGTGTTCACAGCCCTCAATTTCCTTGGGACTGCTCAGCCCTGACAGCATCAAGCCCCTTGTAAATCTCATGGCATTACAAAAACTGTTTACTTCTGAACAGTACAAACTTGTATTTGCTTTCCCAATGATTTTGCTATAAACCCTGTACCTTTTGTAGCACACAGCAGGGTAAGTGGTCTCATGCAAGGGAAGAAGGAAACAGATCATCCAGTGTGTTACTTGGTGTGCTCTAACATTTGCGTTCTCCCTTTCGTCAGTGTTTGCAGTGAGTATTAGAGGATGCTGCTGTCCTGCCAGCAGCACAGTCATTCTGGGCATTGAGGGAAACATGAGATGAACTACTACCAAAGCTCAGGATCCTCACTTTGCCACCTTGCCCTTCCCCAGAGACTCCAGTGACTTAATAGAAACTTGAGTGAGAAGGGTGCTCATGACTTTGACCCTGACTACTCTCCCAGTCCAGCTTAGAGGAGGGCAAATACGTAAAGTGGCTCAGCTAAGCCACTGTCCTCGTTTTCATCTCAAATCACGGCGAGTATCAATCGAGTAGTTCAGCCTGATCTTCTTCTCTCAAACAGGTCTAGCACAGATGAGATGCCATCATCTATCTGCCTGGGGAGAAGCTGCCATTTTGATTGCACAGCATTTTGGTTCCATCCTGTTTTCTCCTTTGCCATATGGGGGGAGTTGAAAGAGTTCTGGTGATGGCCCACGTCCCCACAGCCCCTGTCTGGAGTACGAGAGGCTCTGCCCCTGAAACTAGCATGTGCATCAATTATAACTCACAGTAGGAGGCTTCATCAGCCACATCTGTGCTTGTACATGAAACAGTTCTGGGGATTATATCTGGGCACTGGACTCAATCATCTGTTCTAGGTTTGGGGATGGACCAGCTAATATTGCCCTGAGCAATTTCTGTGCATCACTAGGAAGATATCCTGGGGCAAGGACCATTCCCATAGGCAGTTTGCAGCCACCTTGCCTTGAAGGCTAACAGAGCAGAGCAGTAAGGATACAGGCTGTCCCACACCTGCCAGGGAATAGTCTTGACTATACTAAATTTTTTGCTATAGACTTGGTCAGTAAGGGCATCCGAAGGATATACTATGTCACTATAAAGCAGCTCCGCAGTGATTCAGACAGGATTCATGGACGGGAACAGATCTTGCAATTCAAATGAAAATGCTGTTCTTTCAAATGATGCGGTGCGATGTGTTTCACAGCCTCCTCTGAATTAGCTAAAACCCGATGTGGCAAAGGAATACAATGCCTACGTTCGCATGCCTTGGTGCCAAGAGGCATTGCTCTGCCCATGCAAGTGCTTTATTCATCCTTGTTAGTGGCAGTGGGACGAGTAGACTATTTGACAATAGCCTCTGCACTTATCTGACCTACTTCTTGCGAGAGGTTTTAATAAGGCTTTTCCAGTCATTTCACCCTGTCATTTCAAATGGGCACAATTTTTCAGGATGTTTCAAGAAGCATTCTCACACAAACGAGCACCAGCACCTCCACAAAAGGTGTAACATGGGCATTTAGTTAGATATGCCAGTTGAGGCTGTTCATTCCCAGAGAAATAAGAGGGAAAAGAAAACCTGCTGAAGAGTCCCTTCTGCCAACCCAGCTGGTGATCACTGCACACCCCTGCATTGTGTGGCGTGGTGACCCAGCTGCCCAGAAAGCTCCCTCTTCTCCCCAGTTTTGGCCAGAGTGCATGTGGTCCCTTTGATATGTCAGTACAAGTTTCCAAGTCTTTGAAGAGCTTTTCAGCTCACGCCACTGGGGTCCCACCTAAGTTTGGAGAGATACAGATGCGATCTAACAAAAGTGTCCTGCGTAAATCGTGCAAATCAAGACTGAAGTAGTAGCTGCATGAGTTTGAAGTGGAAGGAAGATTGGCTCATCTGCCTCACACACCCCCTGTCCACGAGCAGGTCAGCAGTGACTTCCAGCGCTCTGATAGAAACAGATGACTGTGATGGATGCCACTGAGGCCAAGGCTGAGTTTGTATCACCATGAGCAATGGGCACTGAAGTCTGGTAACTTCAACTACCCTCACATGCCATTGAAAAAGCCACCACTGGTTTCTGTATTAAGACCAGACTGATTTCCAGATCCTCCTCAAATGATGTAAAAAAATTGTTCAGCTGAGGAGCTGGTCCCAAGGAGCCAGGAGTTGGACTCAGTGATTCTCGTGGGTCCCTTCCAACTCAGGATATTCTATGATTCTATGGTTCTATGATGTCATGCAGTGGTGGACTCAATGCTGAGTATTGTCCTGTTGGCCTCAGCCTGGAGTGCAAAAGACACTGGGCTGTGAGTGCCATCCCTTGGAGCAAAATTACATCCTGTCTTAAGTAAATTCAAAAAAAGGAGAGGCCATTTCCAGTCCTGTAAATATATGCCTGATGCATTTGAAACACGAGCTTGTGAAAGACTCTTGCAACCAAAACTTGAATCCAGTACCATTTCTTCAGAACACTTGTATCTGAATGGAGCTAGTGTCTTTTTTTTCTTTCTTTGCAATGGCTAAGTGCACTACCCTTAAAGTCTATTTTTCATCATTGACTGGGCACTCTTCACAGTATTGGGTTGTAAATATAAAGAATTATTTGTTTTGTAAACTTTTGTAAAAACAACAACAAAAAGTAATAATATTTTGGTAGGAATAATAAAAATCATATTATTTGGGTTATATTTATACATATGTGAAATAAATATACTATCAAAAAGTTGTATTTTATACAAAAAGTCAACTGTTACCTTTTGTATTCTATATACAAAGTTTTGTATGATATGATTGTTTATTTTTATCTGCAGATTTCAACTTTGGGTTTTGGGGGAGGGCAGAATGGGATCATGGTTAAATAGCTGGGTCTGACCCCAAGCTCATTGAAACCAATGGAGTCTTTCCATTGCCTTCACAGGGCTTTGAATCAAGCCTTTAAATCACCTTCAGATATGTTTCACATCTGAAGCTCTCTGGAAACCTCAACATGAAAACATTCCAGGTTTCAAATTTTTTCCCTGAAAAAGGCTTTTATTATTATTATTATAATTATTGTTATTATTGTTATTTCAGCTGTTGGGAGGCAGGTGGGACCTATGTAACTGTCATGTCCTTGTTGCATGTATGTCTGCTTTATATTTTCCCCATATTATAAACCAGTGTTTCTCTATACAGACTGAAAAGAAAAATTGCTGTACAGAAATGTTTGTGTTTATGCATTTTTACATGTGGCTGTATATACCTCCTAGTACTATGCAGTGACACTTATTTGACTCCATTTATTTTTCACCTAAACATGAATAGTATGTTTTTCAGTAGTTATCAAAACTCTGCCAAGTAAATCAATCAAAATTATCCCAAGTGTCTCTTTTCTTACTACGAATTTTATATTGAATGTCTGTTTAGTCAACTGCTCATTCATCTGAGTAAATTAAAATTACGGTGATATTTTAGGAGGGGGGGTGAGAAAAATGAACATCTGGCAGCTTCTAGGAGCTCAGTCTGCCTCTTTGCCAGAGAGCTGTGATATTTTCCTACTGACGGAAGACATGGTTTCATTACCAGAAAGGGTTAACAAATAATGGTTAACAAAAAATGCTATTTTAGCTCCTGGTGAATGGGCTGATGGAATCTTGCAGCAGAGCAATTTGCTCTGGGATCCTGCAAAAGTTAAAGCCGAGAACTGTGTACCCCCAAGAGTTAGTTACCCCAAGAGGGCTGGCCAGGTCCCCAAGCCCATGCCCCGCCCTGGGTCATACCCTGGAGATATCTGCCCCACTTTCCTCAGTATCAGAGACCCCTAACAAGAAGCCAGAAATCAGACAACTGGCTTCTCCTTTCCTCCTTGCCTCCTTCACATTGCACCTCATTCGAGCCTAAAGACATTCCAGCCTATAGAGATTCCAGCGTGTACCACATCACGTTGGGTTGCGGGCTGTTTTCACACGAGTATTCATCCCTACCAGGCTATTTTTAGAAGGTCAGCCCCGAGGAAGTGTCCCGTTCCTCGAGAGGCTTTCCGGGCTCCATCTCCAAGTGGGCGGCTCTTCCTGCCCCATGAACTGAGCAGAAGGGGTGGTGGAGGGGATGTTTCGAAGGGACAAATGTCAGCACATCACTGCCTGTGCTCAAAGGCTGCCTTGTGCTATTTTCAGACGTAGGAAAAAAAAAAAGGGCTCCCCACATCTTAACTGCTTCACTGCTGGTGGTGACGATGAGGGACTGCCATGCAGCACATCCACCCTTTTAGTCCCTCTCTGCTCACCTTCCCCTACAGGGTAAGCGGGAAGGCACCTCCCTTGGCTGCCCCTCACACCAGCTCTGCTGGCTGCTGCCCTCCCAGGTTTTTTTTGCTAATGTTGCTCGGTCCCTCCATTGTATCTGACTCCTACCCACAAACGGCTCCTTTGTCCTTCCCTGGCATCTGGTGCTTTCACAGGAGGGATGGGGCAGGATGCTGGCAGATGCCCGGTGTCCCACTGCAGTGGCTGTGCCCATACTCCCGACCCTGGGTGGACATGCTGAAGCGAGGAGGTGCCCAGGAGGTGTGTGGCTCTCTCCTCACTTCAGCATTTCCAGCACAGGTGGTAGAAAGTGCTTCCCTTGCACTCAAGGGGGAAAATAAGGCACAGTCCCACTCACCCAAAGGTAAATCCGAAATAGATCAAGAAACTCATGCCCTAAAGGTGTGTCTTTGTCTATCTCAGCTGTAAAGGCAAAAGGCAAGGCAGGGAGGATGGGGGAGCCTCAGGCAGGACTGCTGCCCACCTGCAGAAGGCACATCTTTGTCAGCAACATGAAAAACAGCCTGGGACCCCTCCCTGTCCCTGGAGCGTGGTTGTGTTGCTCTGAGCCCCTGGTAGTGCTTGGGTGCCATGGCTACCCTCCTACAGGTCTCACGATCAAAAGCCATTCCCATCATGGATGCAGGACAAGAGGGATAAGACAGAATAAAACACAAGTCACCCTGCGCCACATGGCTTCCGTGCCAGAAAATGGCCCCAGGCCTGTCTCCTGTGCCCAGGGAGATGTAGCCAGCGAGGTCACGTGGAGGGGGTGTGAGACATGAGTGGCAGTGAATATCTTCCCTGCCTGGCCAGATGCAGCACAGCAGGAATTGCACCAGGCCCAGGCGAGGGCTGACCTTTCCCACTGCATCCAAATCACTTGGTGGGAACCACTACCAGCTCGGGCAGCACAGCCAAGAGCGCTGCTCCCTCCCACGGTAGCGTGGAGGTCTGGCAGCTGCAGGAACAGGGATGACATGGACAGGATTCCTCCCGCCACAATAAAAGTTTCAATCATGGTAAAAGCTTACTTCATCCTAATTTTTAAATTAGGCATTCTGGGTCCAGAAAAGGTCAGGCAAACTGAAAAAAGTGGGTTGATTAGGACTTAGAAATCTCGCCTTTAAAAAACAAAAAACGAAGCCGAACCAAACCAAACAAAAAAAAACCCCAAACAAACAAAAACAAACAAACAAAAAAACCCCAAACCAAACAAAGCAAAATAAAACAAAACCAAACCAAAAGCAAAACCAAAACAAACAAAAGAAACTCAACACTAAGTAGCATTTGGCAGACTGGCATTTTCATTGCAAGGAGCTCCTTTAAAAGAGCCGAAACTTAAATGATTGTTTTTCCTGTAATGACTCAGCCTCCTGTGTGCTGAAGAGTGAGCACCCAGCAAGCGGCGGCCTTTGTGGGTGGACACGAGTGGATTTCGTGTTGCTGGTGTGCTGTGTGCCTGGGTACTGAGGCTGGATGAGCTGCTCCAGCATCCCCAGCTCGAGCAGTGGCAGAGGCGGCCTGAGCCTCCCAGAGCAGCAGGGCTTTATCCCTGGCATATAACGGCTTATAGTGGCAAATCCCACTTGGCTGCGCTGCCATGTGCCTGGCGAGCAGCTCGCCCTCCCCAGACACATCGGGCATTCCTGTACATGGCTTCAGACAACAAAGATGCTCTATCTACGAGTTTTTTTGTGGGCTGCCTGACATGTTTTCGCTCTGGCTGACTGGTCTGCCTTGTTTGACAGGACACAGTTGCTCTGTTTTATCCTTCTTGCCCGGGAACATCGGGAAAACCCTGTGGTGCTGTTAAGTGTTTAAGCATAGGCACATCCATGCAGCTCCTGTTGAAGTCAACAGATCTGATGGCAAAACCTGTCCCCCAATATCAATTTGAGATGAAGGGTAAAGTTCCTGGTTGTTGTGAAGGTCGATGAACACCATGTAAGGGTGTTTGTCCTTAATAGCATTATGTTGGAGGGTCATGGTGAAAATAAAACCATGGAATGTATTCAAATGGCCTTTTGTGCTTACCTGGCCTCTAAGTACAACAGGGAAGTTCAAATCTAGAGGCCTAAAATTTTTTTCTTTTTTTTTTTTTTAATTAAATTAGTTCTGGAAGAGGTCCTAGAGTACCAGCTGCTGAGAAACATTTCTTAGAAATTATTGTAGTATTGTTTACAGATCTGAAATGGAAAGTGCCTTCTTGTAGATGTGGCCTATAGGGTTAGTCCCGTAAGCTGATTTCATGAACAAGTGGGCACACAAAACAGTCAAATTAATATACTGAGTATAATTTGTATATCAATGAAATTTCCATCAGTGAAAGACATCTAACTTTTTCAAGGAAAAATGTATGTGGGGACTCAGTAATTTGGCTGCATCTCTTCAAATTTATTTGAGAAGGAAGCTGATGAGTTTTCCCAAAGTGCAGTTTTTAAAAAGAGAAATGTGTCAGAATGCACATGCCGTATTATTTGATTCCTCAAATTTAGCAATGTCTTTAAGGTAAATACTGAAGAATATCTAAAAATACATGCATTGGGCAATATAACCCTTTGTGAATCTACACAACAGCTTTGCCAATGAATGTTTATTCCTTTTTTGAGCTCCTTCTTCTCTTAAGGATTGTGCTTTTTTTCCATCTTACTTGTCCTTCAGCAAGACTTCTAGCTAGCATAACATTATTCATAGTACCTCTGTGAATAACCTAACTCTACAGCAAATTAAAGTCAGTGTAAAGAAACCCACTGTACTCCCAGTGATTTCCTTAGTGTGAACGTGTTAGCCTTGGTCTGTTGGATAACCAGGCTCACAGGATGTCTACAGCAGAGGTAGGAAGCTCATGTGTTTCCAAAAGGCTGATCAAAGCTGCAGGGCTATGTGGTATCCCCATTCACATGTGAGCCGCAAAATAACTGCATTAGTACAGCTAAAATCAGGATTTCATGGGTAACACTCCCTGAAAGCCTACTTTTCCCTTCATTTAAGTAACAAATCCACTAACCAAAGAGTCTGCCCATAGTTACATGGCATCTTTATGTTATTATATGCCACACTGGTCTTGATGAATTGTGTGGATCTTACTAGAGTAAAGCCATCACATGATAATCTTATTCATTAACCTTCCCTCCAACGCCAAAGACTTAATCTAGTGTGTTTTACCATATAAACTGCTAGCTTCTGACATACAAATACCAATAGACCATCTGTTTATACTGGGGAGTTTAAAACCTTCTCATAGAAAATATCTGGAGTGCTTTAGAAGGTTACAAAGAGAAGTTTTCAACAAATAACAAGATAGTGCTGTTTAAAGAAGTAAATCATTTAAAAAATGGAATTAAAAAACCCTTCGTGAAGAACATTTCATTAGTTTCTCAACATTGAATATAGTCTTTTCATAAGTGACTCAAGTGCACAAAACAGCACAAAACCTCAGAAATATTCTTTTGTTACATCTGTCTTTTTAACCCTCAGTACTGGCCTATTTTGGCTTCCCCTTTTGGTTTTCTTTTTTAAAAAAATTTAGAATTGAGTCTTTTTAATACACTTTACTGTGCCTCCAAAGCCTCCTGCTATTAGATCAGTTTTAGCTTTCAGCAAGTGAGAGTGTGCAATAAAGAAAAATTTCCCAATGGCCACCAACACCACAGCACAGCGTAGCTGTGCACTTGGATGACAGATTAGCTCCAGAAATGCTACTTTTTATTAAATTATCTAAGCTTTCATCAGAGAATGCTTTCACCAGGCTTTTACAGCCTTTGATAAAAGGCAAGATTTTCGATAAGGAGCCCAAAGCCTGGCTCCCATGCCTACATTGATCTAAATGATGATGTCTGGCCCTCAGATTTTAGCTGGTAGAATAGTGGCACCCTGGTAACATGATGTAGCCCAGGCAGAAATAAGCAATGCAAATGAACAGAAGTCTAGAAAATATATAGAAAAGAATGAAAGTTGTTTAGCCTGAAGAAGAGGAGGTTTGAGTGAGAATAGGAAAGAGAGTCTTTGAATGGATAGATCGTTGCTGCCAGGGGAAAAGACTGGGTATTTTCCACAATGATCTCTACAGGCCAAGAAATCATGGCTTCAGGTTAGATGCCAGGTGGAATTTTTTAACAGGAAGGATAATATGAGCATGGACTGTCTGAGGAATATGTGGGGTCTGAAGGTCCTCAGGACCTGCTTAGGCAGCTGTCAGAAATTATACTGGTATGGTTATCTGTCTTCAGCCAGCAAACAGACTAAATGTCTTTGTGGGTCCTCACAGAAAGGCAGCCAAACTATTGAAAACAAGTGAAAAGTTTTCATATTGAGGAAGAAAAGGGGGGGGAAAGTAAATAATTTTATGGAGCTTAAGTCAATGAATACTTACCAATTCATATGAATAGCAATGCATCCCAGCCCACTCCCCCATCCTGTAAGGCAGCTACTCAAATCCCACGCTGCTCCCACACCATAAAAAAACGGCAGGAGGCTTGAGAGAGATGGGTTTGTCCCAACTCTCATGTCTGCTCCTTCAGACGTTTTCCTGGGGAGTGAAGTTGAGGAAATCTTCTATTTCAGCTCCCTTTCCTGAAGAAAGATTTTGATCCTGTGCTTGCTCTTTTGTGTTAACGTTAGCAGATCAGGCTGGCTAATCACAGGAATGATCAGAAGCTCTCAGAGATACCCGAATCCAGCCTGAAGCATGTTTAAGTTGATGTCTTTGTTCACTTCACAAAACTAAACAGGAGTACCTTGTGAGAGGATTAGGTATCTGCAATTCAATCCAGATGATTGCTTTATTATGGAAAACCATCCCTCTCTATACCACCCAGAAGGACAGCCACCACAGGACAGGACGGCGGCGGTACCACGGGCTCCTGTTCCACCCCAGCTGAAGCTGCAGGCTTTAGAGGCAGAGTTAAAAGAAGATGTACAGCTGCTACAGGAGAGGGGCTTAACAGCGTGTGAACACCATGTGCTTGTAAAGATATTTAAAGGATTAGGGGAGAATTAAACGTTTGTCTGTCTTTGTTTTTCAGCACAGCTTCAAAGCTGGAAGACGATAGATATTAAAGAAGATATTTCTCATGTTTAAATACCGGAAGGAGACTCCTAAAACAATAGCTGGGAAATGCAGTCATGACCTAACAGACTTATACACAAAGATGCTGGATGATTCTTATCAGATGGGTGAAGAGCATGCTATTCTGCAGTATAAAACAGCGATATAAAGTTCACAGTTTCAAATACCAGTGAACATTCCCTATCATGGACAAAAGAGCCGGCTCAGGATTCCTCTCTGGGAAGCAGAAGGTAAGCATCCTGGCTGGTGGTTTCAATTCACCCCTCTACACTGGGCTATGGGTTAACTGCTCAGTAGCAGAGCGATGCTTCCCAGGACCTCTCCTCAAAGCAGTTCTCTTGGGTAGCCAAGGGTGGTCACCAGTTCATTAGCTGCTGTTAAATCTGCCTTGTACCAAGAATCAGAGCTCTTAAATTCCCTGAACAGGGAACTTTCTCTGTAACCTTTTAGGAAAAAGCAAGTCTGAGATAGAAACGCTCCTGGAGAGATTCTCAAGCCAGCAGGTGTTTTCTGGGGAAAAGCTTTAGTTAAGGATTCAAGTAAATTCAGTGCCTTAGCTGGCAAGAGAAGGAATGGAGAGTCTTTCCCAGAGAGGTTATGACATTAAATCAGATTTTTACTGAACTGAGAAACTTGCAGCTCCACAAATAGGGCTAAAGGGGCCTTAAGATACCTCGGCATGCTCCTGATACCGAGCTATTCTGCATAGCTTAGACAGCTCTGGGGACATGGGCTAAGTTGTGGCTCACAGCCTGCAGTAGCTGCCTTCAGGCACCAGAGCTCTGCCCAGGGCAGCCACTCTGCTCCACGCTGTGGCTGCACGCTGGCTCCAGGCCCTTCTGTCTCCAGCATCATCCTCTCAAAATACCAGGTCCAGTGCTTCTGAAAGCATCTTCAGAAGGCAGACCGACGGCTGTTTTCTGCATGAGGGAACATCTCTTCCAACCGCATTTGGGAGTTTTATGGATTATTCTTCTTCACTACTCGTTCTTATTTTATTCGTTATAGAAAGGGCAGAGCAAAGGCGAAAACCTCACTCATTATATATTTTTCCTCTCCTGTTCCAGCCTATTTCTCTGAAAGATGTCATCACTGAAACAGTTAATTGGGACTAGTAGCAATTCATATCATCCTTAGAGAATAAAGGAAAATTCTTTGTAACAGCAAACCTCATTCTGAGCAAACACAGCCCTGACTTCCTAGGCTGCCCGTCACCTAAAACAGCTGCATTATTTGTGACTTCACAGGCCCCACAGTGAAGAAAATAACTTTATTCATCTTCACTGTCATCATAGTATAAATTTGAAATGTAGTCGGGTTTGTGTTAGGTTTAATGAGAGTGGGATTGTGCTCCCTAGAACATTATACAAGTATTTTTACAATGTGCACTGAGCCAACAGATATTCAGGTTATTGAGCAACATGTTCATACAGCCAAAGGCTTCATATCCTGTCCATGAAGAATGCTGGAACAGAACAATGACATTTCTCTCCTTTCCTTCTTTTCCTTTTTAAAAGTGAATTAATATCTCTTACTGGGGACACTGGTCCATCCTACATTAGGGTTACTTAACCCTTGCCTTTACAATGTATCCTTGTGATCCTTTTCTGGGATCAGACCTCCAGTTTTTTGGAAGCAGGTATTCATACTCTGCACAGGGAATGTCCTTGGAGTAAAAAAGTATCTTTGACTTGGAAATTCCTCTCTGCTTTGGTTGAGACATTGAATGTTAAACCTCTGTTATTTCACTTCTGTTTTAGGTTGAAAAGCATGTTGGCAACACTCCAGAATGACTGAAGCATTGAGGGAGCTATGAGGCACATGCTGATGGTTCAAGTCAGGGCTCATTCTGAATTCCTGCTGACTTCAGGCACTGCCAACACCACAAAGCACCTCTGCTCTCTGCAGTTGCTTTTGTAGCAGAATTGGCCAAAGCAAACATGTCCCAGCCAAAACATCAGCCTCCAAACTGTCTCTGCTCCCGAACCACCTGAGCTTGTCTGTCAGCATGCTGAGGATGGGCTGAACCTGTTGGCAGAGCAGCAGCAGATATTGTGCAGAGACACAGCTGAGCTGCCAGAGCAGTTGCAGCTGGGAGATGGTGGAGGACTGTGCTTCATGTCACTATCCTATCACACCACCCTGGGGCCCCCATGATGGACTGAGGGATGCCATCCCTGAGCAGGGGGAAAAAAAGAACAGTTGCCTTAGGTTTCTTTGTTCTCCCTTCACAGTAGTGCCAACATATTCAGAACTAAAACTCGCTTCTCATCCTTCTCCTTCCGTGTCAGGGTCAAAAATTCCCCAGCTAAGAAATGAGGGCTAGCATCTCCCTTCATACACTCACCAGCAGTGTATGTCCCTCTTAATCTCCCAAACTGCAGAGACCTGAGGCCCCTGTCCTTCAAGGGCAGGAAAGAGGATACTGGATTGTGCTCCTTCTCCTTATCTTTTGAGCCAAACACATGAGACAGCAATCCTTTTCAAACATCCCAGACCCCAACCATACAGATGTGCACAAGCAGAATGAGGGCATCAAGATCACCAAAGTCTCTGAGTTATTGTACTGAAGGTTCAGAGGTGACTCACTGTAGAAACAGTAAGGTAACCTATTACACTCACATAAGATAATTAATGCTTCATTTTGGCCTTCACAAACTGCAGGAGCTTGTATTTCAGCACGCATCAGAGCCTTGCTATGCAGGGTAAAAACAGTTGATATCCAAACGCTGAACTATGACCAGAAGTGGCATATTTGGTGTTGCTTGTGAAGCCTGCAGTTATGTGCAGGCATAAAACTGGTTTCTAATTGCACAGTTCCTTTATGCTTTTTGTCCTGAACCTTCCCTGCATCCAGCACTGAGATGGGATGTCTGAGTCTATAAATTATACCAGGAAATTTGACAACCAGGCATTTCCTAACTTTCGGTACATATGGCATTGCATCCTAAATATTTCTTTCATGCATTGACGAATACAACACAGACTGACATACTCAGTCAATCTAACAAGTGGCAGAATGGATAAAAGCTGGCTGCTCCCTTCATGATGTAAAGCCAGCTTCAAGAGGAGGCTGTTCATGCCTAGGAGGATGGTAACAGCAACTGGTGCTTTCAGCTCATGTCAAAATTAGAGTCTAAGACCACAGGCTCCTGCAGTTGTGCCCTTCCCTGACTAGCCACTCACTACCACCTTCTTGGGAGAAGCACACACTCCCCTCTCCTGCTGTCTGGTGCTCCTAGAAGCATTGCCCAGCATCCTCATACTGGGTGTGTAATGGTCCTGGAGTCAATGAGAAACAACTCCCTGGGTAGGTCCACATTGCTAAAAGAAAAAGTGGTCAGGGGGATGCTTGATATGGAGCCAGGTGGAGCAAATTGGCTTCTGCTCACACCAGAACCAGTTCCTTCTGGAGCAGTCTTGCCTCATCCCTGCAATATTCAGCCTGGTTCTTCTCTGGCCACATTAAGGCCCCATGATCTGCCTTTTCCAAATTTTAGTTCCATTGGAAATGGCAATAAGCTTCTTCCCTCATTGTATCTGTGGGCTTAATGGGTCTTCAGTAGCTTCCTGAACATTTTCTACAGCTCACACACTGCAGACAGGTAACGTACACAGAGCAGACAATCAAACACTCTCAAATACTTCATTTTTATTGCATTCACTGTTAAGCTTGCAACTCACCAGCCCTTTCATCACTAGAGTGTAACACCTTGTTGCTTTTAAAAGAAAGTATGAGCCTTCCACATGGAAATTTGAGCCATCAAGGTAAATAAAAGGGAAACCAAAAGGATTTAAGTTCTACTGTGTTTTATATTCTAGAAGTGTCCTTCTCATTTTTAATATCATCTCTAGATCTTACCATCAACATTTTATTGTGTTTCATTAAACACTACCACAAATGTGCATCTTCCTTAACAGAAAAGGAAGTATAAATGTGATAAAATCAAGTATTCTTAACCATTTCCCTAATTGTAGCTATTAAACATAGCAGCTGCAGATTAAAATCTCACTTTGAGAAGTCTGTGTGCACACAGACAATATAAACAGTACTATTTCAGACAATGTAGACATAAAATTACTTAATTTTAAATTAATGTTTGCTCGAAAATTAGTGCATAAATCAGGACTGTAAAACACAGATTTGAGATCCTAGAGGCACACAGACTTTTCTCCTCCATATGAACACCTTTCCCCATCTCAGAGACTGCAAGCGCTGAGACTTCAGACACCCTCCTAATGTCCGACAGTACCAAACCAATTCTTGCCTCCACATCCTTCCTTCCTGCCTGATCACCCTACAAATTCTGGAAATACATTTATTTCCAGCAGTAGTGGTTTAACAAGCATCAGAAAATTCAGATTTAACTCCTGTGAGTAATTCTTTCTTACTTCATGTTTGCCAGATTGGAGGCCATTACACAGCTGCCAAGGAGCTGCTGAGTGCAACAGCCCAAACCTGTAGACAGCCAGACAGCTGCTGTGATGTATTCAGTCCTTCAGGAGAAAAGATGCTTTATTTGAATTGACACAGAAAATCAATCCGTGTGTTTTGTAGCATGTAGTGGAAGTCCTGCCCCTAGAGCCCGAGGCCTGCAGCTCTCCAGGCACCCACAGCCCTCAGGCTCACCGTCTGCTCAGCACTACAGTCCGTGCCTTGGGCTGCGCCGGCACCATCCCGTAGCTGAAGGCAGACACAGGCTACGGAGCACTGCAGTAATGCAGAGGCCATCGAGAATTAAAAGCATAAGGCAATTAAAAGCCAGGTGAATTGCCTGACTCCAGCAGACTGTACACTCTAAGCACACACTGGGATGGAACCTGATGTACTCATTAGCCTGTGGCATATTTAATGCCTGACTGTTCTGTGGGCAGCCGTGAGCTGGTGTGGGAGGGAGGATAAGAAAGCAGTACACAGGCAGAGCAGCAGGAAGAATAAAATAGTGTGCCCATCAGAAGTGCTTCATAAACAGGTAACAAGCTACAGTGTATGGGATTAGGTCCAGGCCGAGTCCAGAGCCTCACATCTGTAGCACCTTGCATCAGTACGTGCATGACTGCATAAAAAACAAAAAAAAAGTGACCAAAAAAAAGTGTTAGAGGGTCATTGTACATTAGCTTCTGCTTCTGTCAAACACAGAGGGGGTGCAAAACAAAAGCACTGTCGGGGTGCCATCATAGCCAGTAAAGAACCACACTGTGGGTGAGCTGAGGTGACCACTCTGATCAGGTTAACCAGAAGTATGGTAACCTTGGAGGCACAGTGACAATTTAAGTGTAGCTGTAAGTTGTAAGTCCCTCTCTTTCTTTTGACTAGTTTCCAAATTTAACAGCACAGGCATCATGCATCAGCAGGACCAAATCTGTGCATGTACCCTATGACCATCTTGCAACAGATGTTCTTGCAATCACAAGCAGCTCTGTCTCCAAATCACAGCCACAGCGAGTTGTTCTTCATCAGTCTCTCTGCCTGTGCCAAAGCTCTTGCTGTTTCTGACCTCATACTTCATCAGCTGATGGGGCTTGACAAAAGGAACACATGCCACCTCCAGTGTGATTTGGTGATCATACATCACAGTGGGATCTCACCAGTGACAATCTGCCCTTCTCAAGGCACTGAGAATCTTTTATTGGCTGCCCACTGCCCTGAAGCTGTACATCAAGGAGACAAGAAAATTTAATAAATCTCAGAACCATTTTAGTGAATCAAAGGAGAGACAAGGGTGTCTCTGGTTGTGTGGTTTTCAGAACAATTATGGGATTGAGTCATGCTGCGAATTTGTTGGACTCACTGATGGGGACTAGATTAGAGAAGGCACAGAGTGTGGAGCTGCCTTTGCCATGAACTATTTAATGTGCTAAGAGGGCACAGGAAAATATGAGCATAGTGGCAAAAATATGGGTGATCCATAGAACTGCAGCAAAGCTAGTTAAAGGATGGATAAGATTTTAATGTTGGGATTGGAACAAAAGGGACAAGGTGATCATTTGCAGAAGGAATTAGGGCTCTCACTCCCTTATTATTTATAGGCCTTTCAACCATGGAATGAGTTGTGTGATGGGAAGAGGGAGAAGGAGGGGAATGTCTGATGAGCTGTACCACGTAAGGACAGGTTATGACAAAGACTGCAGCAGTGGAGCAAGCTTTCTCAGAGTGGATCATTTGAGTACCTGATCCTGCCTCATGGTCTACCCTTTGACCACTGTAGGGGCATGATTCCTCCTCCTCTCTGGGGACATTTAGTCAAGCAGTCACAGACCATGACCAAACATCCCTATGAGACCCCTGCAAAAGGTCGTGCCAGGATGTCCGGAACGTGTGACTGTCCCTAGCTTTGGTGAGCCCTGTGCTCACAGCGTGAGACACAACAGACCCGTGTTTGGCTGTGCAGCAGCAAAGCTGAGGAGCTAATCCAGGAATGAGAACATCCGGATTCATAACATCTGGCACATTCACATAGCAGATGTATGGACCACACATACATACAGAGCTAGAAAGCCCTTAACTCAACAGACACATAGTTTAAATACAGTGGATACAAATAGTATCTCACTTTCACCCAGAAGGACTGAAGCAAAAGTCTTACTTCCCCTCACTTAATCGTGTTTTACATGGTACATAAAATCATCTTCTTTGTGCTGTGTTCACCACATCTTGGACAGCCTCTAAACACCTAAGAAAGCCTGGGGCTATGTATTTTTCACTTTGTATATGCTATAACCACATACAATTTCAGGAAGTATTGGAGAATGTCTGCTTGTCTTTTACTTGGAATTAATCTTTTACACCTTTGATTCAAGGAAGTTCCTTGTCATTCTCTCAGATATCACTCAGCTGTGTCAGCCACACGGCATTAAAGATGAACACAGATAATTTTATTACTTATCCATGATGTTAATTTCATTTTACTGTTTCCTGTGTTGAAATCACAAAATGACAGAACATTCTCTCATTAAAAAAAAAACAAACCCAAATGATGATACTTGTAAGTTAATGGTAGGGGATGTGGCAAGCAAAAGTAGGTTAACAGACTGAACTACACTTATTTTGCATCAGTTATACAACAGTCTTGTGAATTGTCCTTAATTGGTTTTTGTTATGTCAGGCCTTTATCTAATTCTCCATCACTTTTAAGAGCCCTGAGGTAACGCACTTCACAGAGAGAATATTCTGACTGACTTTGAAAATGTGGTATTGTTGAGCAGAAAGACTCACTGAGCAGACTGCTAGTTTCTTTCAGCAGCAGGAGAGATCCAGGAGGTGATTAGCTTTGTTCTCATTTACAAAGCACCAGTGGGAATTTCTAAAGGGTTTCACAGGCCCTGGGGATAAGGCCAAGAACAAAACAGGGCAGTGAAAAGCAAATAGAGCACTTCATCAATAAACTACTTAGAGATGCCACATCAATAGCAAATTAGGAAGAAAGGAAGGCACTCTAATACTTTCACATAGCAATGGAGGTTTATATATTGTTTTTATTCCTACTTGACTTTTTTTAAACAACCACACCTCTATCAAACTCAGCTTAGCAGACGGAATAGAGGTAATACCAGCTCACCACAAGGCTATTTGATAAGATTTGAAAGGGAGACATGCACTGCTTTGTGCTAGTTCTACAGCGCTGACCTCTCCCAAGGGTTACTACCGCCAGGAACTCCATCCCTGGAAAGGCTGGGAAGAGAGCACACCAGTGGGAAATGGCAACCAGGAACTGCCTGACTGCTTAGCAAAGCTGCTGGAGGACTGCTGCCACAGCACCCCCTGCCCGCATGTCCCCACAGAGGACACCATCTGCTCGCCAGACACAGGTGTGGATGGAAAGCTAAACAGAAGAGGCAGAGAGACAGTATGTCATTAGCATCTCGGTTTTTATTAATAAATGGCGATTCTAAAACGTTCATTGCCCCTAACTAGAGGTGAGATAAAAAGATGAACATTTAAAATAACTTTATAGCTGGAACAAAATCAGCACAAGTCTACGGATCTTTTAATTATAATGATGTCAAGGCATTTTTTTTTATTTTAACACTGCAATGAACCACTAGCAATTAGCTTATTTTTCAAACAAGGATCTTACTTCTAACCATAAAACAGAGTTTTCATTTTCGAAAAGCCTCCACGAATTCAATTTTCTAGGCTGAAACCTTCCCTCCCCCAAAACTCATCTGCCCATTTAGTAACTTTTCGTTCAGAAGATTAAATGAAAAATACAAAAATAAACCCTGCTTCAACAAAGCTGTATTTTCAAGTTTAAACCAGCTTCAAAACCAACCCACATCAACCTTGCTCAACAGCAGCTGATAGAAACTAAAGGGAAGATCAACAGAGGCAATTTCGCAGCTGGATCATGCAGTCTTAGGTGGGGATGCTGCGAACCTGCTTCAGCATCCTGCATGACTTCTGATGACAGGAACAAAACGGGAAACAACAGAGAGAAACACATCAACTAATTAACTCCTTGGAGCATGAAGAGGGATGATGTTTCGGTCACCATTCTACAGCCACAGAGTATACAGATGTTTAGAAGATGCAGGGTTCATCCTGTTTTGAGGTAGTATTTAAAACAAGAAGGTCCATTTGGGTGGACGCTCCTGACATCAGGTGCTCTTTACCAACAAGTAAGCCTTTCTGAAACCCACCAGCCTCCTAAAACATCCCCAGTGGTTAATCCTTTTTGCCTCATGACATTCTTGCCAAAACAGCAAAACATTTGAAAGACATCTGCATCCTTGATATGGGAGGCTTAAGACGCAGTTCCTCAGTCTTTGTAAGCAATGCCAAGAGCTTTTCTCTCGCTCTTCGATTGCTTCAAGGAACCGAACGCACCGCGGCTCTTCCCGCAGAACACTTGATACCGAGCTGTGCCTGCAAAGCCTCCCGGACACAGATCGCCATGGATGCATTCGAGCTTTCAGTGGGGTACTTCCCACAGGGTCCGTGCCAGCCCCTGCAGACCTGACCCGTGTGACTGTGACCTGCCGCCTTCCACAGCCCCTGCTCCATCCAGCTGAGACACAGACTCAGCGAGGATCCTCGAGCAGACACGGGCAATTACAAATGGGAGGAGCACGGCTGTTTTGACCATGGGTACACAACCCAACTGGAAAGCCTAATGCAGGTGAACTGACTTCAAAAGAGATGCTTGAGAGAGACCATTTCCTTGTTCTCAGAAACGACCACCGTGCTCCGGGGATGGAACCCGGGAGCTGCCACCTTCCCCTGACTCTCAAGAGGACAAAAAAGGAGACCGGTGCCCGCTCCGCAGCCTCCCGAACCAACCCCCGCGCCCACCGCAGGGGCGGCCCGGGGGCCGGNGGGAGGGGCCGCCAGGGGAAAGGAAAGCGGAGGGATGGAGCCGGTGCTGTTTGCTCCCTCCGTGGGCAGGAGGCTCCTGCGTTTCGCCGCCGTCGGGTCTCTCCTGTTGGGGTGTCCCTGCGCTGGGGGTGGCTGTGGGGTGACCGAGCAGGAAGGCAGGCGTGGGCTCTGCTCGGCTGCGGCACAGCCGCTCTCTCTTTCAGGCCTGTGGTCAGAGCAGGAGGTGGTACCTCCAGCAGGCTCTCGGTAGATGCCTGCATAGCCAAAGCAGTGCCTCTGCCCTTGGTACCTGCGGTGGAGGGATTTGGGAGCTGGGCAGCGCAGGTAGGCGTTGCTGGAAGGGCAGGCGCGGCACCCGCGTGGGAGCTGCCGTGCCGCACGCTGCCCTGCCCACACCAGGCCTTGGCCTCTTCGGGAGCAAATTTCCTGCGACGTGCTGAGCGCTTGTGGTTTTGCCATCATGGCTTTTTCTGAGAGCTTGACTTTGCGGTCTGAATGGCTTGTAATGCCATGTGGGTAATATTCAAGGTCCTTAAGCCACGGAAGCCGAAAGGAGGCTTTTATATTCTTCCCATCCTCCACGGGCTATCAGTGAAATTTGAATTTTGTGATTGAAAGTACATCCTGCTTGGGCCTTGTGTTTGATGGAGGAGGTTGCAGCAGGGTAGCGAGGACAGGTGCTGATAGACTGATAGGACTGGTGGTGTGGGAAGCCCTGGTGTTGTGGTAGAGCCTGGGAGCAGCGTGACCTGATCACTGCTGAAGGTTCTTCTGTCCCATTCTGGCTGCCCTTGCCTTGCCCAAGTTGTAGGATCACTGGATGACTTAGGCTGAAGAGATCTCAGCATCCCTGAGTCCAGCCTCCTGCTCATACCAGAGACAGCTTTAAGATCAGATTAGGCTGCGTTTGGCTTTTATCCAGTTTGGTCTTGAAAACCTACAAAGGTGAAGTGCACACAGCCTCTCTGGGCAGCCCATCGGCATCTCCTATATATCTTCCACTGGCACTGGGGGCACTGGGGTGCCTTTTTGGTCTCCTGAAGCAGTCTCTCCCCAGTCTCTCCACACAGGCAGGGTACTCCAGCCCTGCTATCCCAGTGGTGCTTCCCTGAACTCCCTCTAGCTCCCTAGTGACTTTCCTGCACAGTAGGGCTAATGCCTGGATGCAGTATTGAGAAATGCTCTACTGAAAGCTGAGTAGAGGGGGATCCTTCCCTGGATCTCCTGGCTGTGCCTCTGTTCTTAGAGCCCAAGATGCCGGTGGCCGCTTTGTTGCCGGCATCTCGAAACTCCCCTGCTTTGCATTTACCCAGCTGCTCCTCAGACAGGCAGCGCCCGGTTTGCACTCGGGTTCCTTCATTCTTGAGTCCTTCATGACTCCTGACCCTCATTTCACCCTTCTTCATCAAATTCTTCTGTTCCCTGCTCTCTGTACTGGTTTCCTTGTGCAGTTCTACCAGTGCCCTGCCAGATGCCTGCAGGCCTCTTTCTCCCTTACCTAACTGACCCAATATATTCTTCTTTTTATCTCTGCATCAGCTCAGGCAACTTGGACCCATCTGGAGGTCATTCACGGTAAGAGGCCTATGGACACTAAAGAGAGCTTAACTCAGAAGAGCCAGTGGCTACAAGGAAGCTCCTGTTGAGCCTCTCGGCAGCATGCCCTGCACAGATGGAACCATGGGGAAATTGAGATGATAAATCTGTTTCTGTTGAGCACGCACAAGGCTGTGTCCTCCAAGCCCTGGAAAGGCCCAGACTCTAACAGATTTCTTGGGATGTGAAAAAAGCTTATTCAAAAGCTTTCAGAATCTCAAGTCTCTGCTTGAACATCTAGAACCCATAGAAGAAAGCTAGCCAATTGGGGCGGGTTTAATGTACTCCAAACTAAATATAGGTATTTGAAACAGATTCATGTTTTATCTGTAATTATTAATAAAAAGACCCTCGTCTTGAGTTTGCGTATGCTGTGAAACTTTTCAGTTGAAATGGTTCAAGGTTAGGGCAAAATTACAAGAAAATAAAACAAGGCTCTTTTAATGAGAGATGCCTGGTGACCTTCAGAATGTTTATTATCAGCTTCCCTTGCCAATCTAATGATGCGTATGCACAAATAAATAATTGTCTATGAATTGGGCAGTAGATCAATTTTCATCAGGTTTGTTTTTTTTTTACTAAAGCTGTACTACAATCTGATTTTATATATCAGAATAATTCTCTGAAGCTAATTGGACTATTTGTATGCCTTGAAATATACTTATTTTAATCTCTGTGCTTGTGATCTAGCAGCTAGACTAGCTTCAGATTGTAACCTATGACACATTTTCACCAAATGATTTTGCTTAAGAAGAAGAAGTTAGCTTTGGGGATGATGTGAGGAACACAATGAATCATGAGGATGCTGTCATCAGTTTTTATACTCCATTTTACTTAAAGGAACAAAAACCAAAAAATGACTCAAAGGTCACTCATCCCAGAATCACCATTACCTAGCCATGTCAAGCCTTATTGAGTTGTAGTTACTGAATTGTTTTATGCTAGATTTAGAAGACTTGGAAAGGTGCTAGTATGAAATACATACAGCAGTGCATTCTTTGGATTCTCTCAGCTTCAGGCTGGAAGTGTTATTATTTCTAGAGGTACTTAAGATCTAACTTCTCAAGTAGACATGCTTGATAGCGTTTACTTATACATAAGGCTGCTCACATTCGAATTAATAAGTGCCTTGAAGAACATTATAGGTTTGTCTTTTAATAAAGCACATGAGATATGGCAATAAGGGCATTTGACAGTGAAGGTTGCTTTGGTATTTTAGTAGACCCTAGTAATGTGCGATACCTGTGGTCCTTGAGGAAGATGTAGAAATAATTAAACAAATGTTACCTACTTTCTGTCCCAACTAGAAAAACATTTGAAAAGCTCATAATGAGACTTACAGTGTAGTTGTTTGTACGGGGTAAAAAATCACCAGCTCTCTGTGAAAATACCGAGTTAGTTTCAGATGAGCAGGTCACAGCTAATTAACTCAGCTGCCCTCATAGTTGTGCTGAAACAGCTGTTCTGCTTTTCAAGTCTCAGCCGCCTCACCCAGTGCTGGCTTTGTGTGGCACAGCACTGGGTTCTGCAGCTCTCTGTGGTTTCCAAAGGTCGGTACTTAGGATAGACTCTCCCTTTCCGTCGTGTTCTCATGGAAGACACATGACCATGAGCCAGCTATTCATAAAGAGCTGTGGTGGTATTTGACTAGCAGCTTGCAAGAAGCACTTGTGTGCCTGCAGTGTCTGTCCAGGAACAACCCGTGAGGCAGAAGAAGGAGTGAGGTAAAACACTGATTCAAATGTTTGATGAGCTACAGTATGATTATTGTCCAGAAGAGCGAGCTTTTCTCAGTGTTATGGACTGCTTTTGTAGCTATAGAATGGCCTGAGGATCCTAGGTGAGTGAGTGATAAACACAGTTCAGCTGTACTAGTTATTCAGACTTCTTCCAACACCATTCTTAAAATGAACTTGTGGGTGGGTTTGTTGTATTGTTGTTTTTGCAAATTTGAGGTTGCATACGGACCCTCTACTCAATGGAACCGCCAACAAAATTCTACCATAATCTTTTTCTTTTGTGAGAGGAAAGCCAGATAGAGTCGTGTATGACTTTAGCAGAACACGTGACTTTAGGAAAAAACGTGGTGGCAAACTTGAGATGTTTACTTTCCGTGAGAAGTGATTAGGCATTTTGTTCACACAGTCTGTGCGGTTATGTTCTGTAGTTTCTGAATAAGCATACATCTCTCTGTATTCCTCAGAAAAAGCATATCACGGTCCAGTCTGAACAATGGTCCAGTAAGATATCTAAGAGGCTTTCTGTTAGGTCTGCTGAAGATAAATTTGCATTCCCTGTGCAAAAGTGTGGAGGTGATTGTACTGTTAAAACCTGCTATAGGAGATGTCAGTGATACTTCAACATCAATATAAAATGAGAGACAGATAAGGCAGTGGGTAGATGTTTCCCACCAGCATGACTGTAGCAGTGCTTGATGTTACTGCTTTCTTGGTTGCTTGTTACCACCTTTGTTCTGGTGTTTATCATCCGCAGAGGTCTGCAGACACAGCGGATCCTATGCACTGCACTTTTACTGAAGCATATGAGAACAATCAGGCTCCTTGTCTTTATGTTTGCAGGGATAAGTCTGAAAACATAAACTCGGTGTAAATCAGTGCAGCAAGGTCTGTTGAACCAATAACTCCATGAGGTATGAACTTCCCCCGTTGTCTCAAATAAGGCCCTGTCAATACCTGGTCTGATTTAAGGCTATGTTGAAGGAATTCTTTCCCCATAGGTGAGAGTAATGCTGGAAGGAGTTGGGTCTGTGAGCTGTTGGCTGAGGAGGGCTTTAGCTGTAGCACCACATTGCTACCAGATGTATGAGCTTTGCTGATTGAGTTGTTTTGTGATGAGTCATTGAAGCTAAGGGTTTGAAAGGGAAGATTTTTGCCAGTTCTGGTGTTCAGTGAAATGTGAGTAGCTGTCATTTTCCTCATAGGCTTTGAGAGCATTTTTTGCGTTTGATTTCTTGTAAGTGCGAAGCAGGATTTCTCAAGATTTGTTACCATTAAAGACAAGTATGTTGCTGCCTGAGTGTTGCTAATGAAGTGGTTTTGTGTCTCAGGAACTTACCACTATGCCCACAACCAATTAGTGACTCCAGACGGGCTCATTATCATTGATTTTAATAAATGAGTGATAATTTCTAACACTTACTTGCAACTGAAGTCCTGTCTGAGATAGGGGTGTTTTTTCTGGTGTACTGTGTATTGTGAAGATAAATAGCAGTTCTGCCTGCATATAGATTTGCAAAGTGAGGAGAATCTTCTTAATAGTCTCAGGGTTTGGGGCAGAAAATAATGAAAATAACATTTAGTGAAAAAGACTTTAGACCTTTTAATTTATAGCAGTGTGCTGTTGAAGACAAACCATTGCCTCTAAAGAATTCGCAAATTATTTTTACTAGCAGTCTTTGCCATGCACATTTCTGCTTCTGCATTCAGCAGAAACCATTTCTACTTGTCTCAGAGTGCAAGACCTTCAGCTTAAAAGTTTTCCTCTGTCAGACACATGCACATCTCTTTGTCCCAGTTCCGACTGTTCAATAAAATGCTTTTTATTTATAACAAAAATATTTGGGTTTAGGTATATTTTCCATTTGAGAATATAAAATATGATTGACACTCTCCTGTTCATTGCATTGTAATTAAGGTTACGCTGGTGTTTAAAGACCTCACGGGAATTTGCAGTATTGTAGTTCTAACTGCTGTACAGATGGTGATGCTTTCTGTGTTGAAGAGATGGGGACCAGCTCTTTAATTGTGCCTAAGCCAGGACTACTCTATTTTTAATAATGTCTGGTGGGTAATTTTACTAAGCTTTTGCATGTGCAGTTGAGTGCTGAGACTCCTTGCTGAGAGATTGGGCACAGAGTGAGAAAGTCTAAGGATGAGATGAGAAACTGCAGTGGAGACATGAGGCAAGATCTGACAACTGGCGAGGAGTGAAGCTAGGCTCAGAACACGACTCTCTTGAGTCCCATCAAGCATTGCCTTCTCTGAAGAGAGATGGTAACGCTTTGTTGACTAGCAGTCTGTTTGCTAAACAGCTCTGAGTTGTACATGTAGTTCCTTAACTACAGGCTATTTACAGCAGAGGTGCAATTACAGAACCCGAATATTAAGATTGAGGATGACCTGACAATGTCAAATTACACAATTCCTATCTGTTGTGTGATTGTACTCCTGATAGGTTAACACTGTCTCAAACATATTTTGTTACCTATTTCTGATGTTTTAGCATATCCTTTCCTTTGCTAATTCTTTTACACCTCATGTATGCAGGCAAGAACATCATTTGGAAAGGTCATAGTACCTCCTTAATGGCTCAGCAGATTGATTGTCCACATCTTCTTTTTCATTAATCTTTTCCTGATGACCTATTTTACTGTTACTGGTTTTTCACTGCTGAGGGTATCAGCAGTGTAAAAAGAGACCTGATCCATACACCAAAGGGTTTTTGTTGACTCAGGAGTTGGACTCAGTGATCCTTGTGGGTCCCTTCCAACTCAGGATATTCTGTGTTAGCAGAAAACTTAGTCAAGGAAAACAAACAGGCCTTCATTAGAAATAAAGGAAACAGTCCAGAGGTCACCTTGATATATGGGTGTTATGGAGTAGTGTAGTTGTAATACAGCACATGAAAGAGTCTTTTTATTTGTCCATGGGAAGCCCATTCCACCATGAGGGAAGAGTGTGACAGGAAGGGAATGAAGTGTTTGGTTTGTAGAGGTGTCTGGGGTAACCCAGGGAAGTGAGAATACAGGAGGGACACTGTCACAGTAATTACCCCATCTTCATTTTTAACTGAAATAACGTCTGGCTTTTTTATTGCCCCAGAAACTGGGAGCTAATTGAAGAAAAAATCAGTGAAAGACAACAGCAAAAAATCAGTGGAACTTTTCAAGTATTTGCTTTTCTCTTTTCTACCGTCTGTAGTTACTTTTGCCAGAGAATGTTCTCACTCAGTAATTTTCCAGTGATTTCAAGGTAGCTCTTTTCTTTGTTTCTCTCTTGCTTCTCTGCTCCGTGAATTCTTTGCCATTGCTTTCTAAATCCTGATACATTTGATTAAAAGAAAGTGTTAATAGTTTTTGAGTCCATAACCCCTTCAAGGTGATTTTCTAGTAATTTTGTTAGCTCCGTACAAATGCTCGCACTTTACAGATCTGGCTTCTGTAGTCTTCTGGCCACAGCTCCAGAATCATTATTGCTGGGTCACCCAATGATTCAAATTTGATCTGGGTCAGGTGTGGGTGTGTGATCATATTTCTGCTGAACTGTTTGGAAAAACAGGAATTTATGGGGTTTTTTTTCTTTGTTCTGAGAAGGCTGGCAACACCTGTTTAGAATAAAACAACGTTTTTATCTGGATTTATTTACTGTGATGTGGAGACTGCATGTCCATACAAAGTGTTACACTCAAAACCTTGTTCACAGGAAAAAAGGCAGTGCGTTTTTATATAGCAAAGAATTTATTCTTAGTGTAACTGAATTTTTGGAAGTCTAATCATGATTAGTCCAGATCCAATTATTACAGAAAAAGAAAGAATAGTAATGCAGTTCTTGGCTCCGCCCCCTCTTCCTGGTGTTACATTCACCCCTCTTCTGCTCCTCTGGGTCCCAAGGTTGCTGATGTTATTTTGGTAGTAGTGGGTGTTAGAGCAAATTGTCAGCATCTGAAGTCCTTTGCTGGGAGAAGTATGAAGTTCATCATGTTGATTTCTTTCTTTCTTTGCTGTAGAATCCACCTGGGGTTGTTTTAGTACATTTGGTAAAACGACTTTACACCTGTCTCTTTCCTTCATTGGTCTGCAGTTCCACATTGCATCTGAGTTTTTGCTATATGTAGTTGCTTTTATGGGTATTAAATACTATTTCTTTGTTCTCTTTGTTACCTCTGAAGCCAGTTTTGTCCAGCTCCAGGTCTGCATTTCTTTGGTTGATCATTGGTGAATTGTTTATGGCCATGGTCTCAGGTGCCAAGCCTGTGCCCTGTTTCTCATCCTGTGCCTCTGTTCTTCCATGCCACATCCTGTCTCCGCTTCTCCAGTCCTCTGCTGTGGTACCAAACTGTTGCATTTCTCTCTACAAAGTTACTGCATTAGTGGTAAATATTCTGTATAGAATAGCTGCTTTTTACTGCTGTCTGTGTAAAACTGTGGTTGTACCACACACAAACAAAAATAGAACAGAGTTGATATAACCTGACCAGTTACAGAAATTGCAGTCACATCTAAACCAGTTAAACCAAAGCTACAAGCAGGCCTAGAAGAGTTAAGGCAAAGCAAAAGTGACGAGTCCCGAGGCCTTGAAAATTCACTATAAAGCTTTTGGCCTATGAAGAACAATGGCAGTGCTGAATGACGGGCTAAAGGTTAACCCAGCTATTTTTTTCTGTACAAAATACAACTGCTGGAATGAATATACGTCTGATCATTGCTTGGTGTTTTGTGATCAAAGTGTTTGTTGTGTTTTTACCCTGGTACAAAATGCACTAATATATGAATTACTGAGCTGAACCACACCCTCATTGGTACCTTCTGCCTTTAGTGAAAATAAAGCATTTGTGCTGTTTTTATTGCTGTGTTAATAAATTCTGTTGTTGACTTCAGTTGATATCACTGCTCAGTGGTCTTCTCAAAGAGAAAGATTGCACACACTGATAGTAGGACTGACCTCATGAACAGGTTCAGCTAAATCTGCCCATGAAAGGGCTGGAGGCTGGGAATGAGTGAGGTGCAGTTGTGAGGTTGAAGGGCCTGTCTGCCTGCTGTGGAGAGCAGGTGCTGAAGGTAAGGGCAGGTCACTGGGACCTGTGGTACCAGAGATGAACTGCTGAAGGATGACTGTCAGAATTGGTTGATTTAACCAGCAGATGGATACCTTTAACAAATCAAAACTGATCAGCATCTCATTTGTAAGTAGAACCTCTCTGAAAATAAGTGAAAAATGTGTGATCTTCTGCTCATATTTTACCCAAGCTGACTTTTGGAGTAGACTGTTCTTGAAAATTCAGGCTGTGTCTTCCAGTCTGAGAATGGATCTCTCACTCCCATGCTGAAAATGAACCCCCACACCTTATGAGGGAGTACTTCCCAAGTCTTTTTCCTCAAAGGTGAAGCAACATGCTAACAGAGTAGTCATTAAACACTGGGGTGTGAGAAGGAGGATGTGGGGGGACTGTTGGTGGATGTGTTCAGGATTTGTGCCAGCAGAGAAGTCTTGGACCTTCAGTATTCCCACCTGTTTGGGTACAGCTTCTGCTGATCACTGCTGCTTCCAGCACCACAGAGAGACAGAGTTCACCTCTTTTTGCTTAAACATGCTCTGATTCTGGATTCCACATTCTGATTCCAGTTTCTGCTTCCACCTTGCATGCAGAAAAATACAGGCATCCTGCATGAGATTTTTCTCATCTGATTGGATTGATAGAGTTCTGGTAGTCTCTGGGTTGGTGTTTTTTCTTTTTTTNTGAGGAAGAATGAGTCATCTCAGTTTCTCCACGGTGACTCTAAGTAGAGCCTACAGTGAGTAATTCAGATGTGACCACCTACACAGAACTCCCTCCCCATCATTGTGGTAAGGGCAAAGAGAGCATTGAATTTGGGTTGTTCTCAACTCCAAAAAAGGAAGGAGCTATTTCTTAACTCACAGCATTTCTCTTTTTTACATGTTAACTAAATATATTTGCAACTGAGAAGAGAGCAGAGATTTGTAGTCTGGTTTCCTAAGCCCCATCTCTCCATGTATGTGTGTGTATCTGTCTAGTTTGTCCACTAATATTTTTTGTAGCATTGGACAGTTTTAGCCATGTTTGACAGAGGAGTGAAAATAGTAACTTGTGACAAGTTTTGCATTTAAGCAAAAATGGAGATAGGAAGGGAGGGCACAGCAGTTCTTCCTTTACAGAAAAAGTTTGTTTGATTTTCAACACAAGGGAATATCTAGATGAGAAGGATGATACGAATATGTGCAGATTGTTTTGGACAAGGCTTCTCCCAAGTTGGAGAAATACATTACATTCTCTCATTTTTGCATTTCCCTCTTTCCCTTTTTTTTCTCTGTCTGCAAAAGGCTGTGTTCAGTTAAACACACAAATTAAATACAAACTACTCTGCCACAAGACACTGATCTTCAGGAAACTATGGTAGGATCTGGTTCAGATTGCTGTATCTCTGTGGGAAGTAGGTATCTGAAACCTCCCTACCCTCAGCAGAATCAATACACTCCACAAGTAATTCAGTAGAGCAGAAATTAGTGTCCACTCCGGGAGGGCTGAATTGTTGCCTAAACTCCACTGCCTGGGTTTCCCTTGGCTAAGCAGAAGCAGAAACACCTGTGTTATCCACCAGCCAGAGGTGAACCATTGTGACCTCTCTGATCCTACTCCTTTTTGAGTTACTTGGTTTTTCACATACACTGATTTCTGCTTGAGGAAGCAGAAGCGGCAGGAGGAAGTGGCTGTGGGTCATCTCAGATTAGCCCTCATTTCAGATGAATGAGGACTGATGTACAGAAAATCCTCAGATGAGCTCGCATAGTGTATAATCTTCATTTCATTGCAAGGCAGAAGAATTTGAAAGACCTTTATTTTCAACATGTACCCTAGAAATTCTTCCTTGTGTTGAGATGGAACTTCTTGTGTTTTAGTTTATGGCCATTGCTCCTCATCCTGTCGCTCGGCACTACCAAAATGAGTCTGGTGCCATCCTCTCAGCAACCACCTTGGAGATATTGATTAGATCCCTTCTCAGTCTTCACGTCTCACACAAGTGCTCTGTTTCTGAGAACATCTTGTGTTGTCTTGGGTTGGACTTCTGGAAATTAAGCCCCTAAATTATTGAATACTTGTCTGACTTGAGCCTTGAGATTTTGCTAGGAACCAGTTTCATGCAGGGGCTGAACTGTTAACAGAAAAAAGGTGTTCCCGGTCTTTTTTTCTGAGCTGAATGTGGCTGCGTAGTGTCTGTGAAAGCTTAGCAAGGTGTTACAGTTTTGCTAGGTGATACAAGACTCCCCAGATTGGCTATATTTATACATCCTTTCCTCCTTTTGATTTTTCCCAGGATGGAACAAGTAATGTCATAGATTAGTAAATTGCTGGTATTTTTAATTCCTGTGGGTGTTAGGTTTATTGGGGTGAGGGGTTTGTGTGGTATGTGTTTTAAAGAAAATCAGAAAGTTTAACAATATGTGTTACGTTCTATCTAAGGTGTTTCTTAAATAGGGACATAGGAAGGAAGCTAAAGAAAAACTGAGAGAGCACATGAACACTGAGAAGTACACGTATATTTGGTTATCTAAACACAACTGGTTCTTAGTACATGGCTAGAAACGGAGGTGCTGCCAGAATACAAATTGTAAAAGAGAAGTTATATCTTTTTATTCAGCTCTTGTTTCTGTTCGAAGGTAAGTACTTATTAGTATAATTCTTGTTTCTCTTTCTTTCCTTGATCAAGTTAATAGATTTTTCCTAAAAAATAAAATCAAAAATAAACAAGCAAACAAAAGATTTTATGTTCTGTGTTTCCATTTTTTTTTTATTTCTCCTTGCTCTCTGGTTCTGGACTAGCTTTTTCAATTTAGCATGGGAGTGTCTGAATTTGCAACAAAATCCTCATAGTTTTTTGCTTGTATATTTTTCTCTGGCTTGATAAATTTTTAAAGGAAGGGCATCAGTGTTTATAAAGTACATATAAATATTGATTAACTGCAAGTGTGATTTTTAATTGTATGTAAGATTTCCATCACAGCTTTTGTCTCCATTCAGAGTACTTGTGAAGACAGTTAGATGTTGCCAGCTCTCTTTCTCCTGTGGGGTGCAGTGGGAAATCCAAGTTTTCTGTGATGGAGATAGCAGCACCACCCAGGTGACTTTAGTTCTCTGCCACAGGACGTCGTAAGCCCTGGAATCAGCATGTTCCGCAGGCAGGACTAAGAGACAATGGGTGTTCTTGTAGCGCCAGGAAACACTTGAAGTTGGATTCGTGAGTTCCCGTTTTGCCAGAGCAGTCATGCAGCATGGAGATTCCCTTGGCTGAGGCGGCTGTCTGGGGGAGAAAGCTGCAGGTCAGGACATGTGCTGCTTCATCGTGGCCCAGGAGGTCTCTTGCCAGACGTCTTGTCAATCAGCAATCTCCCTGATGGCTTTCTGTCTGTCCCTGTGCAGCACTGCTTCAGCCATCTGAAGCCTGAGGTGCTGGAATGTCTCCACCTCAGCCATATTTTTTTGACCTAGAAATAGTTTTCTCAGGGCAGGCAAGATCTTCTTCGTTTCTACTTAAGTCCTGCCCTCTGTAGCATCTGATATTTGAAAACAAAGGCTCTTGCTTCTTCTGTGCAATACCAGAGATGCCAAAAACATAGCAATAACCCCATGTGTAGGAAGGCACAGACAAGAGCAGGTGGGAGCACTGTTCCAGCAGGCAGCCTTGTTTATGTTGGCAGTAAACAGGGCTGTGTTTTGAACCTCTCTTCATCTTACAGTCTTAATTTATTTGCAATGCTAAGGGCCTATGCTGGTGATTGGAAACCCCTAAGCTTTGGAGCAGAGACCCAGATGTGTGTGCCATCTCCAGGAAGTCTGTCAAGCCTTCCTCCCGAGGCCTGGGGCAGAGCCAGACGGACAGGGCTGCCTTTCCATTGTGTGTCACCTGGGGAAGGTGGGATGCCTGCCTTGCCCACCGCTCCCTGCGCAAACTCCTAATGCTGTGAGCAAAAGTGCTCATGCTGAGGTGGATTTTGCAATCCAAACATTTCCATTAGGAACTGGAATCAGACCAAAATACTGGATTATCAGCCTGTTTTCAGAAGGTAGTACTAACTTTGCACTCTCTGGATTTGGGCTGAAATTAAATTGGTGGAGCAGAGTCAAAATGTCAGTTCCCTGTGGAAGTCTAACTGCTTCTTGAATTTTTTTTTTCTTTTCTCTTGTAGCTGAGCATCATCCCATACCAGCTGGGAGCTTGTTAGAAGCTCAACTTCCCTTTTGTTCTCCTCACGAATACAGATTACTTTGTAGTTATCTTTCTTGTGCTGATCAGACAATATTGGTTCATGGGTCTCATAGCTCCTGTCCTTCCTGGTTTTTACCTTCTGGATTGTTGACTCACGAGAGCATGATTCTGTCAGCTCCTCGCTGTTATTAATTACATGATGCGTATTGGTTTGTCTTTGGGCGTTGGTCTTTATTTTTGGAATCTTGCAAGTATTTTAAACAATCAGCCTATTGTTTAGCAAGTGCTCTACACACACTGTAGGCCTTTTGTGAATTTCAGTTTAAAAAAATAATAAAAGAATGACTAATGGAGCACGATCGGTGCTTGTGACACTGTAGTCCATTGTGTAACTATTGAGAGCAAAATTTGCATTCCTAGAAAAGCTTGTTCACGGTCAAAATATAGGACATTCTCTTTATGGCTCATGGGAAAAGATGTACTGTGTATTCAGCTCAGGATGCTACTTGGAAGGATCAACTTTTAAAAAATGTTATTTTCCTCCCTTGGAACATTGAAGTCAGACTGAGACCCAGCTTTGCCTGGCAACAGAAGTGACTTTTTCATTCAGGCAAGTGGCGTGGGGGGGCTGTTTTAGGTCTGTCACATACGTGCACCATGATTTGATTGCTAAAATGGCTTCTCTTTTAGATGATGGTAAACTTTGACATTGATGGCCCTTTTGAAAAGTGAGAGTACATTATTATATAATATAAATGTCTGCCTTCTCTGAATGCCAGAGGCAGCCTGGCAGTCTGTGCTTTTCTTTCCTTCAAAAGCGTATTTGTTTATGGCTTTTAGTTCTTCCCCTCTTGTTACAGGTCAAGCAGAGGTTAAAGTGGGATCTTTCAGTGTTTAGAAAAATCGTGAGTTCCAGTCAACTCACCTGAAACTAATAGCTGTCTGTCCTGCATGTGCCTTGAAACATGTTACTGGGTGCTCAGAGGGGTAAGGCTGCATGTTATATATGCTATAGGTAGTTTCCTGTGACATTTGTTGTCTAGGTAGAATTAGTCTGTTTTGACTTTCTATTTCGCTGTGAAGAATTAAGATCCAATCACACTGGAGATACCACGCCTTTGTCTGTCAGTGAAATCTCTTTGGGAAAGCGGTTGCCTGTTATAGTGGGCACACGTGGTGCCAGTCACTGTGGGATTCCTGTCCTGGGTGGGATGGTGTTAAAATGCTAAAACTTAATTTACAGCAGCAGAGCCTGTTCTGGCCCCATGGCAGAGTGGAAGCCAGCAGAGAGTGCCCAGCTCCTGCTGCAAGGCCCTGGTTCCGTCAGATGCCAACTGAGCTTTCAAGTGCTTGCCTGGAGAGGGGTGTGTGAGGGATCTCTGAGGACCCTTAGGAGTATGTGTGTATACACAGATGAGGGCTGTAGGGACCACTTAGCCTCAGCACAGATCCACAGAGAGCTGCTGCAGATGGGAGAGTCTGATGGGGGCAGCAGCTGGGTGTCCCAGGCCAGTTCAGCCAGTGCTCCCTAGGACAGAGTCATATTCATGGGGAACAAGCACCGGTTTGTCTCCCTCTGCTCTGATGTGACCCAGGAGGTTTTTCAGTATTCCTTTTTTCTTCTCTCGAAGGAACATGAGTGTTGAAGTATTGAGGAGGGAGTGTTGTCAGTCTGAGTTTGGGAAGTGAGCGGGGAGCGCTCAATACCTCTGCAGCATTATACTTCTGAGAGAACTGCCCAAGTGCTACAAGTGCTTCTATTCATGGCCGTGCTGTAAATTCAAATCAATTGGACCCTGCTCTCTTGGCATCCAAAGCTTCCAAAATAAATCGTATTTGCCACTCGTCATTATTAATTTGCAGTTTTCACCTTGATTAATTTTTAGGAATGTACATAATGAGAAACTTTAAAAAAAACAGGAAGAGAGGAAATGGAAATTTGTCCTCTACAGTGTTTTTCTCATTTATGACCTCTGTGTCTGAAACTGTATTGCTCAGTGGTGCATTTTGTCACCTGTTTTCCATGTCAGTTCAGTGACTATTGAAACAAAATATTCTGTTTGATACAGAAGAAATGGTGTGAGCAGCTCATGCCAATTAGTGTCTGTGTTATTGGCACATCTTTGCAAGCAGTGAAGCAGCTGCTTGTTCTACTGACAGGGAAAGAATATTCATAAAGAAGGTGCTGGAAAGGTGGCTTTGTCATCACTGACTACTGATTTTGGTTGTGTTATTTATAGGAGTGAGCCAGGTTAGTGTTTTAAGACATTGGTACAAAAAATAGGTGTCCTCAAGCCCTATGCATGTATTGTAAATAAAACAGGCAAATTTTCCAGAGCTGTTCCATCAATTTTTTGTAGAGTTCTGGGTGTTAAATTCATATGCATATTCCTACTTCTGGATTTAGGAGGGGAACTTTAGGAATCAGAACTTGATCTTTTTTTCTTCCTTTTTATGGTCTCTGTTTTGTTTTTGTTTTATTTTGTTTTGGTTTTTTGTTGGTTTGTTTTTAGACAGTATCTTTTTTTGAAGCAAGACAAAAGCCTCTTTTTAACTTTTCAGTCTGAACAAGTGTCACAGCATCATAGAATGGTTTGAGTTGAAAGGGACCTTAAAGATCATCTAGTTACAGCCGCCTGCCATGGGCAGAGACATCTTCCACTAGACCAGGTTGCTCAAAGCCCCATCCAACCTGGCCTTGAACACTTCCAGGAATGGGACATTCACAACTTCTCTGGGCAGCATGTGCCTGTGTCTCCCCATCCTCATCATACCCAGTCCCTTTCTGCATAGGATTTACTTGTCTTTGGGAAGGTGTATGTAATTTATGTTCTTGCTGATCAGAAGTATGGTACAGTGGCTATATGTATACTTTATGTTTTTGCTGAACGGAATGAGGAACACCTCTAAAAGCTTGCTCAGAAATGACCAACCTCAGTAATTACAGGCTGAGATGGTTTAGCCAGATCACACCTCATATTCATTTTGTAACTTTTGTCTACGGTTTTGTCAGAAGTTGTTGTTCGGTTTTAAGAGATGCATGAAATTGATTGTTGTGACTTTTTTCTTGAGTCATGCGACCTAAGAGAAGAGGTTGTATAGAGTGGTCGTCCTTGGGCTTGATGTTCACAGAAAGCTCTTCATAGAGATCTAGTAGGAGTTTTTCTTACCTCTGGAGTGTGGAGGCAGCAAAGTAAAATACCCTGGGTTTGGAGTATGAAGAATGTTATATTAAGTACCCTACAATAGGGTAAGGATACAGGTAGGAGAGCTCAGTCCTGCAGAAATGGTGCATTTGTCTGTATCAGGTTAAAGCTTCAGGGCTTCATGGTTTGATTCTGGCAGTTTCTTTGCATCTTTGCACTTATCTTCTACCTGACTTAGGTTCACTGTCATGCTCAGATCTTCACAAGGTCAAATCGCCCTCTTCAGAAGCTGTACTTGTGCTTTCTACTTCCAGGGAAAACGATTGCTTCTCTATACTAGGAAAGAAAAAACTTCGTAGTCAAACTCTTAGTGTAACAGTTGCCGAAACAAAAGGCAACTATGAGTTTTTGTTTCTCTTCCTAGGCTTTCTTCTACATCACATTTTTTACATTGCTGGGAGATTGCCTTGTGTCGTTAATGGCGAATGCCATTTAATGATACTTTTTGAAGTGGTTTAAGACTTTATCACCGGTTTCACCCAAAATGTTTCCCCTGCACGTTCATAGTTTAACAGGTCAAGTTTGTACATCACAGACACTTCTGTTTGCAGCTTCTTTCCATCTTTGTTGACAGTTTAAGCTCAGCACACTGGCATACCTTCAATTCTGCTACGGGTGCACTAATACCTTTCAATTGCCTGAACAGGAACCACCGGAGGGCATCTGTCTGAGTCTGAATTATGTTTGAAAACCATCTGGCATATTGTGGGATAGTCCTAATAATAACAATGAACACTTTATCATGAGTTGAGTCACTGTGCTCCTTTTCCAGTGCAATTCTGTTATTAGTTGCATGTATGTATTCCATATAGCCAAAGGGTTACTACTGCGTGCAGATACTCTATAAGACCATTGTGCCGACAGCTCGCATTTGGTCTCATTTATCATTCAAAATCTGGCTATAAAGAAAAACATTTAAATAATAAAAATAATTACCAAGATGAAAGACACAGATCAGTGTTAGTTGCATCCTAGACCTGTTTCCTGCTTCTGCATGGGGGAGGAATGAGGAGAGGAGTAAATGGGGATGGCAGTCACAGGAGTAAGGTGCTTTCCCTGAGGGTGCTTTTGACCTGTTGGAGGGGTCTCTTTTCGTACTTAACACAGACATCCACGAACAAGGACAATGAAGAGCTGCCTGGGCCTGAAGCATGGGGGAGAGAAATGCTCCAGGAGGTCCCTGGTCTTCCCTGGTGCCTCACAGGAACTCACTTATTTTCCTGTAGGCAGAGCTCAAAGTATTTTGTGTATCTAAGTATATGTTGTTCCCCAGAACCTTAATGAGCTTCAGAGATAACACCATAATTTTGCGTGTTTAAGTAGTATTGAATCAGACCTTCAGCTAGCAGTGACTGGCACAGCTCTAGTGATTTTTAACCCTGGCTGAGATCCATCCAAACCTACCTGGGTTCTCAGATGCTTGTCGGGTGTCCCCCAACCCAGCACTTAGATACGCCCATCGTGCCCTGGCCACCCCTCAGGTCTGCTCTGTGTTGCCTCACTGGTGAAACGCAGCTGTTGGGGGTTTGTCCCTGTGAGAACAGAATGTCCTCAGTGGGGTCCTCAGCACATTAAACTGATGCCAGACGTACCCGTCAGGCTGCCAAAAGTACTGCACGAGACAGCTTTAACTTTACATTGGCAAAAGCTGGGATAATGTGCAGAAGCCGTGACAGCAGCACAAGTAAATGATTTGCCTGAGATGATGCAGAAGGGCTGGTGGCAAAGCATGGAGGGGGCTCTGGTGTCCTCACTCTGAGTCTGTGTGCCGGTCCCAGGATGCTCTCCTGCTCTTCCCCACCCAAAGGCATATGAAACTGTGTGGTTTGAGGATCTTTGCTGTTGTATTGGCAGCAGAGGAGAGCTAAGATTCACTAAACCACTGAAACTAATAAACTTCTCATGTGCACGCAGGGACATCAGATTAATTAGTTTGCTAAGCAGAGGAGCTGGAGCTGTGCAGCTGCCTGACAACGGTAAGAGGAGGGAGCCGCAAACCAGCGGCCTTTCTGCTGTCTGCTCCTTCCTTCCATCTCAGCTCCCTGGAAATGACAGATGAGGAGAACAGAGGTAGCGAGCCAAACGTATGCAACCTATGCGTACTGTGCCGAGCTGCATAATCCAGGGGTGTTGTTCCCTGTGTGTGCAGGCGTCGCTTCCCAAAAGCTCCCACTGCTGTCACTGGAGGGAGGCTTCACCGGTGGTTTCTGCAGGAGCACTGGGACATCGGTGTGGGGAGCTTTTGAAAATCCACTTCTAAAATGCAAATGCTTTCCTTCTGTAACAGCCACTTGAAGCCAAGCGTGATCAACAAACACAAAACACTTTCACAGCTCAGACATGTTGTGGATTGTGGTTCTCCCCCCTTTTCCTTTTTCCTTTTCTTTTTCTTTTTCCCCTGCATAATGCAGTTTGCCCCTTAGTTTGGCGAAGTGAAATGAATTAACAATTTCATAAAAATCTTTGGTCTACAATGATTAGATAATCGCTGTTTGTGTATTAAGCAGTCACTGGGAATGCACCCGGGCAGACAAGTTGTGTCAACAGAAGTACTGGTGAAATTTTGATCCTTTTGTTAGCACTCTCCCTCCCTGGGAGCTCTTCAGAGCAGGTTAGGCAGACAGCTCTTGGGAGCTGTGTGGGTCTATCTAGCTTGTCCTAGCTTTGGCTCAGAGAGACTACCACGCTCCACTAAATCTGTCCGGCTTTTCCAGCTCCCTTTTCTGTCCCTAAAGGACGTGAAATTTTTGATGCAAATTCTTCTTCCAATAGGTTACTGTGCTCAGTGATTTCACAGTGGTCGCTTGTAAGCTGTCCTGCGTGGTGTACAGGGCCAGGTCAGCTGCTTGTGTGCCCTGGCTTAGGTGCTTGCACCTGTGCTAAAGGATTTGTAACCTCAGCAGAGTTCCTGACATTTGAAATGCATTTAAATACACGTATGTCTGGGTCCTGAAAGGGGAGGGAGCTAGAAGGCATGGCTTCTGGAGGCTTACCCTGAGCCTCTGGCTCCCCCGGCTGGAGCTGGTGTGGGAGAAGGCACAGTGGGGACCCGGGGACAGGAGACAGGCTTGTCACCCAACGATAAAGGCATCTACAGTATCTGCTTGCTCTTCATTGATAACTTTAAGTACCTTTGAGGACCTTAAAGTACGCTCTAAGTACCATCTCCTTATAGGTTGCTGTACAGTAAACGGGTGCTGCTCTGTGGAATGATTAAATTAAGTGTTTATTTTTTTTTTAACATGCTTTTAAAAATCAAGTTAATTAAACAGGTGCAAACACGAGGGTCAACACCTGGAAAATGAAGACTGACCGTGCAGAAACCAGGCTGAAAGAAGTTTCGAGGGAACACATACTGGCTGGGTCTGAGCTCGTTTAAGTAAAGTAATGTAAAAATGTGGTTTAGTGCTAAGCCTAATTTAGCATGCCTGCAGGCTGCTGTGTGCAAAGTGTTCTCAGCCCAGGTTTCCATCTCCAGATACAGATTCCTTCCCTCTCTGTGTGCTGCATCTGATGATTTATATAGCCATGTAATGAATCCAATCAGCCTTGTTACCCAACAGAAGACTCTCTTCATGTTTATTAATAGTTTACTGCCCCGTCAGATCAGCAGATTGAACCGTGCATCCCATGATGCCCATCCAGCACAATGGAGATGGCAGCAGTGTGCAGTCTGGGTTGAGAGGAGAGGGGAATGTGAGCAGCTGAGCAGCCCGTCAGCAGCAGCAGCAACTTTATATCAATTTTGTTGTATTGTGAATCTATACACAAATGCAGTGCTTATATGCGGCCTTTTCATTCACAAGAACAGGAGGTTTTGCAGATTCAGTTCTTGCTGTTTTAGTGTAAGATAATTTTCTGCCTAAACAGAGGCTGTAGCATGAGTTGTGTGCACAAGTGCCACTGGCCATCTGGAATTATGTGAGTTTACCTGGCAACACTGCAGGAGTTGAGCATGTTGGAAAGCTGAGTGATTAGCCGTTGAACCTTGTACAACAAGTGCATTCAGTGGAATTGTGCTAATCGATTGGCACACCAGTGTCATTTATTTTAAATAACTTTTTACTCTTCCTAAAGGTTCCATTTTGAAGTTTCTACTTCTTAGGATGAAAGAGGTACCAGTACTCTTTAATTCTTGAACAGATAGGACTAACTCCCAGCAAGAGCCCAATTTTTTTGTTGTCCTTTTTGTTTTTAACACTCCCCGTGCAATACTTTGCCAAACTCCAAAGAATAGAAATTAAAAAGGAACATTTTGGCCTTTTGGTGGCTGTTTATCAGCAGCAAAACAATTTTCAGACAATTAACAAATCTCCAGGCTCTTTGGAAGTTCAGATACAGCTATTTCTAGGTTGTCACATGTCTAATTAATATAAGTAGTAACGGTAATACTCCTGCTGGTATTCTGCTTCGGCCAAGGCTAGGCTTCCAAGTCTGATAGCTGATCCTTAAGAGTGTCTTTACACCCAGCTGAAACCTTTCTGGGGTTGGTAAGAGTGTGGGAATTAATTGGCACGGGTAGCATTTATTGCTGTACAGTGACTTCAGGGAGTAACATTGTACCGCATAGGATCTTTCTTTACAGTCATCTGGGGCTTTAAAAGCCTTAGTATCAAACTAAGCTAACTACAGCTAATTTTAAGCAATTAGGGTTCTAGGAGAGGTTGAAGCATAAAAATGTTGTAAAATATAAGCTTATTTTAATTGTTTACTGCTATATTAGGAAAACTGTATAGAAAAAGAAAATTTTTGTTTTGCTTTGTTATTTAGTGAATTGCGTTTTGTATCACCAGAGACGTATGCTGGGAGAGTCTTTTTAATTCTCCTCAGCTTTGTACGTATCCTTGAAGAAGGAAAGTTATGTGTGATGAAAAGAGTTTTAATTCTGAATTTCTTCCACCACTGTACAGCTGCGGTTGGAGCTGTGCTGGCTTGCGTTCAGGAGTCTGTCTGTTTTCATCCCCTTGCAGCGCACTAATATCTCCCATCTGAAAGGCTGAAATGGAGGCCCTTAGTTTCTGTAATTTAGGATTTGATCCAGTGTTAAGGAAACTTCCCCATCCAACCATCGAGGACCCAGCCTGACAGTCGCTCTCTCCCCATATGAACTGGGACCAAAGCCCCTTTGGAGCTGCACACCCACACTCGCAGACAGACCAGGTTTCCCATAGCAGAGTCTCAGACATCCTAGTCCTTCAAATAATTTAATCACGGTACAATAACTAAATAACAAAATAGCAGCTTGAGCTGGTGTCTCCAAGGAGGGACCCCAAACAAAGGAAACCCTTTACTTTTATACCCTGACAGTCTAAATGCAGGAAGGTCTGGGGGTCGTTGGCTCCTGCTGTGTCTCTGAGCGTCCAGTCACCTGGCTGGGCCACAGGTCCCCAGGCCCTTTGCTGTGCCAAGGGTTGGCAGTTCTGGCTTCTTGGCTTGGGCTCTCACCACACACAGCACAACCTGCAGCTCCACTGCAGCTGCTCACCCAGCTTCGGGCACTGAGTGTTCCTCAGCACAAGCTGGTGGTTGTGTTAATGTTGGCTCAGTCCGAGCTGAGATTTAGTAATGAGTTGCGTACGCTTTGGTAATCCCTGGTGATGGCAAGTAGAACAGGTTCTCTTAAAGCTCTGCTGAGGGCTGAATAACTGAGAATGGAAAGGGTGGGAATAGTGAAAAATGCCTGATACGACTGTAAGCAAGTGGCTGGACTTGTCAGCTTTTGAACCTTCTTGAGCACAGTTTTGATCCACTCTGGTGTTTCTCTTTGTAGCGCTTCCACGTCACAGTCGGACCATTCCACTCACACCAAATCTGCTTCTGCTGTGTCGTCTGACTCCATCTCCACCTCAGCAGACAACTTCTCTCCAGATTTAAGGGTATGTATGTTTCGTCTTAAAAAAGAAAAAAACCCGAAATGTGACCTCCTTCAGCGAATATCTTGCTTCTGTGAGTTGGCTATGGTAAGATAATGTCAGCTTTCAGTAATGCCAAAATACATTTAGCCAAATTACTGAAAGGACCTGAGGTCAAACAGGTGAAATTGAAGTTTAATCTCTACCATATGATGTCCTTCTTTATAAAGTTGTTTAATCTTCAAAAAGCTGACTCTGCAATCCTCACTTGGAGATGAATTTTCAGAGCAACTCAGTTTTCTTTTATGGTGCTTTAAGTAAGTGAAATCCTCAACCTGTCAGTTGTATATACTTTTTCTTCCTGTTATGTGTGTGTATATATATATATATATGTATATAAGAGGTGTTCTGTCTTGAGACCTTGTGCTTGTTTGTAAACACTGAGTCCTTGGAAGTACCTTCTTTCAGAGAAAGATTGCAATCTCCAAGCTGATAAAAATAATCTTCTGTCACAATGAATTGCTCTGACATAAAAAAGGTCCAAACAGGGCTCTTTTAAGTCTGCTATTAGATTAGTTAATTATAAATTCAGAGTTCTAGTTCAGTGTCACACGAGTTTTGAAAGCTATCTATATGTTCCTCTTATGAAACCAAGGGGTTTTGTTGATATATCTTAGCTTTAAAGAAAAAGTCCCTGAGTATAAAACTGTTGGTACTGGTACCTTCTAGTAACAACTTGAGCATTTCTCAACTGTGGTTGAGAATCTTTGTAAAATGTAAACACAGTAAAATTGCATAAAAATCTCTGAGTACAAAGCTGATTCCTTTGACAACCATGATGATTTTTCATCCCGTGAGTGTTGTCTCAGTCATCCATAATTAGTAACAGAGTCCACCTGTTCGTAAGTGACAAGAATATGAATATTTCTTTCTAAAGGCAGATTATTAGCCAATTTTAACCTAAGATTTGGAAATTAATCAGTAGTTTATGTGCATTCTATGGTAGTTTGCACCTTCTGCCTATGGATACAAAAAGTAATTTTCTGAACACGCCTGGGTATGGAAATTTGTAATATGTCTGAAGTTTTTCCCCTGTGAAGTTGGGGTGTTCAGTCACTTTAACATACAGAAAACATCATTTTTAGGCTGAGGCTAAGTGGCTTATTGATATGAATAAGATTGCAAATTCTGCTACAGCTCTAACTGTATAATATAATATTATATATTTAATATTATTAAAAAAACCCTTATTTTCTTACTTAATTTTTTACTGGAGTTTGCATATGTTGGATTCCTTTTCCAGTTTTGATGTACAACTCAACTTGTCTTCTCATAGTTTTTGTGACACTTGAGGACTACCTTTAAAAGTAGAGGACAAGCCAGTATTTCCCTTTTAGAATTGAAGTTGTCTTTCCCTTCCAATGGTTAAGATGGCTCAACATGCTTTCCTTGCACTCCTGATTGTGTCTTGTGACTCTTTCCCCCCTTTTGTAACCTTATCTGTGTGAGCTGTAAGCTGTCTGGGCAGTGATTCCAGCTCTCCTCAGCTTGTCTGGTTTCCCATTCAGCAGGGCCTCTGTACCCACTAGCAATCAAAAACAGTGTCCACAGAGGAATGTTCACTCAGCTGCATGAGAGATTTTTTTCAAGCAGAAGATGCCTGTGTATTCCTGGAGGCCATTGGAAGCCCATAATTTCATGCTGTGCCACAGCTCCTGTAATATGCAGGAGTGATTTCTTCACAGCGTACCCTCTTTTTTTATTTCTAAGCAAACCAAAGTTCTGCCTTGGTTGGAACAAATGCTGCTCCTCTTTCATTTTAGAATAGTGTTTCAGGAGAGATGGGAAAGCGGAGGATTACTTATTTACAATAAAGTCACTGCAGGCTAAGAGTGAGCACCTGCTTCTGCTGGCAAAAGGCTTCTTGCTCTTCACCTGCATCAACTCTGTGTGAACACAATTTGGCAGATGCCTTCTGTGCTTCTCCTAGAGCTTACTCTTGCAGAGGTAGTGTGACTGGCTGCAATGCAGCTGTGTGTAGGTGTAAAGATGGTCATTCCTTTACACTCAAGTGGCTGCTCGTCAGTGGTAGGCAGACCTAGAGAAAATGCATTCCCGTGCTCCTACTTGTATTAGAGCATAGGGAGAAAGGGACTGTTTCCCCTACTACAGGTTGACTTACTTCTCCTAGAGGAACTCATGCATTCATCATTTCACTCCTCATTCCTGGGAGTGTCTAATGGTGGACAGCAGTTCTTGGGGGTCAGATGATCTACGCGTGGACAGCCTCTCCTGTTGGTATTGCCAGTGCAGCTGCAGACCCACCATCTGTCCTCAAATCATCACTGTCGGTGCTGGTGTGTTACTGTTTGCTCCCTGGGCTTCCTCTTGCAGCCTGGTGCCAGCTCCCAAAGGGAACACTTATTGCAAGTGGTGGTCAGCTAATGCTGATTTCTTTCAGGTCTTAAATCGAAGACGATGGACGTTCTTTCCCAGGGTTTGTCATTCTTTGTCAGGTTTTCTTCGAACCGACATCTCTGTCATGTGAGAGTTCCACAAGTCTTGAAAGTCAGTTTTGTGGGAGATTTTTCGAAGGTCCTGATTGTTTTTGCTATTTTCTTTGAACTTTCTGAGATGTGTCCTCGCCTTGGATATTGCAGATGAGGCGGTACCATTAACTGATACAGTGGCACGAGCATGTTCTCTGCTCTCGCTCTTTCCCTACACGCCTGAGAGTCTTGTGCAGCTTTCATTGGCACAAGACAGCGTGAACTCCCAAGTGCTACCAGGTACTGAGATTTGAGCTAAGCATCTTGTTACTGTGGGACAAAAAGAGGTCTCACATTATTCCTGGAAGAATGTAAGAGAACAAGCCCTGAAGAGGGAACTGATGCGTTTTGCAGGAACTCTGCGGTAGGGGAGGCAAGTGCCTGGGCTACGCAGTGTTCTCACAGGAAGGTGTTGCATCAGTTAGCTTTAAGAGGCTGAAAATAAGCTTTTCAAGATTTTGACGTGGATATGCCAGTTACGGGATTATGATCATGGTGTGTGTTTAAATTTTTCCTGCTAGAGTGAATTGCTACGTGGATTCATCATCACTCCTACCTCTATTTGGTCTCTTCCTCTGCGTGTGCATTGGTTCAAATTTAGGAATTAATTTCTGTGACGATGGAAAAACACTTTGTGATAGCTACAATTAGCACTCTCCTTTTCTGTGGGGAATTTTTAGAAGAATAGTAGGCGTCCATTGGGAGGAGGGAACCAGGGGAAGGACCCACCTAATTTCTTGCAGTCTGTGCCTGCAGTTTTCTTTTGGAGTGCAATTAACACTCTGTGTGTGTGCGCGCATGTGTGTAATGAGGTAAATGAGACAACCACTGGGGATTCCTACTGAATGCATGTGCAGTATTTTTCCTAAATCTTTCTCCAAAGTATTTAATAATAACCTTTATGAAGGTTTGGGTTTTTTTTTTTAACGTATATTGAGCATGTCAGTATCTGGAACTGAGATTATACTGCCTTTCCAGTAGAAAGTTTACAGAATTTTCACTTCATAAACTAACTCTAAATAACTTTTGGCTGCCTCAGTTTCATAGGAAAAAAAATGAAGAAAAATAAACCAGCAAACCAAAACCCCAACAGAAGAACAACAAAGCTCTCTTAGGTTCTCCTTCCACCCCCTTCCTGATGTCAAATCCGAAGCTGTTTAGGATTGATTTAGGGTATATACTCTTGGAGGGGTTTTTTAGCAAATACACTGCCATATGTTTTAACATAAGTTATAGATCAGACAAGAACAGAATTGAAGTGGTTGGAAGTGAAAATGGAGTTGGAAATCTGTAGATATTTTGTAATTTGGGTTGAGATGTTAAAAACACCTTAAAGCCAGCATTGCCAAAGGGATTGGAGTGTATAAATAGCTGTTGCAGATCTGGGAAGTTGGTGGTTAATAAAATACAGTGAGTTTCTTGCTCCTAAGTCCTGTAGGCAGTATTTTCTTCCGTGCGTATGAGGAGATGTGTCCGTGCATTTTATAGTACTTAAGTCTTCTTGCTGATGCTCTTAACTTTTATCATTAGGGATTTTCATTTTTAGGTAGCTGTTGCTTTATAGGATAATGCCTGAAGTTTACTATGTTCAAAGCTTTGGAGTAGCTCTTATAAAAGGGTTGGATCCTGTTCATTTGCAGCTGAGAAGCAGTGGATGTGGCCAGCAGGGCCTGCTGCCACTTCCCTTAAGAATAGTACCTTTGCCTGAAAATTTGTTAAGGCCCATTGTGTTTGCTTTCGGATTGTATACAGCAAAAGCCTTAAACCAACTTAAAACAACCAAAAAGCTTAAACCAGCTCAAAACAACTCATATGTTGTTTTCTTTATATTGCTTCTTGCATCTAGAAAGAAGGAAGCTACAGCAGATCCGTATGTCACCTGCTTAGTTGTGCAGCGTCCAGAAAAAGTGGTTCAAATCTCTGTTGTTAGCATTGCTGTGGTGACCACTAAACCATTCTCCCCTTTGAGGGCAACAGTAAGATCCACAATTCCTGATACTCCTCTGAAGTCCAGACAAAATACTGTACAAGCATATGACCCATCCTTCATGACTGTTTTTTTCCCTACATAGTGATTTTCTTCTTTAATATATGAGGAATTGGTGGATTTACAATGGGTTTATGCATGAGATGCAAGAATATTATTACAGCATTCCCAGGACTTGAAGGTTAAAAATGGGAAGAAACAGAATGGCTTGTGTAACCTTAATTTGTTATCTGTTGTGTGTATGGTTAGAGACTGTAGACAAGCCCATGTGGTTTATTTTGTAAGATACATAACTCGTGCATGACAAAAGGTATATGAAGGAGTATTTCCTTCCAAGACAGTAAATGGATACTGTTGCTGTCTCCTTAGGTTTCCTGGATTAAATCTCTTTGGGCAAGTCTGCATTCAAGCTAGCCAACCACAATTCCTTTGCACTCGATAGAAAGACACAGATCGTTTACGATGTGATCTATCTCAGCTTTAAGGATATGCCCATCTTAGGTGAGAGTGTCATGGAGCTGAGCTAGAGAAGTCCTTGGTGCAGATGTTGGGAACACACTTTGAGGGGCAGCGAGTGATTTCTGTGGATCCCAGCTTTAACTGGGCACCAGTAAAGGTGCAGTTTTGTCTCTTTTGAGAACCTAATGTGTTTCTCTTCTGACTGTGGAGAGAGTTTAGTGTAATATCTCTAGATATAGACTTCTAAAATTGAGGTAAATCCTGTCCCTCAGGTGATGTTGGGCAGGATTAACTGAAATGCCAGTCACTGACTTTGCCACCTTTGCCTTGCTTTATTCTAGCTTTAGTGCAAAGTAGCTTAGACTAGTTTTATATAGAACACGTATATTGTTAGTAGAAAAACATATTGAAGAAAGATGTGATCCCCCCCTCCATCCTTTGCTGTAAATCACTAAAACTAGCCTCAGTGAGCTTTTCCATTACTATCTCCCTGCCAATGCAGGAAGTGTGTCAGGCTTTGGTTATGTGTAACACATGTTCAACAAGAGCTGGGTTTAGAGAGTGACATAACGTTTTAAACTCTAAGCACTCATTCAAGCAATGTTTTTCAGTTTTGATTTTAAGGGACTTTGCAGTCAGTGAGTGATGCTAGCTTGGAAGCTCTAAATCATGACAAAACCTCTGCCTAAGCTCCTCCATGGTAGTGGAAGACTTTCTGCCCTGCCAGTCGGCTCCGTGATAATATATGGAGATAAATATTCGTGTTTCAGACTAGCCCATGACTCTTTGCATGGGACTGCCTGCGAGCAGCCTAGTTCATAGCAAATGCAAAGATGTCTTCCATGTTGGGAGCTTTCCTTCCCGGTGCACTGGACTGTGACAGCTGTTAAGTTACAGACTGTGTTGCACAAGCCACCAGATGGTGAAGAGAATTGACCTGTGGTCACAAAACACTTGGCTAGATGTGAGCTGGTGATGCAGCAGCGAAATTGAATAAACTGTTCATCTTTTTACTGTCACTGTGTGAAGACTTGACTGTGTATTTCTCCGCATCATTGCTTAGTTACCTTCTCACGTCTAGGTGCACCTCACGTTTTTGTGTGTCTGTACAGGAGTAGAAGCTATGCAGGCAGAAGTGGCCTTTACCTGACCTGCCAGTAGTATTGCCATAGGTCCCTTTGTACACAGGGATGAAGTCCAAGGGCCAAATCCAAGAACAGGCCGTGCTTTATGTTTTCAAAGGTGTCAAGCAGAGAGACTTAGAGAGCAGCAGAAGAGAAGTAAGGAGGTCTCACAGGGAAACATATTTTAACTATCTTGAAATTCTGATTTTGACCATACGAATTGCGTGTGTGTGCCTGTGGGAAATGAGCTTCCTTTCTTTGGAGCATTAAGCTATTGATGAGCAAAGGCACAAAGGACTGGTTCTGGAGAATGAATGATGCTCTTGTCCATAAGCATGGTCATACCAGGACAGCCCTGTCAGTGACTGGAATTTAGCCCCTGCTGTTGCCACATTTTTCGGGGGCTCCAGTTTATAGTAAATGCTGCATATTTCATAAGAATTATAGTAATTTTCATTTTAAAATATCCCAAGAGATGGAAAATCTTGGTCCCTTCCTTGCACCTCTCCCCAGTAAGTCCTTTTCTGCACCTCCCCCTTTCAAGGAAACAAACCCACAGAGTAGCCAAGCTCTGGGTTGAAAAATATTGATTTCATGCAAATTAGATAGGGGAAAAAGCCAGATGCAGTCAGTTTTCTGTCTCCTTTACATGGAAATAATACTCCCTAAGTGCTCATCTAGTTAGAAAAGAGCGAAGACAGCAAACATTGCTAATTTTTCTTACATAGAGGTACCTAAATGTTTGAATATGGAGTAATGCACGGTGAAAGAAATCTCTGGAACCATTTATGATTGCCATCTATTAGGAACAGAAAACTAAGAAGAATGAGCAAATGGCCTTCATATGTTCTCAAAAATATTTTCATCTCTTCCAAATCGACTGCCTAGCTACAAAGTGCAAGAATTTTCTTTTTATTGAGTAAAACCAGGTAAGAAGTGGCTTTCCCCCCACCCCCTGTTAGTTACAGTTTTGTAAACTGAAGGACAGATCAGGCAGGAATGAACAAGCATGGTATTTAAAGGGAGTGCATGGATTTGCGATTGCTTGCAGTGCCTGCCAAGATTTGATTTTCGGTAGATGTTTTTGCACGGAATGAAACATCTTTATTCCCCTCTGTATGATGGTTTGCTCATTATAAGTATATAATTATCTGTATCAAACTTAAAAGTGAAATTCTTAGTAATGGAGGCAGTATTCTGTGACTTACTTTAGTTGGTAGAATTTATAGCTCTTTTTTTGGTCAGAGTGTTTTTCTGTCATTTAAGACTGATGATATCAAATTCACTGAACTAGTTTAATGGTTTCCTTGAAGCTTTTAATCTTCTTTTCACATGTAAGTTGTTTGCTAAACAAAATTCAGTAAAAAGAAAGGATAGAGTCAAGCTAATGTGCTGTCCAAAGTATTTGAGCAGCCCATGGAGAACAGAGGCATTGTGGTTTGAGACGTATGTGGAACCCTTGGCACTAAAGAAGGTTCTGTATTAAAAAATGTTGGACTTGTCTGAATAGATAATATCTGCAACCTTCTGTGCCAGGGAGCGTTGCTGAGTGGAGTCAATGACGACTTTCTGTCAGAGCCTAATGAGAGAATTGTCTTGAGGCACCAAGCCATACAAACTTGAAGAGACAAGCCAGCCGTGGTTGAACGAGTGGCCCTCAACAATGTGTTCCTTTGAGCTTCTAAGCCTTGCCTTGTAGTTGTGCCGTGAGGGCCCAGGAGATTCACCAACCCAGCAAACCCAGAGAGGCTGTTCTTCGTCACTGGACGTTCGGGTCTGAGTGGAGAAGAACATCGTGGAAAAAACAAAGCAGAAAACCCCAGGGAAACACTGCATGGTGGCTGCTTCCTCCTGCAGAGGAGTCCCTTTATATTACTCTGGGGACTGTATTTCTTTTTCTTAAATACAATAACCCTCAGCTTCTTTTTAAAGATTTTCAAGGCAGTGGTAAGTAAGCAAGTGATTTCTCAAGCACTTTTATGCTTACTCAAAATATATATGCTTGGTAGAGATCACAGTTTGTGATTTGTTTTTTTAGTTGTGTCGGGAAGGCGTAGTTAAAAGGCAGTTGCAGTGTACTTTGTTATTACTGTCTTTAGAGTAATGTAATATGTGATCTGTTGTCAGAACATTTTTTTGATAACTTAAGTACCTCTTGTGGTTTTTTTTTTAACCAAGCTAGGAGGCTGCCTTTGGCCAAGTGCTGTCTTAGGAGCTGAATGGGCTTGATGTGGTCCTTGGACAGTATATTTGATTCTTTGTGTACTCTTCTGAAATGATCCGTGTGTCCATGGTGTTTTGTCTTTTCCCCTTTGAACTTTTAATATCCCAAAGGAATAGGACATAAAGCATTTCCCTGCAATTAATATCTTGCAGCTCTGAATGCCTCTAACATAGTTTTTCAAGCCATCTGGTCATAAACCTCAGAAAAGTCCCTGTGCCTCAGTCAGGCAGAGATACTTCTGTTCTTCCCCATAGTCTTTCTGCTGTGGTATTCTTAATGATTCAAAAATAATCAACAAAGTCCATTTACTTGCTCAATTTATGTTTTATTGCATTTCCAGTAGGATTCTTAGCACATAAATCTTCTCCAAGTACACTTCAAATAGCCATAAATGGCAGCTGAAATTCTCCTCAAAGTAGTGCAGTGTTTGCAGTCAAGTAAGCATGGCTTCTGTCCCACGGTCCTGATAATTGAGCACTGAGAACACAGAAGCACCTTAGCAGTAAAATGCTAGGAAAAATGTGCCCTTTTTCTTGTTGTAAGAAATGTTTAATTCAGAGAAGAAACCTATGCACCTGTGAAAAACTGTCCTAAAGAAGCGTACTCTTCTTGTTTCTGCACAGATTTGTGTCAGTCCTGCAGCTTCAGTCATGAATGGAAGGACCTTCTCTATCTGTTTTGTTTCAGGCGTTTTTACACCATCATTGGGGTAATGGTAAATCTTGATGCACCTGCCAGAGTGGCACTGTCCTTTGTTGATTGACTGATGGAAACAGCCATGAAAGAGGAAAGGGATGGAGTGGTAGGCCAGTTCAGGGGAAGGAGTAGGTGAACATGATTTGAGACCTCCAAAAGGCATTTAAAGCAGAGAAGCATTGGTTGTGTAAGTGTATATGTTTTGCTATTAATTTACAAACAAAGTTAATAAATTAATCAAGTATGTAAAAGTAATCCTGTGGCTAGGTCTTTGAAGGAAGGCTGACTTGCCTTATGTGGTTCTTTGTGACAGCAGAAAAGAGACAGCTCTGACACAAAAGCTGTCTTTTATACCTCAGCTAAGACAACCTGTCCTACAAGCTTTGGAGTCATGCCTTTTTAAATTAAATCCGTGCAGTATTTGTATATATTTGGCTCATTCCCTGCTGCCTCTCTGCACACAGCACATTTGTACTTCTCTGAAAAGCATAGGATATGACTGCTCAGTTGTTTGGGGATGTCCAGGAGATTGGGTTTTGCTATGCTGAGCACAAGGAAGGACCAGGAATGGGATTTGTCCTTCCAGGTCTGCACTGACATTCCTTTACCCTGGTTCTTAGCCTTCAGTGGGAAGAAGGGTACTTATCCTAAAGGTGCATCTCCTAGGTATCCTGCTTTCCACTGACTGGTACACAGTGCCTAGGGGGACCAGCACAGATGTAGATCTCCAGTTTCAAGTGAAATGCGTATTCCTGCTGCTTACTGACTACCCTGCCTGCAAAGTAGCAAAAATGGTGATTAAGGAGGGCATTTAATAATTTTCCATTTCTTGAGACAAAGACATTAAAAAAAAAAGGGAGCAAAGGAAAGTTTAGATCTGTTAAGTACAACCAGAATATTCCCAGGTAGTCCTTTAAATGTGAAGTGTTAGAGAGATATTTTCCTATAGGAGATAAAACCTCTCACTTGGCTGTTGAGTTTCAATTCCATATTTCACACATTATTTGGAAAGATACATATTTTTAAAACTCATTCTCTCTGTATGTTTTTGTACACATACAACATGCACATTCTTGTCCCTGCAGCACATATTTCACCTGTTGCTGCTGACCAGTGCATGCTCACGAAGTAGAGACGTACCAAATCTGAGTTCAGGGGCTGCAGAAGCGAAGGGACTTTGTGTGTGTGTAATGTTTGTCTATACAGGCAGGTTATATATGTTTATGTCAAGGGACCAGTTAAGAGACCGCCTTCCTGCTGTAGGAAACATAAAACAGGACTGTGTGTAGCTGGAACAAAAGCAGTTCCCAGCTTGGAGGGCTTGTCTTCTCAGTAGATGGAGCAGACATGGTTTTGGGGAAAGGAGTAATACAGGAGCAAGGTGTTCATGCTGTCGGGTTGAACGTGTCGTACCAGTGCTGTGGCTTTATGCATAACAGCTCTGTTCAAAATGTGCAAAGTGACTTGGAGTGTGTGGGAGGTTACCAAGGAGAGATTAACTCAGAGGAAAGAAAAAAAGTTACAAAAAGGGTACATTTTCATATTGTCTAAGCCAAAAAAGATTCCTTTTGCTCATTTTTATTGTGATTCAGGATAGAAGAAACTCTGCAGACTTGCGAAAACTGTTACACAACAATTTGGTAACACAAACCTGTCTCCCCTTAAGTTGCATGAAGCCAAACAATCGGACTTTTGTGGGTTTCAGGACTCAAATATTCCGGAGAAAGTACAAGAGAATAACTGATAAATGGCTAGGAGAGACCTCAGGTGCTCTCCTCATGCATCTTTGTTATCAGGAGGCTGGTGCAGTGTCCAGGGATAAAATTACTCTCTCCCTGGCTGGTCCAAGCTGCTCCCTCTCTCTTGCCTGGGTTTTACTCGTCTTCACTCCTGCGGTCACAGCCTAAGCTAGTCCTGGCAAAATGATCCAGGTTATGGAAAAACTTCCATTATAAAAGCCATGAAGTGGACCCGGGCATCTTGGCTGAGCTAGGCACGGAAGCAATGAGAGCACTGGCAGGGTGGGTAGGAGGAGGCAGTCCTGGCTTGGCCGCAGCCAGCGCAGGATGTGGGTTGTGAGCCAGGCTGTGCAGCGTCGCGGGTAGGCAAGCGCCTCACCGGGCAGTACGAGAGGAAAGCGCATCAGCTGTTTTGTTCACACTCAAAAAGCAAACCCTGAGTTTAGAGTGTCGTGTACCCTCTCAGGTCCTTCTGGAGCAGTGTTCAGTGGTGCACAGACCTCTAAGACCCTGTACATAGAGTGTGCTTGCAATTCAACCCTGTACCGCCCCGGGTTGGCTGCAGCTGCTCAGGATGAGCTGCATGCACGAATTGTGCAGGAGCATCAGCCAGGAGAGGTATTTTTGTAGCAGCATGCTGGCTGCTGTGTTAAGAGGCAGTGTGAACATGTGGTTGGAGAGACTCGCCAGAACTGCAGTACCCTGAATCGCAGCAGTCTTACCTTTTTAGCAGGACCTAAATCTCTTTCCCTGACCCCATACGTGCAAGCAAAGGAGATGATGATTTTGTTGCTCAGATCTGGAAGTTGCCTCAACAAAACAGCAGTTTCCCTGTCTTCCCTGTGCAGTAGTTGTGAGGGCATGAGAGAGCTCTGCACCTTCAGCCAGGGTTGACTGTGCTGGAGCTAACACAAGGTGGGATCCGGGAGTAGGGAAGCGGCTGTTGAATGTAGCAGTGTGGGTTTGTTCTGTGAAATCACTGCTTGAGCAGGGGACAAAGGTAGGTGGTGGCATGAAGTCCTCACACCCTCTGAGCCGAGCCAGGACTTGTGTTTAGGTTCTAAGGTACTCCCATTCTCAGACTCTTAGAGAGTTGTTTCATCTAGAGGGAGAGCTGCTGACAGGTGGGATGGGTAGATGATGTTACTTGGTAAAAGAAGACAGAAATAAAGGCTGTTCTGGCGTGTAACGAGACTTCATTCCTCCAGAGATTCAGTTACCAAGCTAAAGATTTTTGTGGGGAAAAGATAACAAAGATCTTGTTCGACTTAGAGGCAAGGCAGAGTATTCCACTGGTTTTTGGTCATTGTATCTGTTTCTTACAGAAACCATCTTAGTGATGACTGTGACAGAAAGACCCGTGTGTGACTCTATTTCATTGTGGTCCTATTCCTAAGTAATAATGATTTGCCCAGCTCTGGATGTGCTCTTCATTGCAGATCTCTAGGAACTCTTTGGTTTTATTCCCACTGAACAGTTTAAAAGGCTGAGGCACACAGAGGTGGCACATTTCAGCTGCAGGCGTATGTGGTACCTGCCTCAATGGCATTTATGTATCAGCAGCTGCCGTCTCCCCCTGCAGCCAGGCTGCCGCAGTCATGTCCCTGGCTCTCTTCCCTGCTTCCTCGCCTTACTGGTGCTCTTAATTTAATTTTGTGAGGTTTGCAGAGGGCTAAATTTGGGCCCAAGAGTGTTATTTTTAGAGTCTTGAAAATAGGCTAATGTACAAAAAAAGATTTTTCTCACAGCTTAATGAACCATTTTTGGATTCTGAGGGGGAGAGGAGGATTGGCAGTAAGATGGAAGGGCTTTTCATGTCATCTCCTTAGTCATATAAGGAGCAAAGGGCCCATTTATGACACTGACGTCATCTCAGAGCTTCATGTGCATTGTCCCATACCATTCTTTCTCCTTGATCTGTTTCCAAAACTCCTCTTCTCTTATCCACCCACCTTTTTTACCTGCTGCCGGCCCCTGTCCTTCAGTGGTGCCACAGATGCCTTCTGTGCCTGCTGCCTGCATTTTCAGCCCCACACAGATTGCATTTCCCCGAATCAATTTTAAGGAGCCATTGATGGAGGTGGGTTTCAGGAAAATGCCTACCATTCATTTCTTGGTTTCTGCCAGGATGGGTTTCAAGTGTCCATGTTCCAACTAGAGGCTCATTCAAAACCCAGTGCTGAGCAGACAGTGCATAGACTGGCACAACAGAGAAGTGTTTGTCCTGGGTTTTCTGACCATATCTGTCTCAGCCTTGTGGGAAGGATGACTTCTATCCAGGGGTTATGTGCTTGCACCAGCTTTGAAATCATCATGGCGTCAGTGCTTTGTTACCTGAGATAGGTATTGTGCTGAAGTCACTTGAGGGGTGGTGAAAATGAGTTTAGTCCTCAAGGCTGTTGCAAAGAAAAAAGAAATAATAAGAGGGGAGGCAAGGAGGCTGATCTTGAAGTGCTGTGCTTCCAGGAAGCCAGCCGTCTGCTGCCCTGTGTTGAAGTGAACACGGGTTTGGATTGCTAACCCTTTCCTCCGACTCTAGGGACATTTCAGAGGAGTGTGAGTGAGCAGATGGATTTTATTAGACTTAGAAGAGACAGTTTTTAAATTGAAAAGGCTTTCAACCTTGTCTTTAGAGAATGGTGTTGACATGGAGGTCCTTGTCTTTCATGCTGCTTGCCTATTCCCTCCTTCTCTCTCCCACTTGCAGGACGGGGTTTAAAACCCACCTGAGCACTGCCCACCTCTGCCACCTCGGCAGATGTTTGTCATACCAAGTGCTTTCTATGTGTCTTGCCTCATATTGCTTTTGGCTTAAGATACAACCCAGTCCCCCAAATGTTTACTGCTGGACGTGCTCCCACTGACATCTGCAGGAGAGCAGCGAGTCCAGCTGTTGACCGAAGTGATCCTGGCAGCAGCTGCTGCCCGCGTGGGGTACGGACCTTCTCGAAGAAGCTGTGATCGTGTTCTGAACGCAGACTGTATTTTCACTAATGTCCTTCCAAGATAAAAGGCCAAAAAGATGACCACCACTTATGGGCTAATTAGCCAGAAGCCTCCATCTCATTTATCATCATCCAGATGTTATCCTGCTAATTTCAGGGCTGTTACTCAAGCACGAAATTGAACACACAGGAGTTTAGAGTGGGTCTACATCACAGGCTTTTGTCGGGGAGGCCCTTAGTCAGGGCTTTGATGGGGTGTGTGATCTTTGGCCAACACAGCTGTGCTGAAAAGAAGTCCTCAACATCAATTTCTGCTCGTTATACCAGCAGACCTTATTTTTACTGATATTGCTGATGTGGGGGAAGAGAAGCTTCCCGGCATTTGCTGCTGGTGTGAGTTCTGTCAAAGGTGACCTCTCCTTACTCATCCTGTGGACCCCATCCCAGCTGCTCTGGCAGTCTCCCTGGTAAGACCTGTTCTAAGTGGGTGCAGTTGTGAGGTTTCTGTTACGGGACTGTACTTGCTTTTATTATTGATTTTTTTTCTAAGAGTCTTTTGAATGCATTTTTTAAAATGTACATCTTGTTCTCAAGAAGGCTTTGATCTTGTTAATCTTTTCATCTATGCATCAATCTGTTGTGTGAAAATGCTGGAATGTGCTCTTATTGTGGCAAGGGCTTTCTTTGGGTTTGTTTCCAATATTTTTTGCATAGTTTAGGGAATTTTTCTTCCCCGAGGCTCTCCCTCTGGCTTGATCCTACATGAAAGTTGACCACAGACGTGTCAGGTTCTAGAATGCCACTTTAGGCTGTGTCTTTGAATTTTCTTTGCAGGGATTTCCTGATACCAAATTGAAGCAATTCTTTCTCTTTCTTTATCATATTAAGAGAAAGAAAACATTTTGGGTGAGCCTGCATATTCAGCTGTGAGCAGCAATGAGCTCCCTCTGCCTGTCTTCACCAGGTCTGACACACACCAACCTTGAACTCAAAGTTTTGTGGTTGCTATAGCATGAGGCAGAGTCGGGACTAACTTACCTGCTCTCTGTCTGTGTTAAGAAGTTGAGCAAACTGTACTCTTGAGGTTGTGGTCATTTGTCCGGTTCGAGGCATGGACAACATGATTAAATCCATCCGCCTTTGGCCGCATAGACTTAGCCTTAATCTTGATCACTTCTATTTGCTTATCTCTCCTAGTTCTTTTAGGTTTAGACCTCAGGTTATGCTTTCCTAGTTACAGCCATGCTTTCCTACAATGTCCATCTGCTCACGATAGCAGCTGTTCTTGTGAAAACCCTTGTATAAATGCAATCATAGGTCTGAGAAGTCATGCCCTGTGGTATAACATGGACCCAAAGGACAGTGAAGAAGGGGTCATTTGGCAGCCAAAAAAATAAAAAAGAGAAAATCAAAACTGCACCTCCTGTATATGCCTGTCAAAATAGCACCTTTGTAACTGAATCAAGTCAGGACTTTTGCAGTTGTGGGACCCTCACTGTGCACGGTGGAGTGACCAAGGTGTCCTTTTCAACTTTCCTCAGTGTAAACTGGAAATTTCTCTGCTGAATCGTTGATATCATCGTGGTAATCACTGAGCACTTCAATCGGGAGAGGAGCTGATTCCCTTGTCTCTGTACATAACTGTGAGAGAATTTGGCTTGTGGTGGTGGGCTGGGCAAGAGAAGGTTGGAGCATGAAAGGACACCTGGGAAATGTGCTGCCAAAGCACAGAGCCTGGTGTTGACCTCTGAAGAGACCCTAGGCAGTACTTCAAGGTCTTTGAATATTTGTTGTCCTTGATACTGTTGACCTGTAAGTGTAAACTTCTTGGTTTATGAAACCATAATGAATTTCTGTTTGTACTTGTATCTTTTGCCTAGGTCCTGAGGGAGGCTAATAAATTGGCTGAAATGGAAGAGCCACCTTTGCTACCTGGGGAAACCATTAAAGACATGGGTACGTGAAGAGTAAATTGCTTATTCTTTGCTGACGAACAGTAGAGTATCCATAGAGCAAAATATCTTGGCGGTCACTGACCAAGAACAGCAAACTGCAGATGTTTTGGGAAGCATGGTCAGGTTGTTTCATTAACTGAGCTATTGCACATCACATGGGCCGAGGTAACTGTGTCTTCTTTTAGCACGGAGCAAGTACAAAGCAATTCAAAGCTCTTACCGTGAGTGATGGGGTGAGTTGTACAGCTCTGCATTTGCTGCCTCCTGAGAGGACATGGATCAACTGTTTCGGTTTGTCCTTGCCACAGGGTAGCTTCTTAGGCTGACACAGCACAATTGTGTGCCAAATCTCTGTCATGGACTCTAGGAAAGGATACAGTGCTTTTGCAGGGAACTTACTGTGGTGGGGGATGGACTTTTTTCATCCATGCGTTCTGACATGCATCAGATTTGCTGATGTTCTCCATTCTGAAGGCTTGAGAAAGCCTCTTGATTAATTTTCTGTGAAAGATTTTGCGTTCTCTTTTTTAACATGTCGCTTTCCTCTTAAGATGATACGGAAGAGTGCAACTTCAGTCCTAAACATAAAAAATAAAAAAATGAAAACTGAAAATACTTCACAAAAAAAATGCACCATCTACAGCAATATAAAAACAAGCAAAAAAACCTCAGAACAACCCACCTCAATGATTAATCTTTTTCTTAACCTCTTTCTTAAGAACTTTGAACTCATTCTCCAACCATACACTGCAGACTGATATCTAACTCATTCCACAGACACAGTTAGCTCTGGCAGTGAGGCAGTATTTTGAAGGGTTCCTAGGGAATGGTTTAAGAGATCAGAGTTACCAGTGTTTTATCTGCTGGCAAATGGTGTGATGAGCCACGTAAGTCTATAAGACTGGGTGGCTTTTGGAGTAGCCCAGACAGCAGCTGCCTGTTCCATCAAGAAGCTAAAGGCAGCAAAAAGGAAATCTTTGTTATTCATCAGCAATAATTGTTTCCTGTTAAAAGTGTGAAGAAAGGCAAATGTAATTCTCCTTGTATTTTACAGGGAAGGGAAGAAAAAATATTTTCAGCCAACCCAATAATCTAGGGTAAGATTGGCCTGTAAAAGACAGGAATTCCACAGGCAGGGGAATTAGTAAATCTGGTTTCCAGTTTCCTTCTCCCATATGTATTCTCTTATACATACCAAAGACTGAGCTCATTAGGCTTTCCCATGGTGATAGCACTACTACAGCCTCTCTATTATACCTGGCATTCGTTCTCACAAGCAGTGAAGCACTTTAATGCCTTGGAGATCCCTGTTTATCAAGTAGAGACTGCTGAAATCATACAGCTGTGGCAGGGTTAAGGTCAGACAAGCCATGCATGTAGGTACATTTGTACATGCGCAGTGTAATTAAGTAAAATTGTTTCCTTAGGAAACCAGGCTAATAAAATGCAAATGTGAAAGGTGGTGTGGCTTACAAGCTGGCAAGGCCAGTGTTTGAGATCGTGCCTGGGGTTCCTTACCTGGAAAACATTTTTCTAGCACCTTTCCTCTTTACCCAGAAATCCTGTTCCTTTTCAGATGTAAATGCACGCTTTTCTTATTAGTGGATTTTGCTGGGGTTTTTTTAAACATTTTGAAATTACATTTTGAATAATGGGAACTCTAGTGGAAAAACTAGGCAGGCTGCCCTCACCCTTGTTATGCTTCCTGAGTCTGCTTTCAAACCTCTGTCAAGCTAGTCTTTGAAAAGAAGTGATTAATAATCGGCCACTAATGAAACACTTGGTTTAATTAGAAATGGCTATAAGCATTTTGTGTTTAATTGTCCTTCAAACAAATGCATGTAAATTTATATAAATAAATAAATAATGGAATTACTAGCATGTTTTTTATAGCTATGTTTATTTTATTTCTTTTTAACCAGATATTGTGTGCTACATATTTTGCTCTGAATTAGTCACTTCTGATATTTTAAGGATCTTTCTCCACATCCAGATCTCGAGAGTCAATGAAGACAATGCAGAAGCAGAGCTGACATGAGGATGATTTAGTTATATGAGTTGCCAGTACCCTGGAATAAGGCAGACGACTTCTCTCTGTCCCTCTGGGCTATATCTCATGGGATAAAGGTGGAAGAAATTTAGGTTCCCATCCTGACACCCCAGTAGCCTCACACCTCATGTTCACGGTGGCTGTCTCCTGGATGGGAGGCGAGCCGTCCTGCTGACACAGCCCTTGCAACATGAGTCCCCTAGGGCTTGGAAGCTTGAGGTTATTAAGATGATCCAGGGGTTTCTTTCATGCATCTGGCAGCTCTGGTCAGTGGGTCTCCTCTGTGTTTTTGAGGGGTGTCATTACTTGTTGGTGATAGTGTAAGCCATCCACGATACAGCCAGCCAGCTGTTTTGGTGGCAGAAGACGTGATAGGCGGCAGAGGTGGGGAGGCAACAACTTAAATCTTGGCATTTTTAATTGATATAAAACAGAAGGGCAGTTAGGAGAGGTGTTTGCTGTGGAAAGCCAGCAGCACCTCTTGCCTTTTGCTGGAACAAGTGAGAAACATTTGAGGCCTTTTAAGAAGGGGACTGTTTTGAGTCACCATCACTCGGGCTCAAAAATAATTGAATTGTGCAGAGTAACTTGATCTCTGACTTCAGACCTAAGATCAGTGGCAGCTGGGTGTTACACAGATTCATGGCTCCTGCAAATCAGTGTAGCTCTGCTGGCTTTTAGCCTGAGGGCCTTCATCCCAGGGCTGACTCAGTGTGCAAAGGTGTACAGAAGGACCCAGCCATCCTAAAATGCAGCTGCACGAGAACTGCCTTCTCCTGCCCCTGGTGGCACGAACCATCTTGGGCACAATCCTTAGCTTTTATGCAGATTGTTGTCAGCTTCAAATGTGTGGGTCCAGGCAGGAGTGGTCTTCTCTTTTTGTGCATGACATTCTCAGCTACTGGCAATAAGAGCAAACAGTTTGCACCAAACACTGGCCTGTTGACAGTTTTGTGCAAATGTAGGATTCTGGGTGATGGTACTATTTCTACCCAGACTCTTACCTTCTCCACAGAACTGAAACTTGCATGTTGGCTCTAGGCTAGAACCGCAGATTGAGCTTGTTTTAATTTCATTATCTGCAAGATAGAGCCCACAAATATTGTTGCTGGCCTAATTTTTCTCCCATAAATTACCTGTGAAATTAACAACTTCTTTTTTTTTTTTTTTTAAGCTAAGGATGTTACTTACATCTGCCCCTTCACTGGAGCAATCAGAGGAACCCTTACTGTTACAAATTATAGACTGTATTTTAAAAGCATGGAACGGGTAAGCTTTTGAAATAATCTGCTTTTGCTACTTTTCAATCTTTAGACCTAGGTGTTGTTTGAAAGTATTTCTGTGTGAAATGTAGCTATATGTTTGGGAATATAGACATAAGGGAGCAGGAGCTGGGGATTTTTCCCCCTCCCATTTTAAACTCACAAATTTCAACTGTCTACAGGACCCTCCTTTTGTCCTAGATGCATCTTTAGGTGTAATCAACAGAGTGGAGAAAATTGGAGGTGCTTCCAGTCGTGGCGAGAATTCATACGGGCTGGAGATTGTATGCAAGGTAAACTTTTATCTGTATTTTACAATAGGGGAAGGGGAACATGTATTTTTAAGGGTTTTCTCTGTAGTACTGTAGGAAGTTCTGCAAAATGTTTCAGTCAGTATGACTTCATAGGTATCAAAAAACATGGTTTTAAAAGTAATTTTCAGTATTCTCCAGCTCCACTCATTTGAGAAGAGGTCCAAACCCATTTTCAGGCTTTGTGCTAGGCAATGGCTTTTCTTCATCATGGAAGTGTAGACCTGTGTCCTCAGTTCTCAGGGTTGCCCCCCAGCCTTATTCTAGTTAACTATATTCCAGTTACTGTGGGATACAGTAGGCCTTTGACTCATTTGCATTTCAAGAGCAAGAAAGGGGCACATTTCACCCCTAAATCATTAGCTCATGTCCACGTGCTGCTGTGCTTTGCAATGAGAGGCTGGTGAGTAGCCTTCAGTCCTCATCGGGGCTGCTCTTTCATTTCTTTCAAGGCAGTACATATTTCACATGTCCCTCTCAAGAGCCCTCGGAATAACTGGAAATATAAACTGCAGTAAAAATTAACAACTTGCCTCCTCATGTCTGCTTATCATAGACCCACAAAGTAGATAAAGTCACCATCTCCCCTCCTAAATCCATATCTTTGGACAGCATGGCCCTTCTGCTTCCCTCAGTGACCACACAGGGAGAACTGGATTCAGAACGTTGTAGGTCTTGGGCTGCTCAGAGCTTGTCAGAGCCCCTCAATGGTAAAAGGATGCCACTTGCTGGATGAGAGCAGATGGAGGAATGAAAAGGAGTCCCAAACTGCTCTGGTCACTGCTGTGATTCTGAGGCACCAGGAAGCTAAGCAGACTGTCAAGCTGTGGGTGTGCTGAGTCAAGACCAGTTACTGCAATCTGTACCAAATCATCCAGCTGCTCCCTTGTCCTATGGCTGTCGTAATCCACCCAGCAAGGGTGGGGTGCTTGTGCTGGCAAGCTAATTTGTTCCCTGTTGTGATCTGGATTCCTAGTCCTCAGCCATTTTGTCTATAAGCACACTTGTTCAGGTTTGAACAAGCTCAGGTTTGTTCAGGTTTGAACTGCGTTATTTCCTTGTATGGGAAACTGAGGCACAAACTATAGGATGGGTGTTTTGGTCCTTTATAGCATATTTATATACGTCAGCCTGCTTCACTAAGATATGCACAGCGGTTTAGTGCAATAACAGAGTGGTACAGATGCATCTTATGCATCCTGGAAAGTTCTCTGTCTGAGACCAGTCATGTAATCCCTATAAGGAAGCAAAGTCTTCAGCTGTTTATCTCATTCTCTGACTTGCTCTACCATCTTCATGTACTTGAACTGGATAGCTAATTTCCTGGTAGGTTTTAGACACTTTACTGCAGGCATTTTAGTTGCAGGCTTGGCTGGAAAAACTTAGAGATGCATTATTCACTTTCCAAATTTGTTTTTGTATATGACTATGGAAAGGAGGTCCTGAGTGACCGCTTTTTCTGTAAATTGTGCTGCTGTGCAAAGTGGAGGAGTTCTTGGGTTCAAGACATCCTCTTGAGTGCTCTGAGAGATGGAAGCTTTAAAGGGAGATGGCATTGGATGCTTTGCGCCCAACTGGCTGTCCTTGGACCCCCTACGTGCAGTAGCTCTGTGGAGGTACTTTGTTAGGCAATCCCCTTCAGTGGTCTTGTGGCACTGCTTGGCTTGAGAGCTCAGGGAGAGCCGAGGAGGCCTGTCTCACAAAGTCCTGCAGGTCAGACATAGTTTTTTCCTGAGCAGGGCTCTCCTCAAGACTTTGAGCAGGTGGAGAGCTTCATGTGAAGGCAAGATGCTGTGGTCAGGCACAACTGTGCCCTCCCTCGGCTGCTCTGCTGTTGTTGGAGGCTGCAGACAGCCCCTGAACCAAGCCCAACATTGCAATACAGCATTGTTCAAAGTACAGTATTAAATCAGTGCTAGGAAGAGCATTGTCATGTGACCCCATTTTGAATTCTGGCTTATGGATTTTCCTTGGATTTTCAAGTGCTTCAGAAATTTGCAACTTGATTTCCCTCCTTTTTTTCTCTAGGATATTCGAAACTTGCGGTTTGCTCATAAGCCTGAAGGGAGAACTAGACGATCCATATTTGAGAACCTAATGAAATATGCTTTTCCAGTTTCAAATAATCTGGTAAGTGTTTTATCTTCAGCTTTTGCCAAAAGACACAGAGTAGCAGTAAACTGTTTTGTCCTGTCCCATCTACTTAATACAGCATTCACAGGGGGTGCGTTTTCTTGAAGGAGGAGAAGTGCTGGTTTTCAAATCTGTTTTGAACTTAATGCTGTAGGAGTTTAGATCATATAGGAAACAGGATCTATTACTGTGTGCTTCTTTCCTGCATGGGGAATGACTTACTGATAAAGCCTTGTAACAGAGGGAAAGTATTCAAATCACAGTGACATCCATCAGAGGTTTGCAGCTCATGGTGACTGCACTGCCCCAAATCTGGAATGCAGCTCCCTTGTTCTCTAATGTTATGACACTGCAATTGTTGTTTCAAATGCTGGTTGAAAGGATCTGGTTGTTAATCTGTAAGAGCACTCTTGCCTAAGTAGTTTTATTTTCTCTCTTTAATAACAAACTACTTCTGTCCATGAAGTAGTAGGTAATAGCCAAGCAAGATCAGGGACATATTGGAAAGTATATTGTTGTACTAATTACCTGCTACAGTGAGAGTGTTAATCTTTTTTATAAAGCCCTAGAAGAAAAGTGATGCGGTGGAGCTAAGGAAGGGTCAGTCATGAATTACTATTTGAGATATCAAACATCCTGTAAATGGGCTCTGAGTGGGCTCTTAATGGTAACTTTTCTTTCTTTCAGCCACTTTTTGCCTTTGAGTACAAAGAGGTTTTCCCAGAAAATGGATGGAAAGTGTATGACCCAACGTGGGAGTACAGAAGACAGGTGAGTATTTTCCCACATCCTTCCTCAGCCTCTACTCTTCAGGAGAGAGGGTCTTTGCAGTAATATAATTACAGGTCACGTGGAGCGGAGAATGATGCTGCTGACAAATGCTGTGCAGGCTTGCTCAGGATGTTGTTCTTCACACTGCAGTTCTTGATGAGAGCAGTACACCTTTAGAGATAGTCGCATCCACTGATAGATATCAGCTCAGGCAGCAGAGGGCTGACTTTAGGCTCTGGTAGAAAAAACTAATGCTCTGGCTTGGTGGTCAGATGCTGCTGGCAGTGAGGAATGGAGGGTGCACGTTCCAGGTACAGGCATCCCATTGTTGAGTTTCACACCTCAGTGCTTGCTTGTATTAGTTTTAATTCTTTCCAGGTTTTCCTGTCTTAAACAGCAGCTTGGGGGGGAAAAAATGAAGTGTAGAATGCCTTCACTATCTTAGGCATGGTTCCTCAGCACAGGGATCAACATGGAGGGTGCTGTGATTTACCATAGTTTGGAACACACGGTTGTAGTGTGTCCAGAGTAGACTGATCAAAGGTATTAATGATCATGAAGTGACAGGCTGTCAATTAGGAATACTGTGGTAAAAACTTGAGTAGTCCTCTCTGGGGTAAAAGATGGAAGAATTTTGATTTTTATAATGAAACCACTCCTTTCATAAAATTCTCAAGTAGAAGAAAGAGCATGATTTGGTGACATTTGCCCTGGACACAGTAAGCTTCTGTCTCCTCCAGATCTGCCAGAATAAAACCAATTTTCCATTGTAAAATTAAGAAATTTTAAGCCATGCAATTTAAAGATTTATTTGGGTCTTTCTCATCGAATCAGACAAAACCAGACCTCTGTCCTAACCTAGTTGTTCATGTGATTCCTGGAATCCAAAACGTAAGGATTCATTTTTCTAGCTCTAGTCTTCTGAAGGCTGGGCATGCCTTCTAAATTGGTTATCTAGGCCTGTCATTAACAGATGGGAGAGAGCGCTTCGCTGTTGGGGGTGATTTGCTCTCTCCTAAAATAGCTGCCTAAGATAGATCGCTGGCTTCTAGGCTGCTAATGGGAAGTGAGATGTATCTTACTGTATCTTACTGTGTGCTGCCTTCATTGCAAGAAAGTGTATGTTTTGCAATGAGATGCCACAATCTAGATGCCACTCCAGTTTTTGTAATCACTTTGTATCTAAGGTCAACTCAACTATAAGACCAGATAATGCAGTGATTATTGTTTTGTTTAGAATTTACCTCCTTCTTGGTAATTATTTTATGGGAGGATCTGCTTGTAGAGAAGGATTTGCAGCCCAGGCTGTTTGAGCAAGATGCTTCTTTATAAGGCTGAGAACTTTGGAGTAACAGCTAAAGAATATGTGTGCTATCAAAATAATCTCCACTGGAAAGCAGAGCATTCACTCAGCCAAGCATCAGTTAAAACAGGTGAAGTACAAAAGACGTTATTACAACACCTGGAGAGAAGAAAGGATGATCATTTCAAGTAGATAATTCCACTTTCTTAATCTTGGCATGTCGGTTTTTATGATAGAAGCTTTTCTGTCCATGTTAGTTTTTATACTGTGATTTGGTGCACCTTGAATTTGTCAGGTATTTGGTTACATGGTGAAAGGATACATGTGCTGGCATGCATGTGATTTCCAGCTCTCCATGGCCTTTCTGTAAAGAAAATGAGTGTAAAGCATGACACAGCTGAGGCATTGCTGCAGTGTGTACTTGTGCTGTGGCCTGCTTTTGTGTTGTTTGTGAGTGGGAAGAACAAACTTTGCCTGACTGCTTCTGTGTCAAGAAACCAAACTAATGTCCGCACGCTGAAGCCCGCGGTCATTTCCTTACATTGGTAACTGCAAGAGCAAATCCAAACCAGGATTTTTTGGAGCCACAGCCTTTCTGAGTTTTACCTGTGGTGGGCCACAGTCACTACCATTCCAGATCACACAATCCATCTGTTCCAGTTCCTTATCTCCAAAAGTGACCAACACCAGCTGCTGAAGAAGAGGCAAACCATACTGCAAGTAGATGTTTATGTTGTGATCTGGCCAGGAGGAGAATTTCTTCCCTTTTGTTAGATTGATTTAGGTCCTGCAGCATGATGCTTTATGTCCCCTCCAAAACTTTTAGGTATTTCAGTCTGTTTATTTAATTCCAGCATTTGTAACTATGGATGTTCAATTTATCTGTGTGAATGTCATAGCCTTTTTTCTTAATCCAACCAGGTTCTGCTAAAACAATAACAAATGCTACAGTAAATCAGGATTATGTCTTGAAATGGCAGCAGGGATTCGTTAACAGTGAAACAAAACTGGCATCATCAAATCAGATAATGGGATTACCTGTCTCTGACTCTATGAATTGTGATCAGAAATAGAAAAGCAGGACATATGCACTGTCAGCAGGACCTTCTGGAACTGGTTTAAAAACTGTTAGAGAAGAGCTGGCCTAGGGCATCAGCAGCCCAGCAGGATGGCCAGGCATTAACTTGCTGTATCTTAGGCCAGGTCAGGCTTTTCCCCATGGGAGCAGGGACACACGGAGAGGGGAGTGGAACAAAAGTAAACTCCAACTACCAGACATCCAGAAAAGGCTTTTAGACCAGGATCCATGGTAAGATCTATGTCCACGCTGGTAGACATGGCAAATTTGAGTGTTTTATTATTTATTATCATTTTTATTCAGATTAATAGAAATGTGTTGATATGAGAGCAATTGTAGCAATTAGGAAAGATACTCAGTAAACCCCTGACTTCCCTGTTAGCATTCTTGGGAAAGATGGAAATATGTAACTTATTAAAAATCTGTGATTGTGTAAAACTATGGGGAGTAATAAACAACCTGTGGAGAACAAAAGGAACTCAGAGAGGTTTGAGATTTAGTTGGTAAATGGAATCACATGTGGCAAATGAAATTCAAAACTGAAATTGCTCCCTGATTTTTATTACACATGGGCTGGCAGAATATAAAACAGAATTGCAAAGTGAATAAGACTCACTTGAAACCAAAAGTCCTTAAGATGCCTTTGGAGTAACTTAAAGCTTTATTTTCCTTAATAAGGTGGGAAGCATTTGGAAAATATTACAAGAGGTTGTGAAGTTGTGTGATGTTTTCCTACAAAAGTCATTCTTGTCTAATATCCTATGCTCTGGTCATATCTACCAGGGAGCCACAGTGTAGGGCTATGGTTGCTGCTTTCAGAGAAAACATGTATAAACTAATAACTCAGAAGAACTGACCCATTTTGAGGATAAAAGAAGTGCGCAGCATTAGTATACAAGCAGAGTGGGAAAGGTAAAGCATGATAACATCATCCTGCAGAGAATTGTTAGGTGTAACTTAGGAGAATAAGGTGAGGATTGAACTGTTAAATGTCCCATGGTTTAACTGAGGTCCTGCTTATGGTGGGTCTGTCTGTACTGCAGAACAGATCACAGCGCCCTGGTGCTGAGTGGACGCAGCCTGGGCTCAGTACATGGCAAAGGGACCGGCTTGGCTCCGCAGCTCTGTCCTGTGCTGCTGCAGGGATGTGCCTCAGGCAGTGTGCTCAGCCTCTTGGTATCTCATGGCTCAAACCAAGCTTGAGAGGGGCAGTGCTGGTGTAACTCAGGGCCCTCCCTGCCTTGCCTGCTGCAGATCGAGGTGCACCTACACATCTAAGCTCAGAGTGGATCTTCTCGATCCCACAGAGAAATGTGACTGCATGTAACTACAGCAAGGAGATTCCTTTTTTCCTGTCAGTGAAGGATCCTCATGTGCTTAACCTTAACCATGTGCTTTGCAAGGTGGTGGTGTCAGTGCTGTGCTGGTGTGGCTTCAACAATTTTTCCCTGCAAAGAAACTCCATCTTCTACAACATCAAGTGTAAATCGAGTGATAACCAAACCCAAGTCATTAAAGTAAGGCATGAATGACTATCTAGAGGAAAAACAAGTCTTGTATGTGGAGAGAGCACAAAGGCTGTGTCTCTATGGTTAGATGATACCTTAGTTGTAAGGAGTGTTCCCAAGTACAGGGACAAGTTTCAGGCATAGCTACAGACCAGGCTGTTACCATCCCTCTTTTGAGTGAGTAAGGTGTTTGAGCATCTTTAGCCACGCACAAAGGTGCTGTGATGCAAGTCAAGGATCACCAGTAGGCAGTTTGGACAGTAGTCCTGGTGGGGGGATAAATAGTTTAGAGTTTGGAGTTTAATAGCACGGATGTGAGGTGCGTTGATTCAGCTGGGCTCAGTGAGAACGGTCATGGGTACTTTTAATTTATGACTGTACATGCGGCTTTGCTTCCTTCCTCAGTTTGCCCTCTAGCAGCCACCAGGGATACAAATTCCCCTAGAATCAGGGGCTGCTAGCAGCATTAACTTACCTGAAGAAGACAGACCTGCGCAGAAGTCTCTGGTCACTAATGTGGACATGCCATGTGCCCTGGCAGCTTCAGGACGATCACAGCCTGCTGTTAGTGAGGAATGCCTGAGTTCCTCCTGCAGGTGGACAGGCAGGCAGCTCCCGGAGCCACTGCTTAGCCTGCAGAGGCTTATTGAGTTACATCTGTAACAGTTTGGTTTCATAGTAGGCTTTTGGGTGCTTACAACTTACCGGGAAGCAGTGAAATGCATCTTAGATGAGGAAATACCAGTGTGCTTTATATCACGTTTAGCGTTTTCTATTGATTCCAGCTGGAGAAAGGGCAAATCTGAAGGAGCACGAATAAATGCAGAAGCTACACTGCATTATGGCAAACATCCAGGGAAGATGCAAATTCAGCTTCTCTTCTAGCCCACTTGGCTTATTTCTGTTTGCTTCCAGTCCTTAGAGAAAGTCACGATCCAGATCCTAAGCGTTCTGGGTGGTGCTGTGATTCAAGGCTCCTGGGCCAGGGAAAAGCAGACATTCCCCGCGAGTCAAAGGAAGTTCGAATGCTGACACACAGCATCTTTTCTTTCTTTGGGGGCTTGTCCTGGATTTTTCTGGTCTGGGCTATAGCAGAGGAAAGATTCCCTTCAAATTTGTCAGTGTGCCCAGCACTGTGAAGAGGGTGCTTTCCAGTGCCCGCTCCTTGGTCTTCTCCATGAGCATTGGAAGAGTTGCTGGGCAAAATGAAAAGGAGCCTTTCTTGCATGTAGCTGCTCATTAGCTCCCATTTTTCTTGCCAAGACTGTGCTGACAGCATAATTTTAATTCAGATTTCGGGGAGGTGAAATTTTCAGGAATTGCTTATGGATCCACTGCATGTACTTATTAGGATAGGACTGAGAACTAATCTGCCATTAGTCCACTTCCAGGTAATAAACAGATTGGTCACTGGCAGGAGTCTAGTTATTCCCTGGCTGGCAGCAGAGCTGGTGAGCCCAGCAGATTCCATCCTTGCTGTGTACAGCAGGTAGACCTCTGATCATGTTTTACCCATCAGTAAGCTTGAACTGTGTATACACACCGCTTGATGTCTGGTTCTGCCAATTCTTCAGCCACAGACAGTGCCAAAAATAGCTTTCCTTCAGGCTTTTGGGGTACTCGTTATCCTTGTAGTAATGTTTCCTTCCCAGGGAGGGCTGAAGGACAGCAGTGGTTCACAAGCAGGGTGTGTGACTGCTGTTAGACAGAAGGTCTGGCCTCCCCTCAGATTTCTAACCATGACCTCTTTTGACAGCGTGACTCACCACTGGGATGGGGAGCCGGCTGCAGTCTGTGGGTCAGCTGTAATTATCACAGCTCGTCTGACTCGTGTTAGATTTGTCGTTTATTTCCTGTGGGAGCTGCGACAGTGGTAATCAGTGTCCCCCCACCCTCCTTTAAAATGAAGTAGTGTTTATTAGAACAGAGGCGTGTATTGTGTTAAGAGTTGATGTTCCCCTAAAACACACTCTGTGCTTCACAGCCTGGCCATGTTTGCTGCAGCAGATGTGTCTTCCCCACAGAGATGCTTTGTGTCAGAGCTCACCCCTGCTGCAGCAGGGGTCTGTTGAAACCTCTCCTTGCAGGCAGCTGCACCAGCCACTCCCTGCTGGTCTGTCCTCTCCCAGCACCAGCCAAACCATGTCTGCAGGTTGTCAGGGTCATCCCCGTTGTGCTTCAGGTGTTACTTGGAGGTTGTTCTCTGGGAAGCTGTTGAGTGGCTTCCCCATCACGGCATGCTGAGCTCTGTGATGTGTGTGTGGAGATTCCCTGCTCTCCCAGCCCAAGTCTTTAGTACAACCAGAGAGCTTAGTGTGACAGAAACATGGGAGTTGCACATCACATACAGTCACGCAACCAGAGACATAAAATTGTCAAGTTTTTTTGTGATTTTAGAGGTTTGCACAGTTGTGCCACAATCACTGAACAAAGCCCAAATCAGGCTGATTTTTTGGGGGTGTCTTCCTGTTCTCCCTGCTTCCCCTCCCCTCCTTCCTGTCTAGTAACTCCACTTTGTATCCCCAGTTTCCACCCACCACATTTGAACTAAGTGCCATGAGGGGACTGAGTTGGTCACCCGTTCTGTCCTGCTCCTGGCTGTCCTGTAAGCCCATGATGAGACCAGGAGGTATCTTAAAGATGGGCTCAGGGGGACCACCTGTGTTGCTACATCTGTACATCTCCACAGTTCCTTTGCTACAGGTGACCCTGCCTGAAGCCCAGTTTTCCCCGCTCTTCAGTGACTTGAGCTAAACATCCTCCTTTCTGGGGTGAGACGTGAAATGCAAGTTACCGAGATAAGGCGTTCCCAGGTGCCAGCCCTAAATGTCCTTCATTAACAAAAGTTGCCTTGAATTTCAGGTCTGGGGATTTGTCTGTGCTGAGGTCTCAGAGCAACTCATTTGCTAACCTGCAGTTTCCTCTTTAGGGAATTCCCAATGAAAGCTGGAGGCTGACCAAGATTAACGAGCGCTATGAGCTGTGTGATACATACCCTGCCATTCTAGCTGTGCCTGTAAACATTCCTGATGAGGAATTAAAGAGAGTGGCATCCTTCAGATCCAGAGGACGCATACCAGTGAGTGGGACAGAAGAAGCCACTTTGATGTGGTTTTGTTACACATACCTTTGGGCAATAAGTAATACCAAGATCAGGCTGAGTGAATTCCAGGGAGCAAATAAATGGTCATCGGATAATAAAAGTGACAACAACATGTTTGAGGACATAGAAAACAACAGTATCTTCTGAAACTACTGTTGTGAAAGAGATGTAGACTAAACCAAAACTAGAAGATAAGATAATTTAGCACAACTCAGACCAAATCTCAGTTCAGTTCCTGGGAAACACAAGGCAGCCCTGTTTGTCTGTTTGCAATTGTCTGGCCTACTCTGACTTTCAGGACAGAGGAATATGTAGTAATAGTCTTGATGAGAGTGCTTATTAAATGAAATTAAGACTAAGCACATTGTTATGATGATTATTTCAGAGGTAACTGAAAAGGTACTGGTTTATTCCTCAAGTCTATAGAAAATTCAGTCTGTTCCTAAAGTGCTTAACTTTTACATGGTGTAACATAAAGTAGGACATAGCCCACATACTGACTCACACAACAGCCAGAAAAACAGTCTGCATCTTATTTAGAAGTCAGCCTTAAACAATTTGATCACCTTTTGTTTGTTCAAACTTTGGGAATGCCACCAGAATGAATAAGGACAGAAGAGTTCTTTCATTCAGTTGTGATTTAATAGAATCCAGCCTTCTGGAACCCACTGATACAGGATCCCAGAGTAAGCCATTACAGGTAGTTCACTTCACTGGTTCAATGAATCTCATTTCTCCTTAATTTATTTCCCATTTGTTTCCGAAGGTCTTGTCATGGATTCACCCAGAAAGTCAAGCAACGATCACTCGCTGTAGCCAGCCCATGGTGGGAGTGAGTGGCAAGCGGAGCAAGGAAGATGAAAAGTACCTTCAAGCCATCATGGATTCTAATGCCCAGTCCCATAAAATCTTCATATTTGATGCAAGGCCTAGTGTGAACGCTGTAGCCAATAAGGTTGGGTACTTTTTCCTCTGTCTAAAACTGGGAATGTAATAATTTAGAGCACATTTCCCACCACCATTTCATATTATTCTTAAGGATCACAAAAGGGTTTTCCACTGCAGAAGAAGTCTGCGTGCAGTGATCTGATTCTCTAGACAGACTTCTATACCTGCTAATGATCCATTATATTAATTTACAATAGGAAATGAGATTGAAAGGGGAAAAAAAAATTGAAGTAGTACTGAGGTCAGACTCTAGCACCCTGGACCTTGTGTATCACCATTTTTCAATTCACATGGTTGAAAGACTGCTTCCTCTGACAGGGCTCAGAGCCCTGTCCAACCTGACCTTGAATGTTTCCAAGAATGAGGCATCTACCACTGTTCTGGAAAACCTGCTCCAGTGTTTTACCACCCTTACTGTGAAAAATTTTTTCTTTATGTCTAGTCTGAATCTAGCCTCTATTACTTTCAAACCATTGCCCCTTGTCCTATCACAACAGGCCCAACTAAAACATCTGTCCCTCTTATAAGCCTCCTTTAAGTACTGGAAGGCTGCTATGTGGTCTCTCCAGGGCCTTCCCTTCTCAGCCTTCCCTCACAGGAAGATGAAGATATTAAAAAGCACTAGTCCCAACACGGACTCCTCAGGGACACCACTTGACACTGACTGGACATTGAGCTATTGGCCACTACCCTCTGGCTGTGACTATCCAACTTCTCATCCATCAAACTGTCTGCCCATCCTGTCCAGTCTAGAGAGAAGGCTGTTGTGGGGGACTGTGTCAAAGGCCGTACAGAATTCCAGGTAGATGACACCCAGAGCCCTTGCCCTGTCCGCTGCTGTATTCACTCCCTCGTAGAAGGCCACTGGGCTGGTTGGGCAGGACTTGCCCTTGGTGAAGCCATGCTGGCTATCCTGAATCACCTCCCTGTCCTCCATGTGCTCTAGCACATCTTCTAGAAGGATCTGCTCCATGATCCTGCCAGGCACAGAGGTGAGGCTGATAGGTCAGTAGTTCCCAGGGTCCATCATCCTACCCTTCTAAAAATTGTGTTTCATGCCATCACTTTAAGCTTTGTTTTAATGGTGGAGCTGCTTTGTTGCAGTAAAGATAACTTTTTTCTTTTTTTTTTTTTTTTAAATCTGCTTTTCCCACTACTTAGGAAAGGCAATTAGTGTGTGGGTTATCTTCCTCTGTAATAGTATGGTAAATTTTTAAATGATAGATTAGCGAATGTAATGAGTTAACAGCTTGAATGGGGATAAATGATAATTACAGAGGAAAAGAAGGCTTGTAATGTGATATTCTTTGGTAAAAATTATAGCATTCATTAGCTATTGCAGGAGAGAGACACAAAGTGTGTGCCTGTACATGTTTGCTCCCAATGGTAAGATAAAGCCAATGTTTTTGCCTGCTTTAGATAGCCCAGTCACTGTGGTACTTTGTCAGCTGCTGTTTGCTCAGGACAATTGACTGGGATAAAGGACAAAATATGTTTTTTCTTAATGATTTGTATGTGAATTTTGTTCTTCAGGCTAAAGGAGGGGGCTATGAGAGCGAGGATGCCTATCAGAATGCAGAATTAGTGTTCCTGGACATTCACAATATTCATGTTATGAGAGAGTCGCTGAGAAAACTGAAAGAAATTGTGTATCCCAATATCGAGGAGACTCATTGGCTGTCTAATTTAGAGTCAACTCACTGGCTAGAGCATATCAAGGTACGCATGTCTGCATCCACTGCATGTGACTGAGCAACCACAAGACCTTACAAGTCTGTTCACTGGGAAAGATATCCAGAGCTAACTCTGTGACTTTTAATTCCTTGTAAATTTAGAGACTTAGAATTTGGTTTCCATTTGTGAGCAACTAAAACCATAGTTTCTTGGAGTGAGGAATCTTAAGGAGATGAGAAGAGGGACAAGAGAAGGGGCTGAAATACTGAAAGTGGTGTTTTGGAAGTGAAGGATGTTCCTGGGTGATGTGTAACTGTGAAAGCACTGCTTAGAGCTCAGGAGTCACAGAGTTTCCAAGCTCTTGACTTGGCTCTTTGACATCCTGGCATTATTGCCTGGTCCAGACAAGCAAATGCTGGGAATTTGGACCCTCTCTGCCTTTTAGGAATTCAAGCAGTCAGAATAAGGAGGCAAAATGTTTTGGCTTCTCCAGATGTTGGTTTTCAAATGAAGTTCATTCTGTTCTAAAAATATCTATCTTACGTTGTTACTCTGCTGGTGCAGACAGGGCAGATCTGCTCCTGGGGCAGCTGCACAGTGATGGCCGTTCCTATCAGACACAAAATGCTCCTGCATTTAAATCCTGGCTTGTCCAAGGACTGAGCTTTATGCAAGGGCTCTTCTAGAGTTGTGCCTACACTACAGTTTAGATGTGTCGTCATCTTGCTGGAACAGAAAATGTGTTCACCAGTTTGCTGTCCTAGTTATAAAGTAGTTGGAACTGATTTACCATTCTCCTCGAGGCAAACAGAGCCCTTGGTTTGTCCTGTGCTGTCACTAACCATTTTTCATTTACAGTTTCTGTTCCAAAGAGATTTTGTAATTTGTTTTTTCCCTTGTCCTAGCTCATTCTTGCTGGAGCCCTTCGGATTGCTGACAAAGTGGAATCGGGGAAGACATCTGTGGTTGTTCACTGCAGTGATGGCTGGGACCGGACAGCCCAGCTCACCTCTCTCGCCCTGCTCATGTTGGATGGCTACTACCGAACTATCAGGGGCTTCGAAGTGCTCGTGGAGAAGGAGTGGCTGAGCTTCGGCCACAGATTTCAGCTGGTGAGTCACTAGCCCGTGGAAGGCACTGAACAGAAAGTTACTGTCCTCTTGAAGGATTTCAGAGGAGTTTAGCCTTTCCTGTGAGAAGTTTCCTGGCTGAACTCGCAGAAGAGAGGTGACTGCTGATGTTATTGTTTTCTACCTATAATTCCATTCACCTCTTAACCTCCTTGGGACTGTATTGGTTAGATACAAGGAAGAGGTGGTATTAAATCTCTCAGGTGTCTGACTGATAATGTCATGTTCCCATGCTTAGGCTTAAACTAGCAGTGTGCTTTGGGTTCAGGGCATTTCTGGCTGGGAGTTGGCAGAGACCACTGGGGTATTTTTTGTCTTCTTTCCAGTTCAGTCCATTTTCTCAGACTGCTTGGGCACCGTCATCTAAGAAATGCTTTGGTATTGAAGAGGTTGGGGAATTTGTTTATAGCCTTGACCTCACATTTTCTTCAGGCACACTTTATTTTTGGAGAGGCTTCTAATTATTTACGTGAAAGAGCAGCAGTTTGAGCCTGGACCAAGAGTAGCTTGTGGTTGTAGCCTTGCAGTTGGCAGAGAGGCAGCTTTGTGGGCTTGTGACACAGCAATTTGTTATGGTTTGCACTGATGGGAATTGAGAGAGCCTTTCAGTGGTATCCTTTCAGTCTTTGTTCCCATTGTGTTTTGCTCGTAGCTGTTCTCTAGTGGGTGTTTAATTTTGCAAGGGCTGGAACAAGGTCTGTGTACAGCACTTGCAGTGGTGGGTTGCACTGTCAAATGCTCTGAGGAAGGTGGGGAAACTGAGGCACTAAAGCAACCAAGGTTCTGCTGCAGCAAAACTTGTTATCTGGTATTTGAACAATGAGTGCTTTAGCTTGTTCACTGTCCAGACAAGGCAGATATGGACAGTGATTTCCTTTAGTGAGGGGAGAAGTGTTAGGGATATCTGTTATTTACATGTTCTTGTTCTGTCTTTGTGCAGTGTTTGGGGCTCTCGGGTAATATATAACTATTGATGTACTCCACTAGTTCTGAGGAGTCGTGCCTCACATGTGTTGGCCACACAGCACGGTCAGGGCTGGAGGCCTGCTTCTGGGAATACTGTCATTACTGCCTCTCTGGAGGTGGCAGGAGATGGGCTGGGCTGGTGTTTGTACAGCTCTTGGAAGCCGCGAGGTGTTGCGTGACGGTTATCGCCGCGTGCCGTGCCTGTAGGTAGTGTTTGCATCTAGCACCCTCTACTACTGAAGTAGCCAGGACAACAGCTGCAACTGAAGCAAAAAGCATTCTCATTTTTTTTTCTTCTGAACTTTAGCTATTAACTGAAATCAGTGCCAGCATAGCATCTGGAGCCTCTACTCAAACAACTCTTGTTTTAACTTAGCATGAAAATATCCCCATAAAGAATTTTCACTTCAAAGACAAAGAGAGTAGCTGTCCTTTACTCCTCTACCCACTGATATGGACAAAGCAATATCAAGACTCATTTGAAGTTTTTTAAAGCTGTTGGTAAAGGTTTAGGTGACTGAGGGCAGACCCCAGCAGTTTCCCCATGAAGCCCAGAGTGACTCGTGTTCTTTGTCCTGCTGTTTCAGAGGGTTGGCCACGGGGACAAGAATCACGCGGATGCGGATCGCTCTCCTGTTTTCCTGCAGTTCATCGACTGTGTCTGGCAGATGACAAGACAGGTAAACTGCTGGGTGGCACCCATGTCCACAGAGCCAGTGCACCGAGACATGGCACAGTGTCTGGACACAGGAGTGATTTCCAAGCTGACCTGGGCAGGCTCTCCTTCCTGGGCTTGTACTCTTGCTTTGATTCTGGCAGCAGGCTTTTTGGGAGTCTGTTCAGCAAAGAGCCTGAATGCACTTGATAATGTAAGTCCCTAGCACGGTGGGTGCAACAGATCCCTGTTGCCTCCACTCAAGCTGATCCTGTAACATGCTTTATTTTAACTTCTGAAGGCAAATATACTAGTCCCAATTCATAATGTGATGTACAGAGCTGAGTGCCTTGTTTCAGACCAGGTATGGCAGAAGTACAGTCCAGGAGAGATCCCCTGTGTCTGGGAGGTTTTTCCCCAGGCTCATGGGACCTGGAAGGTTTTTTGTGTCTTCTGTGACACAAAAGTCAGCTATGGTCAGGCAGTTCACTGAAAAAAAGCTAGGCTCCTCATGGATTAAACCAGGAGAAATGGAAGAGAAGGATGGCATTGTATATGGAAGAAAAGGATGCCACTACATGTGAAGCTGTACCACATCCATGCAGAGAGAAGAGGAGGCTTTACCATCATCAAAAGTCACTTTCATTGTGGTCTCCTTGGATTGCTCCTACAGCTGAGCATCCTCACCTGCAGCTGGTGAGGTCAGGATGTCACAACTGGGGCAGCCTGGGAAGAGAAGGGTGGTTTTGAGGGAGGAAGGCCTCCTGCTCTCCTCCCCATCACTCCTGCATGTCTTTGCAGCTCACTGCATGTGCTCTTATTGAGCCTTTGTGGAGCTTCAGTTGTCCTTGTCTCAGGCCAGGTTGTTTCTGCACAGAACTCAGCAACAAACATGGCCTGTGCCCATGCACCTTTTGCCCCTGCTGACCTCTGTCACAAGGTGCCTCCCTGCTGTTCCCTCTGGGAAGTGCTGTGTTAGGCACCCAGGTTATTTCCATTTGGCCCTGGGAAATTTCCACTTATTGAATGTATTTATTTCACGTGTGCCTTTTGTTCACAGTCCAGCTGCATGGCTTGTCATGAGGGGCAGGCATAGCAGAGCAAGCTTCAATTTGAAGCAGCACTGAGTGTATATAAACACAGTGCTAACCCTTCAGACCTCTGGCTTTTGCTCAAAATTCCTCTCTGCACATGCAAAGTAGCTTTCCAAGAGGGAAACGTTTGCTCCTGGAAGGAGCAAATATGACCCTGAATATCCAGCCAGGCAGGGAACAGGGACAGATCCTGTTCTAGAAATCAAGAGGCCAACTCCTTACCAAGACCACAGCATGGGAGAAAGTTTATTTTCCTGTTTTAAAATCCCAACCTAATTTTCTGTTTCTGCCTAAAGTTTCCGACAGCATTTGAGTTCAATGAGTACTTCCTGATCACCATCCTGGATCACCTGTACAGCTGTTTGTTTGGGACCTTCCTGTGCAGCAGTGAGCAGCAGAGAGTGAAGGAGGTAAGACAGCTTCTCTCCAAGGTAAAAGCCTGTTCCTGGTTGTTTTAGCTGGCCAGATATTGCTACAGAAGCTGGTTCCTCACTCAAAGGTAGTTGTAGATGTGGGTCTGGGAAATGCCAAGCCCCCTTCTCAACAGCTGGGACTTGCGGGATTTTCCTCTTTGCATGAAGTCTCTCTGTTGGAGACTTCGTGTTTCAGAGCAACACCATCTCCCTTCTGGATGCTCTGTCTACTTCCAGTTAGTCACTAGTGGTTGAATAGTTCCTGGTGTCTCCCAGGTAGTGGAAATGCAGTTTTACTTTGAACTTCAGTTTACTGTAACCTTCTCCATGGGAACTGGTACCTTTTTGTTGTCCCTTTTCTTTGAAGTGGTCCCTTTAGGGTGCTTTTAACTACGGAGTGTGTGCTGTCATTCTGCACACACAGGTTACAGCAAGTAACTGGTCTTTATGTGTGTTCTTGCTGTGCTTGCATCTTTCTGGGAGAGGAGAACTCTCCTACTATTATTAAGGACGTGCCTCTCTGTCCTGCCACAAGCCAGCTCTGCCCTGCAGTCTGGCCGAGGTTTGTTTGCCCAGGGAGGAGCATAGAGATGTGTACATCCAGACCCAGTCTGGAATTAGAAGGAGAACAGTGGCGCTCATTCTGTCTCACCTACCTGAAGATGAAGCATTCTGTCACCAAAGGCTGCAGCCTAACAGCACAGAGGTACACCAGGGCAGTGCTCTGTGGACCTGATGTGATTACATTTGATAGAACATCAGTTAAAAATAATCATAAAAACTAGCTGTAAAATAAAAGCGATAGCATTTTACTATAGTGAAGTCAGAGTCCCTGTTTCTCTGCAGTCCACAGTGATTGAATAATTGTCATTTCCAGGGAAGAAAATCTGCATGCTGTTTGCACGTGGGTTTGGGGTTTTTTTTGTGAAGGCCTCAACCTAGTGAAGTAGTTGATCTAGAAAGTACTTCAGCACTGGTTTCAGTGGGAGTATTCACAGGCCTAATTAGCCCACTAGATCAGGGCCTAAAGTCAAATGTTTTCTTTTCTTCCTTTGCAATTAAATACTCCAGCAAGTCCTCCAGGAGCACTTCGGAGAAGCGAAGTTTAACTAAAGCACTGAGAGTTCACATGCCAGTGTCCCCTTGCTGTACCAGTGGTGATTCCTGGTCTGTGTTGGCAGCTGGGTGGGTCAGAGGGGTTGTTCTGTGCCAGGGTGTGTGCCTGCCTGCATCCATGTGCTTTGAGTACAATAACCACATCAAAAGAACAGTTTGGGTTTTTTTTTTTCAAGCTACAAAAAAACCACCCAGCTCCGTTCTAATGACAGGCATATGTCTGTGCTGCTATAGTTTGTAGATAGCTGGGATTTGTATGGCAAATAAAGCCTCCTCCACCCCCTTCCTTTACAGAGCCTTCCAAAAAAGACTGTATCACTTTGGTCTTACATCAACAGCCAACTGGAAGACTTCACTAACCCTCTGTATGTGAGCTACTCCAACCACGTCCTGTATCCCGTGGCCAGCATGCGCCACCTCGAGCTGTGGGTCGGCTACTACATCCGCTGGAACCCCAGGATGAAGCCTCAGGTACGCCTCTTCCTACTCCTGCTTCCCTCTCTGCTAGCACCAACACTGGTGCTTTGGAGGTCAAGACCTTTAGGTCATGTACAAACTTATGCCGCCACTGCTTAAATCTGAAAACAAACGCCTAAATTCAAATGCCAGCAAGAGCAAGCACCACCTAGAGCTGCCTGGTGCAGGTGCCCAGCTGGACATCACCACCTTGTGAAATCTGCAGGAGCTGAAGGTTCTCAGCAATCTGGGAAATTTCTCGCTTAGAATGTGGGAAAAAGTATCTGAATTCTCTTTACAAAAGATCTTAAACCCCTAAGAATTCTCTGGATATGGGGTTCTAGATAGGAATTTTGGGGCTGTATTTTAAATTATTGGTGATGGGAACCTGCTGCTTGCACTGGCTGCCTGAGGCGCAGGGGTCTGACCCTGGCCAGCAGGGAAGCTGGCTTGCCCGGGGCAGGCACCTCAGACAAGCATGACCCTGAATGCTGACATGCTGTGCATGTTGGATCCAAATGAGCAGCTGAGAGCCAGAGCAACCACCCAGGTACCTGTGCGCTGGATTCTGGTGACGCTCATGTACATCCCCTCCTTCCCTCATAGCTCTCTGTAAGGTCAGCACCAGTTCTGTGCTTTGGGCTCCCACTTCCACGCTGACCTCTCAATGCTCAGCTACACATTTCCTTGCAGGAACCTGTCCACAATCGCTACAAGGAGCTTCTGGCCAAGCGGGCCGAGCTGCAGAAGAAAGTGGAAGAACTGCAGAGAGAAATCACCAACCGTTCCACCTCATCCTCGGAGCGAGCCGGCTCTCCCGCACAGTGCGTCGCTCCCGTACAGACAGTTGTGTAATACGGACTTGTTTTTGCCCAGTACCTTCCCAGGACCATGAGGGGCAGCTTTTCTGAAACCCCCTGGATTTCCAGCTTGGTGCCTGGGAGATGCCAACCTATTTATTTATTTCTCTCCAGGGTAATTTATTAGTACTGTAGCACTAGAGAAAGCTTAAAGCAAAAACCAACACAGACAAGGCCCCCTATGCAATTAACCTTCTCAGTGGCTAGCTTATATTACAAGCCAATTGCACTTGCCACCTGTAAGAAGCCTGGAGCTCGCTCTTTGTTCATTGATGTGCTGGAAATCACTTGGCTTGAAAGAGTCTGTGCACGAGCATGAAGGAAAAACATCTGCTCAGAAGTTTGAAAGGCCAAACCTGACTTTATATTGAAGCCTCAGATGCGGCTGTGGCATCACACATCCTCCTGCACAGCAGAGAGAATGAGGGCGTTTGCCAGCACACCTGGAAACAAGCAACAGCAGTGTCTGAAACAAGTAATTCCCTTCACCTCAACCTAGATCATAGGAAGCCATGTAAATGATGCCTTATTTAAAGAAAGGGCAGCTTCTCCCAATAAAACATGGCAGTAGAGGAGCAACATACGAGACTTGATTTTGTAGGACGACGTTTACTTCCATCTCTGCAACTTCAGAATCTCGCTTATGGTTTACAGTGAGTGTGCCAGGATGCAACTTAAGCAGCTTTTTTTCAGAGGGGGGAGCAGAGTGTGGCTCCCCTGGGCTTTCCACAGCTCCTCTGGCCTCCAGTGCCTCACAGTCATCAGGGGAAAGGTAGTGGAATACCAAGGAGCACGTGTAAACTGCTGGGATCAGCCATTACATTTTGCTTGGGTAAGCATAATTAGCAATTTTAATGCTTCTGTGCAGGGTTATAGTGGTGTATTTATGGTATTTCAGCTTTCTGCTAACTAATGGAAGCAACTGTGCATCAACCAAAGACGCCTTTTTGCCTGCATTGCAACTGCTGCTTTAGGTTTTTCTGGCAGACTGAACAGCTTAGCCATTTTCTAAACCCTACCTTTTTCCTCATAGTCTGCTTCAGGAACTGGTGTCACTCAATGAAATTCGAGTTGAAATTCAATTTCAATACAAAAATTTACTGTAGGAGATAAAAGACACACTTGGTGAAACCATGACTGCCTCCCTGCTCTTCCAAACAGGTAAGCACAGGGTTGCAGAGGAGAGGGCTTACAGCAAAGGCAGTTGAGAATGTGCAAGGTCTTCAGGCTGCTTCTCCACCTCTCTGCTATGGAGAAGGGGCACTGCTTGGTGTGGGTTCCTGTGTTACTCCTTTATGACAGGATCCCAGACTGTGGTCACCTGTTTAATATATCTGTCAGCTGCTTCACTTAGCTGCTATTCCACTAGAGAAGGATTTTTGGAGACAGCGTAAGAGTAGACCCATTTCCACCTAGGAAACTGCCTTTCAAAAGCCACATTCCTTCCAAGGCAGTTAGCAGTCATTTCCTCCTGCAGTCTCCACTTCTGCCTGCTCTACTGCTGCAATCACCACAGTGTGCTTACAGAGAAATCCACAGCCACCTTCTGTCAGGATGAGTAACAGGCTGCACAGCATGACCACATTTGTTATAAGGTGGCCTGACACATTATGGTTCAATAGTGCAAAGAATCCACACAAAATACTTTCTAAGGATTTGGATTTGCTTTGAGGCTAAAGGGCAGGTCTGCTCTTACATACAATCACTATATAAGATGGTTTAAAGCATTATTCTGTATTAGCAAATTGACTATGTGTGTATATTTTGTTTCTTGATGAAGGCTGTTTGGTTTCCTTAACACTAATAAAAATGGATAAACGGATAAAGTTCCTGTGCTCTTATTTTCAACTATGTGGTTTTCCAAAGGACTTGCAGGACATGCAAACATTAAATAAACAGCACTGCAAGTTCAGTGTGTGAACTCATTCTTCAGTGTGTGAACTCTCATTCTTCTGCAGAGGGTCTTGCAAGATATTAATGTTGAAACTCTGAAGTCTGGAATGACAGAAAACCAAGACTCATCTTTGGACAAGTTTCATTTATCCTGTACACACCAGTATTAATACAGATACAGTGCTTAGCTGCTCAGTATTGTAAAAACAGAAACACAGAATGGTTTGAGTTGGAAGGGACCTTTAAAGATCATCCAGTTCCAACCCCCTTGATTGGCAGGGACACCTTTCACTAGACGAGGTAGCTCAAAGCCCCATCGAACCTGGCCTCGAACACTTCCAGGGGTGGGGCATCCACAACTTCTCTGGCCAATCTGTGCCAGTGCCTCACCACCCTTGCAGTAAAGAATTTCTTCCTGATATCTAATCTAAACCTGCCCTCTCTCAGTTTAAAGCCATTCCCCCTTGTCCTATCACTACACACTCTCTCCAGCTCTCTTATAACCCTTTCACCTGCTAGAAGGTCTCCCCAGAGCCTCTTCCTCTCCGGGCTAAACAACCCCAATGCTCACAGAAGCTACTGTCTAATGCACTGTGAAGTGCAGATTTTTTTTTTTTAATTGTGAAAGTATTTCAGTCAAAGTATTCTGAAATACTCTCACGACTAAAAAAAACCTCAACGATTTCTGTACCTTACAGTGCATTGGCACAGTAACTTCTGTGTAAAAGGAAGATTCACATTTTTGCAGGTAACTTATGCAAAGCCTAAATTCACTGGGATGATTTGTGATCATCTTAGTGGATGGTCCCTGATGCTCTCAACCCCAGTGGGCTTAATTCTAACTTGGACACCTCATTCATTCACTGCAGGCAGCATGGATGGAGCCTAAAATACTCCTAAGCCCTCCCCCAGTAAGGAGCTGCATGAGGACAGCCTGAGGTCATGCTGAAGTTAACCCACCTTCGAGCAAGCTTATCTCCAGAGGTCCTTCCCAAGCAAAATGGCTGAGTGTAAGTTTCAGGTACTGATTTTTCAGGACCCCTGGTATGAACTGTTCTTGAAGTGATTACTCCCACTGTACCTGGTTAGCAGCATCTAACAGCAGCTAACACCTTGTGTGCCTTACATGCAAGAAGACAAGCTGGGTGGATCACCTACAGGCAACAAACTCAACCCCCTTCTGCCTGTGTTGCCCCCGCCGAGTTCCCTGCCTGTTCAGCTACAGGCAAGGGTGCACTACTCTGGCTCTGACCTTACCTGCAGCTCTCATTCATCACCCTGCCTGGGGAGAAGTCACCTTGCCATGAAAAGCCCACTGGCTGTGGCACAGTGCTGCAGCAAGCACCCAGCTAATATAGAGGAAGTGCAGCTTTCCCACAATTCATTCAACAGGCAAGCTGGCTTTATTATTTTTCAACTGTATATACAGGTAATCTGGGTCTTCTATACATTCCATTAATAGGAAATTCTTTGAATTATTAACATAATAAATAACATTCAATCAGCTGTGCAAGTCAGAGCACAAACTTAATTGCACTACTACCAAAGTAGATAGCTCATCAAAGCACATACTTCAAGTTAAAAGCAAGACGCCAGGACCAAATGGCACGATTGAGGCACTTGCAGTTTAAAACACCTGAGGTTTCTCTCACTCCTTTACCACCCAAAGCTGTCAGCTACAGACAGGGTATTATCCCCTATCCTACAGCTTTTTCCTAAAGCAGGATTTCTGTAGAAAAATTTCACTTGATCATTAAGCAACATAATTCATAAGGTACTTTGCTCCTTTACTGAGAGCTCAAACAGCCACTGATGCTGACTAATGCAACATAGCAGAACAAGAACCAGGGCAGCCTTTTGAAGAGAGCTCCACAGAACACCTTCAAAGGGGTTCACCTGTTCTCCCTCAGACACTCCCAGAGACGGAGTCATTGCAGCTGCACACAGAACAGAACCAACAAAGGCCCTCAACACCCGGGGCTGCAGCATTGTTTCCACACGAGATGCATCCTGAGAGGCCTCCCAGCTCAACAGCATGAAATGGCACTGGCACATCAAGCACACACCAACCCACGTACATGTGCAGTGCTTGGTGTGCTGGAACAACACAGAGGGACTGCTGGAACCATAACATAGGGAACTGGGGGAGCCCTACTGTTAAGATTCAGTGGCCGTGCACCTTGAAAATGGAACGTGATTTAAGCTAGATCATAATATATACAATTAAATACAGGGATGGAGAGCCAAGAGCCTGTAAGCTTGTATTTCAAAAGTGCGCTTAGCGTACAGTAGTCTCTTCCACACAGCAAGAAAGGCAGCTGCTTTAGATCCAGAAGGTAAGTTTGGCCAGGATGGTCCAGGAACATCTCCTGCAGAAGAGTCAGTAGTCCCAGCTGATATCATCTTTCTGTAGTGAAGTCTGTATGGTCTGCATGTCTCTCAGCAACTGAAGATTTTTCCGACTCTTCTCTCCAGGCTTCACTTTGATGGGACCTGCATTCTTTCCTTTTGTGGTTACTGTAGTTGTTACTTTAACCTCACTGACTGGGAACCTGCTGTCTTTTATTTGTTTAGCAGAAGTCTTTCTGGACTTGCATTCTCTCTTAACTCTCTCTAGCTGAAAGAGAAGCCCAGAGAAAAAACATGAAGTGATCTTGTTTCAGTTTTATGTTACGCAATTCTTCCAAACAGCTGAAATATCCCACCACTTATCTCACCCAGGTAAGCAAATGGTTGTTTCCAAGTCACACTGAACAATAAATATTTTATTTTCCTTACAAAGCACAGTTATATCTACATCTTTAGAGCTGTGTTTAGCTTACAGTCTGATCTACCACCTCTCTAAAAACTGGGAAGTTCATTATGGGGGAACATCACCATTAGGAATGTAACAGAAAAAGATGTAGATGAAAAAAGTTGATTTGTCACTGTTACCATCCAGTGATTAAAAAAGAAAACATAGGAAAACAAGGGTTTTCTACATACATACTAGCAATTTTAATAGCTAGTCAGTGCCAGAGATGTCTCTTTGAAAGAATACCAGAGCTCTGCTGGTGTGAAGAGGTGGTACCCACACACAGCTCTGTAAAATCACAGCACACGAATCTCAGTACTCCCCAGCAACGACTGAATGGGGAACTGGACAGTCTGAGGTTCAGACACATTCATACGCCCAAACCACAACATGGGTGGCTTCTACAGCTCCCCTCTCTGCAGGTGGTGGTGCTCCCTCCTCCTAGTTGACAGCATGCAGCAATTTTCCTAAACCTTGGCTGCTAAAACTTTTGCCAATAGCACATGCAGCATCATTACTGCTGGGAACTACAGCACATCTGCTTCTCTGCAGCAGTTCCTCTGAAGATCATAAGATATCAAAAGTGAGAAATGCTTCTAAAAGCAAGCATTTCACAGGTTCATTCCGGATGTCAAGTCTCAGCATGTGTTTTGTGTATAAAGTTACATCAGGTGAGGCTGAATCGTGGTTCATATGAACTGAACCAGATTAAACACATGGGGTTAAGCTCTTTGAAAGAAATTCACTGAAAGTAATGAAGATAAAAGAAAACAAGGAATATGACTCATAGCTTTGAATGAACAGGCTACACTATCCAGAACATTTTGAAAGTTATAAAATAAGCAAAACAGACATTTGGGGTCTTATAAAATGCAAATCTAAACATAAATAGGTCATTTACTCCAAGTAAAGGAAAACTGTTAAATAATGTTCTAAGGACAAGAGAACTGTAAAATGCAATGTGAGAATAGATGAGAAACCTCTGCCCAGGACGGGGTGAAGAGTGGGCACAAGGGTGACAGAAAAGATATTTGTGTAAAGATACAGGAATAGAACGATGAAAGTATGCAGACTACCTTTGGGACACCAAAGATAGAGCTAGGCAATACTACTCTAAAGCAGTTACTTCTGCCTTATGCAATTGCTGCTAGATTAGGATATAACATAAAAAAGCCCTGCTTAAGTCAGCAACTCTACATGAGCATGAACACAGGCAAAAGGAACTCACCTGCAAACGATGCCTCCGAACTTTGCTGATTTGGTCTGCCTTTGCTTCCATCTTTCCCACCAGTGCCTCAAGTTCCCTCTCCAGATCTTCCCTCACTGCAACAGTTGGGGCTTCCTGGATGAGCTTTGACAGCTGCTGGTGATCACTAGCACACAATTCAGACACAACAAGGCTTGCATCAGGCTCCATTGGCTTCTACATCTTGTATGCAGTTCAGAAATAACACTTCTAGGAAACTATAACATCAGCAGCCAGACATGTTCAACACACCATGACAAACCAGTAATAACACTTTTGCTGGTTTGCAGCATTATTACAGTAGCACATCATGGTGGCAGGCTGCTGCAACATTGAGTATCAATAATCTAAGTAGCTTCCAAATTCAAAATGACCAAATAACCCCTTGAGAGCTTGATCTCAAGCACTCATTGAGTTAATATTTTGTGTATCTGTACCTACTGCAGCTGTGCAGTACAGTAACAATTCATGTTCTGTTAACCAGGACAAGCAAAACACCCAGCAAAAGCTGTCCTTTAATGGACTATTTGTCCAGATCCTGCTTTTGGCTAGGATAGAGTTTTCGTTTTTAGTAGCTGTTACATTGCTGTGTTTTGGATTCAGTACAAAAATAATGTTGATAACACTGATGTTTTCACTGTTGCTCAGCAGTGCTTACCCTAAGCCAAGGGCTTTTCAGTGTCTCCTGCTATGCCAGTGAGGAGGGGCACAAGAAGCTGGGGCAGGGAGATACCTGGGATAGCTGATCAAAACTGGACAAAGGGATATTCCATACCATAGATCATGCCCAGTATATAAACTACGGGGAGTTAGCTATGAGGGGACAATTACTGCTGGGGACAGGCATCGGTCAGCAGGTGGTGAACAACCGTACTGTACGTCACATGCTTTTTTTACCTTGGATTTTGTTCCCCTCCCTTTTTCATTACTATTGTCATTACATTTTACTTTATTTCAATTACTAAACTGTCCTTATTTCAGCCCATGGGTTTTTCCTCTTCCCGACTTCTTTCCCCATCCCACCAGAGCAGAGGGGTGGGAAGGCAGCTGTGTGAAGCTGGGGTTAAACCAAGACAGTTCTTTCTGGCACCCAACGTGGGCCACGAGGGATTAATGACAGGTCTGCCCAGAGTGCATGAAGACAAATCTTTTCTAGGCATCGCTGTATTGGTTTAATAGTGGGTGTTCGCAGTGGTGGTTTACGGGGCCACAGAATCCCTGGCCATGAAATTCCCGGGGGGAATGCGTGTCCTCCGCGCACTGCGGGAGCCACCTACTGGGGAACCGGTGTAATTACACCTCCCTCCCTCCCTGCTCGGCGAGCCAGCCGACAGAGCAGACATGGTCCCACACCTTGCCCTTCTCCTCCGGGCTAATTGCAGCAGCCTTTGAGAACTCCCAGTATCCCACGGGAGTTAAAACCAGTGCGGTCCCAGCGCTCGGATCCAGCATGGTGCTGAACGGGGTGCAGATCCGGGCAGGATTTGTGTCTGGGGGCAGTGGGCGAGCAGCTGCGTGGGACTGAGTTGCTGGTTAAGCCCCACAAAGAGTAAGCTACCTTCTGTACAAAACACAGGATATAGAGGGTACACACCACAGGGAATCTCGAGTTTCACCTGTGGGACCACAGGGAGAACATGAAATGGGATGGAAAACCTATACCTCAACCCTAGAGGCACAGGTATGTGAATTGCAGGAAAAAAACCAGCATAAATAGGGATTCTTCCAGGAAAGTTGCTCCTTACATCTTCAGCGGGCAGTTCCCAGACAGAGTGGCAGGGCTGATCTTATTCCTGATCCCATGGAAAGGAATTCTAATTCTTTTTTACAGGAAATGGAGAATCCTAGGACCAGTATTAGAGGAACCCTGTCTCCAGCCAGGTGCAGGAGAGGGACAACCAGTTTTACTGGATTGTGTGGATCAGATGTCCTGGGTACATCAGCCCCATGGGAGTACAAGGCTTTAGCAGACCCTGGGGCACAGTGTACCCTAATGCCATCAAGCCATACAGGGGCAGAATCCATTTGTATTTCTGGAGTGACAGGGGGATCGCAACAGCTGATGGTCTTGGAGGCTGAAATCAGCCTGACAAAATGACTGGCAAAAGCACCCCATTGTGGCTGGCCCAGAGGCAGAGACTGTCTCGGGTGAAAGCATTTAAAGGACTCAAAAGGGCACTGGTGGGTTTTCCGTACAGCTGCCTTGGAGACAAAGGAAATGAGGCATCTGTCTACCCTGCCTTGTCTCTCAGAGGACCCTTCTGATGTGGGGCTGCTGAAGGTCAAAAAACAAGAGGTGATAGAATGATTTGGGTTGGAAAGGACCTTAAAAATCAGTTCGTTCCAAACTCCTTACCATAGGCAGGGACATTTTCAACTAGACCAGGCTGCCCAGAGCCCCATCCAACCTGACCTTGAATATTTCTAGGAATGGCCCCATCCACAGCTTCTCTGGGCAACCTGTTCCAATGTCTCACCACCCGCACAGTAAAGAATTTCTTCCTAGTATTGAATCTAAGTCTGCCCTCTTTCAGTTTAAAGCCATTACCCCTCATGCAAACACTACACACACCCTTGTAAAAAGTCCCCCTCCAGCTCTCTTGTGGCCTCCTTTGAGCCCTGAAAGGCCACAATGAGGTCTCCCTGGAGCCTTCTCTTCTCCAGGCTGAATAACCCCAGCTCTCTCAGCCTGTCTTCAAAAGAGAGGTGCTCCAGCCCTCTGATTGTCTTTGTGGCCACCTCTGGACTCACTCAAGCAGGCCCACATCCTTCTTATGCTGCGGACCCCAGAGCTGGATGCAGCACTGCAGGTGGGGGCTCAGCAGGGCAGAGCAGAGGGGCAGAATCCCCTCCCTGGCCCTGTTGCCCACCCTGCTCTGGATGCAGCCCAGGACACGTTTGGCTCTCTGGGCTGTGAGTGCTCATTGCTGGGTCATGTCCAGCCTCTCACCCACCAGCACCCCCAAGTCACTTCAGCCATTCAGCTACCCACCCACCACTTTGTCCTGCCCAGAAAGACTGTTACGACAGCTTGTCATGGACTAAATCAACTCAATGGACTAGCAAAGGGGTGGTCCATAGACTACAAGAATGATATCTGTATGGACCTACATCAAAAGGCTGGGAAGGCAATGGTGGTTAACTGGGACATTTGGAAAGTGTGGGACTCGGGCAGGACATAAATGGTACAGTATAAGGGGTGGATACTGCCCATCCCAACAGGGGGGAGGGACGGGCGTGGGGGTGTGTGAGTGGCTGCAGGGTCCTGAGCTGCTGGCTGGGTCCACACCACAACAGTCCACTGCACTGTGGCTGTGACCACACTTCTCCCTTCCCTCTTCTGAATTTAATACTGCTGCACATAAGCACAGATCTGGTGTCCAGACTGCTTAGCAGAGCCTCTAACTGCAAGGAGAATAGACAGCCTCTGCAGCCAGCAAGACAAAGATTACATGCTAGAGATTTCCTACACTAAGACCTTACTTGGGCAAAACTTTCCAAGTTCAAAGCAAAAAGGCAAAAATATTGAACATTTGCAATCACAATCTGCAGTGGAAAATATACCACACTCACAAACTCATCTGTCCAAATTCATCTTGTAAAGTCAGCAACACTTCTGAGAGCTCTTCCTGAGACGAGGACGAGTCCATTGGCAGGGATGGCCTTCTGCTTTTGCTGGCAGGATGACCAATACTGGTGGGTTTTGCGAGTGGAGTATCGTTTACCACATGTCTGTTACACAAAGCTTTTGTGTGATGTTTCATCAGGTGTAGCACGTGTTGCACGTTGGCAGCAACTGAATGACTGGGACTGGTAGACTGAAAGGAAAAGAGACTTCTTTTAAATGGCATTATTAACAACTTGATAATACTGGAGAACATTTAAAAACAGTGACATTTCTGTTTTGCTGACAAGAATTAATTTTTGTTTCAATTAATATGCACTAACAAGAACATCTTGTCAAGCAGCATAGTGCAGGCCCAGTTTTGGAAATACCAGCTCAGCTAGTTGCCAATATACAACAAGTATTTCAAAGAATCTGTATGAAAAGTGTCAAAGAAAATTAAATGATCTGACCACTGGGTGTCAGGAGAGCACCAAGCCAAAGTCCCTTAAGGAGCTGCAGCTACTGAGCTCTAAGCTTTGGAATTAATCTGCTCACCTTCCCAGCCACAAAGGGTACATCACCCAGACACAGTCTGTAATGGGGCTGCACAGTGGGATGTCTTCCAAGAGAGCATTTCTGGAAAGAAAGAAGAGAGGAGTATTTAGCAAAAATTATACTACAGCAAACCCACTTTCCTTTTACCTTGTAGTAAAAGAGGCAACCTGCTCCCTGATCATATGCACACAATCTTATTTAACTCTTCAGTAATTGCCCTTCTCTTTCCCACATCTTACCTTCTCTGGCTGCTTAGCTTTTTTCCTGGGTTGTCTTGCTTTCGGAGAAAGCAATGGTGATGCTGCTTGAATCAGCAGTCTGTTGGTTTCCAGGCCTGTCTGAAGCTACAATTGAGGGAATAAGGGGAGTTACTGTAATTATAGTAATGAATAATCAGAGACAGTGCAAGCAGAGAATTGCAAACCAAGAATTTTTAAAACATAGGCTCTCTAAAAGAAAGGGCTGCAAATTTTTAGGGTATTTTTGCAGTCTACGGTCAACTTAAACATTAAATACTTCCTCTGACAGCACTACTCATCAGTAATCCTAGTAAATTAGAGAATTAGCCTTAGTCCATTAGTGCCATGCAGGCAAGTGCCAAAGCATCAGCTGTGCTTTACACTTGACAAGGTACTGGGGAGCTCAAGCCACCCAACCCTGATCAATTGGTCCCATGACATATAGTTACTAGGCAACTATTCCTTCCATTCTATTAAATTTGACAGTAAAAAAACCTCCAAACAAACAAACAAAAAGCCACAATAAAAAAACTAAACACCAAACCGTCTATTGAAAGAGTTAAGGCTACAGCTTCCTGTTGACAGTGGGAATCCTAACATGCTTCGTTGTTCAAGAGGAAGATATGGCATGGCTTTAGAAATCACATCTTGAAGAGGCATTCACAGCACAATTTTTCATTATTAATTTGAGATACCCCTTTCCCCATCACACCAAACTCAGGGCAAAGGTTAATGTTAGAGCCTAACGTATTACCTCCATAATTCTTCAGGATACCATGAATGTTTAATGAACACCACACTTTCAGGTTAGAAGACCAGCCAGGATCCTTAAGGGCTCATAATCAAGATTATGTTCTCTGTTTTTTGCCTCCTTCTACAGTATTTTAATTACAGTTATGAACAAGAGAGCCCATTTGTTGACCTTGATATATTTAGAGGTTCTCATGCATACTCAATTATGAATTAGTCTGAATTTCTACTCCTCTTTTCCAACTAACTTCTTTTAGTAAAGAAATCAATGCTTCAGTGCACAGGTGGTGTTAGACAAAGGTTTCCAAAAAGCTCAGAGAACTTCAGAACATTTGGTACCTCAGGCAGGAGGAAAAAAAAAGAAAAAAAAATACTAAACCCAGGATTTCATTATTCTTTGAGGCATATGGGGGGCACTTTCAGTAAGTTAAGCTGAAAAGTTGATAAAAAGGAAGAGCTAATTACAGTGCATACCAGTACAAAAGAAATTTCCTGTTGGTTACCTCAGCTGCTTTTTCCTGAACAAGCTTCCTTGCATGTTCTTCCTCATGAAGCTTCTGTTCCAGCTCTTTCATTTTTTTCTAGTCAAAGTTGAATAAAAATAATAGCGTTACTGATGAAACAATTTTTTTTCTTCCTGAAGCCTACAAGACTATGAGCTTGCACAGAACTATGAGTACATCTTACGACTTAAAGATAAATGAAGGCTTGAACATTAGAACGATTGCTGATGCTTCACCTGCGTAGACATAAATACAGCAGTCAAAAGCTTGTGCTTAACATTTAAATTGATTTTTCTATTCTTACTTTCACAATTGGTATCTGAAGTCCAGTCACAGCCAAATACATACAGAGCAATACACAAGGCTCTCTCTCTTCAATTGTAAAAACACCCTAGACAGTAGGTTGCTTTGTGTACATTATCCTCCAAGATTCTGTACTACAAAAGAGCTAACAAAGACATGTCATTATAAGGCAAGAGAAGACTTGCTTTATTTAGACCACTAATGCTATTTTTGCTAAAATCTGTAACTTACACTCTTACAAGAAAAGAATTTTTGAACATCTAGCCACCTTCCTAATAAAGAAGAGGGAGGAAAGGTTGTACGATGCCCCTAGGATACCTTTAAACAAAACTGAAGTAATTTCATCTTTTTATCACAAAAGCATGTAAGAACTCTTCTGAAACTCTTTTTCAAAGGAAAAGGTGAAGGGGAAAAGCACACATTTCTTCATAAACCTCCAACAAGATGAAAACATTGTTTAAACAAGATACACTGAAATTCCCAATGTGAAAGTTATCAAATAACTTTCTGGTTTTATACAGCAGTGAAGAAAACAATCCAGAGCTCCAGTACCCAAAACAATTTCCTTTCTCTTCCCCCAAAGACTGATAATTCACAGAGCTACTAATCAAAGTTAAGGCAGAAAAACATGCTATACAGAGTGACAGCTGTATTTGTACACTTGTTTGTTTATAAACTCACCCCACTGAGGTACTACATATTTCAGTTCTGCTTTACTTAAGCATTAACTGCAAGAATAATGTAATGAGCTGTTCTACAAAGGTGTTAAAAGGCAAAAGCCTGGATAAACATTGAGGACAAAGGCACTATATAAAGGAACCAACTTTTTCTGTTGAATGAAAGAACCACTCTGATGATTTCTTTTTCATTCAAAACAAAGGTATTCCAGGTAACTTAAAATCATCTTCTGCCCTTTACAGTAATTGGCACAACTCTTGATATCCATGTGGTCAGACTCAAAGATCTTTTATTAACCTGTTAAGTCTGACAGAATTTTTAATATGAAAATATTGAGAAAAATATTCTGTTTAAACTGAAGATTGACATGAAGCTGGGCCAAGGCTTTTATTCTGAAATGAATGAGTATTCCCTCAGCTAGCTGTTCAGCTGTGGCATGCAGCTCAAACTGCACAGCAAGAGTGTATCTTAGTGTATCATCTGTGATAGACCCTGTTAAAAATTATACACCCAACTTAGATTCCCTAAATAATTTTATTTTCTTGTTTCTAGAAGAAGGTATTACACAGATTACTGGACTGTCACTAAAAGAGAGGCCCCAGAGCCAAGCAAACAGACCCTGCCCAGCAGTGCTGCCCATCAAAGATCTTAAAAAGCTTGTTGCAGCTGCTTTGGCTCAGGAACTTCCAAGAATAGTTGTAGCATCTAAATGTCCTGCAGCAAAGACTTACTACCAAACATCTCCCTATGTACTTCTGGAGGAACACCATCTACTTCACCACCTGAGGTAAAGGTTGGTGTGCAGGGCAGCAAGCCCATGGTTTTGATAGAATCCAGAGCTGCCATCCACAATACCACAACCTAATCATGTACCATCTCATCCTTTCAGGGGAACAGGGAAGAAATCTGCAGATGGAAGCCTCTCCCTGGTTAAGCTCTCTGTAGTTTCCAGGCTTGGGAGACTTGTGGTCTCTCCTACAGCAGCAGAGAGAGGTACGTGGATGGGACTTCAGAGGCCAACACCACAGAGACTACACAGAGATGTATGGGGCTTGCATGGCAAGGCATTGGTAGCCATGGGGCTACAGGGGTGGCTTCTCTGAGGAGCTGCCAGAAACTTCCCCACGTCAACAGAACCAATGCCAACAGAGCCAATGCCAGCTGGCTCCAAGACAGACGCTCCACTGGCCAAGGCTGAGCCCAACAGCAATGGTGGTAGCACCTCTGGGATTCCAGATCTAAGGAGGGGAAAAAAACCTGCTGGGGAATGGCAGCCAGAAGGGAGGAGTGAGAATATTTGAAAGCAGCAGCCTTGCAGACCCTAAGGTCAATGAGGGAGGGGGAGGAGGTACTCCAGGTGCCAGAGCAGAGATTCCCCTGCAGCCCATGGTGAGATTGAGTTTTATTTCTCACCATAAAATTACAAAAAATATAAAAATTCAGGGGTCAACCCACCACAACAGAATATGACCAAACAGTCATGTTGAGTTTGTAGAATCTGCTGATTCAAATGGAGTCCTGAAAAGGCAGACTGACTCAAACCCACTGAGAGTCCAGTGCTAGAGGCCTTGCAACACAAGGCTCCAGAAGTCTGCACACAAAATAACTACTAATAATTGTGTTCCTTAATAAGGAGGGCTAAAAGAAAAAAAAACCACCAAATTCATACAAGTCAAGGTAAATCTGTTAGCATTCAGTAGCGTGAAAAGCAAGTNTACACCAAATTCATACAAGTTAAGGTAAATCTGGATAATAACACAAAGTAACTGTTATCATTCAGTAGCGTGAAAAGCAAGTCAAGATCTTAGGAATGGCTGCAATCTCACAATGCTTAGGCACCAACTAAGCATAAAAGAGGAACACCAACAGACTGTTAAGGCTTAATAAAACTCCAACTCTTGTAGTGTATGGTGACCCAAAGCCTACCCAGACATGTAGACTTTCAGCAATAACTTCAAGTTTTCACAATACCTCAATTTAAAATGAAGTTTAGTTGCTGTCTTACTCTAAAGCACAAAGTTTTGCTCAGCTCTGCTACTGCCATACAGCTATGAAGTACAGATTACAATAAACAAGGTAAATTTGATATAGTATCTAACACAAATGACAGACCTCTGCTATGGACTGCATTGTATTAAGTCTGCTATACTCTTTTTCCAGTATATCCAGCTTTTCCAATTTAGACTGAACATGCGATTGGTCAAGAAGCCGATCTCTCTCCAAGGAGCCCTGGAAGGGAGAAGTGAAAAGGAAAACAATTACAAGCACAAGAAAACAAGATCATCTACAGAAAGCCTTGTGTCTGAAGCACAAAGGAAGCCCATAAACAGTCCAAAGGAACTTCTACTTCCTCTGTGCAATTTAAGATGGTGCCACAATCAGGGAACAAACTTCACCACTGGTCCACCAGAGCTAGGGAACTGCACATTTAACCACATCTGAGAGAGGACTCTACAGTCTCTCCTCCCTTCCAATCCGACACATTAAAAAAAAAAAACATTATGCAGAAATTAGAAATAGCTTTCTTGATTTTTTTCTTCAGTAAATATTTAACAGACTGAAATAGAATAGCCACAGAGACCAGTGAACAGACAGCTCTAGGTGACCCATATGCCTATAAAACAAAATTCAAGTTCATTTTAGGTATAGGCCAAATCCCAGTCATTGATGGTGGGAAATTGAAATTTTACTGCTATTTCTACAGAATCAGTATTTCAGCCCCAACTTAGCAAGAGTAGTGCTAGTAGAGAAAATCCCTAAAGACCTGAAGAGCGTAAACACAAAAGGGAGGTTTTTTTTCCCCATGGCACACAGGTATAACACTGAAGGATAAGGATGAGCTACTGCAGCAAGCCAATCATGCAGAGGCAAACAATTCATATTAATACCAGAGCCTGCTATTGCCTTAGAAACGGGTGCACAAAGAAAATACCACAGTCATGAGAAGACTGGGAAATTTAAGTAGGAAAGCTATCCATATCTAAGTATATGAAGGCCAGTTCAAGTAGACGTCCACACTTAAAGGTATTAAAATTACAGTAACTATGAAAAATCATAATATAAGTAATGACTTTTATGATTTAACCCTGATATAGTTTTGGGAACACACCTGTTTCTCTAAGAGATGTGACTTCTCATTTTCTGCATGCTGGATCATTTTTCTCATGTAGTCCAGCTGTTTCTCTAGAAGGCTGCATCGAGACTCAGCAGCTGCCAGCTGAGAAGACAGTTCTGAAGATAACAGAAGGCAGAAAATGGAAATCATGCATTGCTTGTTCCTGGGATTTTGTTGTTGTTGTTGTTGTTTTCAGGACAGTTTCAAAACAATCAAGAAAAGGACCATCTAAGAAACTTATATATGATGCCTAACAAACTTCTGTATGCATAAAAGTCCCTAAACCAAAGAATGCCTTTAAATTATTTCTTTGTAACTCCACATGTCATTGCAAAAGATACTGAACAAAGTAAATTAAAATTGGTTTATGTATTGATAGGAATCAAGTTTCATCGACATCAATGTTCTATAGTATCTATATAAAGTTTGCAAAGAACCTTGATTTTTCCTTGACACTTCAGTCTTGTCATGTTCTTTGTGCTGCATTTGTTCACTCAGTACTTTTTTATAGTCTGCTGTTTCCCTGCTGAGGTGTTTTACATTCTCCTCCGCCTGAAACCGTTCCAACTCCAGTCGATGAATTTTTTCCTGGAGATTCTTCAGAGCAGAAAATATTGCTGCAATTGAACAAGTACCTTTCGTTAGATACCATTAAATCGCCACTTCAGGACAACACTGAACATGAAATGTTATTGTAAAAGCATGTTACGTAAGAAGATCAGAGTGTTCCTTACCAGCATCCAAGACTCCTTCCAGGAATTAAGACCTGTTTCCCTTTAAGCCATAACTGATTCTAAAACTAGTCTCGAACAAATAGATGCCCTTAGTGCATACCCTTCACCTGACATATTTGGGAAAGATACAACTATTTCCCAGAACAAGGCATATAAATACTGTGTCAATTAAGAACAAACAGTGCATCCTCTGACCCTTTATCAGAAGGAAATGAAAAGTCACAACTAAATAGTTAAAACAGTGGCAATTTTCCACATTAATATTATTCCTACCACAACAAATTCACAAACACAATGTTCCCAAGAATGGCCACACAGCATAGTAAAGGTTAACTATGAAAAGGGCTATAAAATTGCTTATAAATAACTGGACTTCCTTTTTAATTCTTCTTGTTTTGCACTTGTGCTCCCCTCCTCCACCTAAAAACATACATCTCCTTTGTGCTGAACCATTTTTCCCTTTCTGCTGCATTCCCAGCTTTAGCAGTTACTAAACAAAGCCTTTCTGTATTCTTCACCACAAAAAGAAAAGCAGTTGTAATAGAACTCACATCACCTTGCAATTAGACCATCTGCTGGTAATCTGATGTATTATGTCTCTTAGCTGTGCTGTGTAATTCTGTAAAGGGAATCATAACCATAAGCCCTTTCCCCTATACAGTGCTGCTGAAGTTCAACATAAGAGCATCTGCACACACAGCTCATATAGCAGACTAATCTGCAAGGTCACATTAGCCCACTCCTTTGTGCTTAAATCCATTCCAGAGAAAGAATGTACCTGTAATAAAGAATGTTTGAGCATCAGAAGAGTTGGGACTGCATATTGGTTTGTGCATCAGATTACCAAAAATATTAAAAAAAAGGAAAAAAAAAAGGAAAAAAGAAAAAAATGAAAAATAATTATTGGAATGAAGATTCCAGAGTAAAAACTCATCAAATCTTGAAATTCATAACAGCACATGAGAGTATCACATCAATGCAAACCTGTTAAGCACATAAGAAGTAGCAACAGCAGTCACAGTTAAGAGGAAGTTACTGATAATTTGGCCCATTTTGCAATACCAGAATCACTAATTGCACCCTCTTCTCTGTTTACAATACTGTTCCTAGGATTCAGTTGAAATGGGCATAGCTGAAACAATAAACAGATTTGTTTCTATTATTGTTAAAAGCTACATTGAAATCTCTGTATATTCACAATAATGACTAACAAAATACAGCAGTGATACAACTCAAGCAGTGAATAGATAAAGGTGAAACTCAACAGGATGCCAAGTATCATTCAGTCATTCCTGCTAGAGCATTAAAGCCAACTGTGCATGCTGACAGACATATACAACACAAAGACATTAAAACCACAATAAACAGAATTTACTATACTCAATTTCAGGATTTTTCAATCAGTTTTTTTTAATATGGGGAATGGGAGGAGCAATAAGGACCCTCAAGAACAATCAAATCAATTTTGCCATTTGCAATTAATTCCCATATCCTTAAATTTATTAAAATATACACTCTGGAACATTTCTGCATTTTTAAAAGCTATGCAAAAAAAGAAACATACTGGATCATCCATGTGTTGGATTCAATTTTCAGTACATACTCACATTTACTTGCGCTTCATTTAAACATTTTTTGAAAATAAAAACATTTGCTAGTTTTTAAAAAGGGATATAATTTATCCAATTGTCTTCCACCATCCATCCTTATTTCAGAGTTGGCAGAGTCACCGTTTGAAAAAAAGTTGCCAAGTGAAAACTTGGAAGTCATAACTTTATTGCTAATGCAACATGCACCACACTCTACAAAAATACACCCGCATCAGTAATTCATAAGGAAGCTCTTTCCTGCACATCCAATTTTTCTTCTGTAAAGATTGCTTTAGTTTTGTGTCAACAGCACTCTCAAAACTGATGGCCTTGAGAGTATATGCTGCATTTTAAATAGCACTGCAAGAACTGAGATTTCATCTTCTAGGTCATTAACACAGAAGCCCCTAGTAACTCAGACATGAATTGTGTTATTGGAACAGGGACTTGACGGTATCATCCTGATTTTTTACTTAGCCTGAGTAATATTAGGATTTATCCCAAACACTTCTCACTTTTCTCCATATAAGGAAAAAATATCAAGTGGTTCATACCCTTAAGCCTCCATGCCACTCCAGTCTTTAAAGGAGCATTTCTACAATGACCCTGAGCCAAACAGCCCATCAAAGAAAGGATCAGTCCTGCTCTAGTCTCCAAACTCCTCATGATGCACCTGTACGTACACCAAGGCAGCTCTGGAATAAGTCTCACTATATGACAAGCTAATTCACTAAAACAACAGAAAACTAACCAAGAATAGGTTTTTTGTTCATGTCCAGTCAGGCAAGACAAATCTGCTTATATGGAGATGAACATCAGGACCAGAGTGGGAAAGGAGGGAGAAGGAACAGCCTAGAAACAACAAGAATAATGGGAGTAAAACTGCCTCCCTTTTTGGTGCTGTGAGCTCTCAGTTCAGCACTTTGCTGAACCCTTCTCTGTATCCTTAAAGTCTTCACTGATATGATACTCGCAACACACCCCTTGTCCATGACAAGCCTTCCAACAGGACCAAACCTCTTCCTTTGCTCCAAACCATTCTGGGGACTAAAGTCTCCTCATTTCCAACTCAGCTATGAACTCAGGAGATGAAAGGTTGAAGGAAAGGAAGACTGAAGAAGGAACAAAGAAAACATGCCAGTACAATTTCATAAAGTACTCAGACCATTTTACAATTCTCTGCTACTGAAGGGGAACATCTTTCTCCCTCTGTAAGACGACCTTTTTCATCAGGAGTTCTTTGGAAAGGTAAGTGCAAAGGACCTATAAAACAGGTAACCTGGACATCACTGGGAATTGATAAAAGGATAGAAAGACTGCAACCTTCATAGATGTGGAAGACATACAGTATTTCACCACAATTTGGAAACAGGTAAGAAAACAACTTTGCCGAACTATTACCTCTGCTGTTGCTTTCAGGATATGGAATTACTGGTTTCCATGGGGAGCGCTGCAAATCCGAATTAATAAATGGCTTGTGCTTAGGATATTCTATAAATGAAGTTGAAGAGAGTCCATCTGTGGCTGATGTAGAGTTATGAGTTTTGTGCAGATCATCCTGAAAACAAAATAAAGCTGTTATTCAGCACATTTGTTTTGTAGTCACAACAGCAAAAATAAGGAAAAGAAGGATTCTATCAGATGATGTGCAGAAGTACTGCTAGAGGAGACTTGTATCTCAAAAGCTGTACTTCTTTCTTTACAGCCTTAGGATGTGTCATTTTTACATCCAACTCCCCCTCCACTAAAAACAGTATCAAACAGAAGAATGTCTTTCCCATACCAGTGTCTGATTCACACTTCTGTTTTCTACTTACTTGTACTGTCTACTGCTTACTGGGAGAAGGCAATCCACAATCAGTTGGAGAACAACCACCTCCTTAATTACTGGTTACATTTACTGCAGGTGAGATACTGCACAAAGGTGGCCAAACCTGATAAGGCACACCCAGGACCGTGGTTCTACACCCCCTCATCTAACACAGGAGCTCACTGACTGCACATGGGGCACAGGACACTCTCTGCAGCTGGGAAGGTGAGGTGAGAGTCCCAATCCTTCTAATTCCACTCGCTTCAATTCATCTTCCTTATCTTTCCATTAGGAGATGGAATTTCACAAGACACATCCCGATGACTTTATGCTACACTTGATAAGTGGTACCAGCACAGGAAAACCAGCAGATCACAGCCAGGAAAGTACTCCTGCCTCTAAACAGGAAAGTACTCTTAAATCACTTTCAGACTGTTCTGAAGAACGTGGCTATAGAGACCATGGATTTCCCAGCAGTCTGCACCAATTTTGCAAACATCTGCTGTGTTTTGGATGTTGCAGTGACCTGAAAGGACCACCTAGCTGGGAAGATGCTTTTCTAAATAAAGGAGACATGGCAGAATACAGTGTTTATGGTTTTGACTCAAAAACTATCCACCTGGCCTGAGCTTCACAATTAGTATATAGAAATTAAATGAAATGCTTATTTTTAACTTCTCTCAACTGCACCCATCACTAAACATTTCAGTGACAGAATGTGAAGGCAAGCTAAGAGAGATGGGCTGCAGGCAGATGCAAAGCTCCTACAGCTTCCCCCTTCATCAGTAAGTCAAATAAGCAATTGCTGATCTTGGCAGGGTGTTTTTACGCTTTTGCAAATACCAATCTTTGGGAGCATATCATGACCTAAATTAAAATACAGAAAGTATTAAGTACCTCATAGCAAATTACACAACAGCCCAAAATGCATTATGAGGAGCCAAATATGGGGAAACAAAATAAGAAATTTTTTAAGTTATTTAAAGCCCATACACAGCTGATTTCCTCTTACAAACAAGTGATTCATTGTGGGCAAGAAAATTAACTACTCTGAGTGTATCAACCAGTGTTTCTAAGCAGAGTTTTATGACCACTTTTCAGTTTGCCTCTATAATATTCTCCTACACAACATAATGGCTTTTCTCAAAATAACTGCATTTGCACACACATTTGCTACCACAGAAAGTGAATTAAAACACTAATCCCTAATTAGGAATATTTTAATAAAACTATTTTGAGCAGATGTTTTATGCATATACACACTGTTTTACATTCAGCAGCCTCTCAAGTCTAACCAGAACACATCTGATCGAAAGCCTGTTAGGTGCTAACATCAAAAATGCCATCAGCATTACAGGATATGGCATCGATGAGCACACAATACTAAGACCAAATGATGGAGTAAAAATGAACCAAGCAAAACACAGCACTTCTGCAGCAGGCAATACAGGAACAGCAGCAACAGAAGCCTCAGCAACCCAAACAGTAACTATCGATTCAAATATCAATATCCTGTCTGCTACTGCTTCAAACCAAAGGCATCCTATGAAACAGTCAAAAGAAAAAGGGGAATCACTTTGAAACCAAAGTGGGGCTGACAGCATCACAACCCTTCTAGATGTCACTATCATCTTTTATGTCTTTACAGGTAAAGTCTCGTCTGAGAATTAAACATAACTACATAAAAACACCAAAGTAAAGGAATTATGTTGTGTGTTTTCACTGACATCAGTAACATTTTTCTAGCCAACAACAGACAACTGAAAAAAAAAGCTGGTGTACTCAAAACCTTGGAGCACCAAAGTCACACAAAGTAAAGCAAGTTGAGGCTTTTGTCGAGTTACACATCTTCTAAATTCCACTTGGATGCAGGGAATTGGCACTAATTTGAATAGTCAGTAATACTAATTTGAATAGTGTAATAGTCAGTACAGATATCCAGTTCAAATAGATACTGAAAAAATTTGTGCTGGACTATCATATGTTATATAGGCACTGATTCTTTGTTTCAGTCTAAATAATAATTTGCTACAAGTATATTTTCCTTATCTATTTCTAAGCAAAAGAGTGGCTTATGTCCAGTTTCATAAATAGTGACTTTAAATAATTCGACTGTTTATGAAACAGCATCAGGGAATTTCCCATCACAAAGCTCAAACATCACAGCAATTCTCTGCTCTTCTCCCCTATCTCTCAAGTCATTAAAAATCATTTAAATTTGTTCCTGCTCTTGGAAAGTCTCACAGGGAGTATCATGCTCCAATGCTCAGGAAAATTGTGAAACATGAAAAAATTCAGGGAACTCTATATATTTGTTCTGAGCCTCAGCTAGGCCACATTTGCTAACCACAGCTCCTCTCTTTTACTGTATTCCCTGCAGTCTTTCCTTTCTTAAGCCGCACTAAAGCCTCAGAGTAGTAAATGAAGAAGCTTAACAGTCCCACAAGGAGCCGAGTGCACCCTATTACGTAACAGTGAGCTGAGCACGTTTTATCTCCACAGGTCTGAGAACACTGCCTTCCAAAATTCATGGCTTCCACCACTGCATATCAGCTGCCTACTCAAGCAGCAAAGGAGAATATTAAAAACACAGACCAGCGATAACCTAACACATCACCAGCACACAGGGACCTCCCAAAGCTCTCAAAGGCTGAACACAGCAGGGGGAAAAAAAAGACACAAATTCACACAGAAAGTCTTCCACTAAGAATCGGCAACTTGGGACTGAGGGACACTTTTCAAACCAACTTCTGTAGATATTAAAAATGACTCATCATAACATTGTTACTTCCCTGACACAGTAAACAGGTACAGCACACCATGAAAAACTATCCAGAGGGCTTTTAAACTCAGTGGTGTACCAGTCATTTCAGTAAGGAAAACGGAAAAAAAAAAATTTTTCTTGTTATCCTACCCAAATTACTAGATACGTAGACAATAAAAATAACAATGATTTACAAACAAACTGTAGCACTAAAGTGACAGAAGGACACAACACCTTTCAGGCAGTGACTGCATGAAGAAAGCATGAAGGCACAAAGTCAGCACCTTTGGTACTTGCACTCTGAATGGGTGCTACTGCAAGCTCTCATCTGGGTGCTCACTAACGAGACAGAAAAAGAGAAAAAANTTTTGGTACTTGCACTCTGGTGCTGGAAAAAGGGATTAAATTAGAATGGGTGCTATTGCAAGCTCTCATCTGGGTGCTCACTAACAAGATAGAAAAAGAGAAAAAAAGATTGATACCTGGCAATGTTTTAAGTGACATAGTGTAGTCTTTGAACTTAGTTGTAACTTAGTTACAAAAAAAAAAAAAAGCNTTGACACAGTGTAGTCTTTGAACTTAGTTAAAAAAAAAAGCAAACCCAGGAAAATTATGTAAGGAATGAGAAAAAAAACCCAAAATAACGAGATATTGAATGTACTAATTATAAAAGATCCAAGTACCCAGTTATTCAAACTTTCATAGTCATTTTGGAGGGACAATCTCAATCAGCAGCCTACCCTCCCCCATTACTGCAGTACTAGGAAAGTGGGGAAGGAAGGACAGCCCCTATGACCCACAGGCCAAGTTGAGTGCTGGTTGTGCCTCCCTGATATAGACTGAGTCAGGAGCACTCTACATTTCAATAACACCTCTAGTTAAAAGCAGACAAAGTTAACTTAGTTAAGCAATTACATCAAATGGGGAGGGAAAAATGTTGGCAAAATACAGTAATTTTTGTCAACTATCTGCCATAGAGTGCCAGATGTATTAAAAGCAACTACTTTCAAAGTTCAGAAAAATATAAAGTTAGGGTTTGATTCTTTATTTGAACACATACAGAAAGTCTACAGTGGGCAACTTTTTTCCCCAAAACTTTTGTTTTGCTAACTAAATTGATTAAATAGCCTGTATTTACCTACTGAAGACTAAAACAAGTCCTCTGACATCCTTCTCTAGGCATCCTAGAAACAATTCCAGTCAGGAAAGAGATAGGAATCCTCAAATTCCTCTTGCTGGTCCAGGCATAAGTATGGGAGCACACTGCAGGGCAAGAGACACAAAGAGAGAGCCCCACGATGGGTGCTCACCATCCAGCCAGTGAGACCCCAAACCACGAATCCCCACAAGAGTGATCTCGCACTCCGTGCGGACCATCGTGCTGCAGCCTTTCCACCACCTCTGCTCCTCCAAAGCACATGTAAGACACCTTTTCTTACAAGAAAAAAAACAAAAACAAGGAAAAGCAACTAAAAAGACAGCTAACTTCAGAAAGCTACAAACATCACGCCAAAACTTCAGACAAGAACCCCAACTGGGAACCTGTCTGAGGTGTCAACCTGGTGGAGGCAGCCAGGCTCCGTCCACAGAGCTCAGCATAGTCTCCTTCCTCGTGTCACCTGTCACCAGCCGAGCCACGTGTCCCGCTGCTCCTCTACACTCAGCGCCCTGGGAGCAATGCGGACACGGAAATTCTGGTCCCCGGCGTGTAGGTGGTTACCTGTCCCAATCTGCCAGGCGCTCCCACACACGCCTAAGGGCACGGGTATCTACTAAAGCCAAACCTCAGCTTAAGGCGACGTTTCCATCCTACAAAGAGAAACAACGAGACGCGCAACCCACGGCCAGCCCTGCACCGGGAACTCTGGGCTTGCCGCGCTCGCCCGGCTGCCCCAGCGCCGCTCAGGCCGGGTTTGACTGAGCCCCGCCTGCCCGCCCGCGGAACAGGTGTTTCCACAGCCACGGCGCCAGGTTATTTCCGAGAAGAAACCGAATGCAACATTTTATTCCCATTCACTTGCAAACAGGATCTCCAGACACCGGTATGGGGACAGCAAGAGGGCTGGTTTCACTGGCAGTCTGCCTACCTCTTTTTTTCCCCGTCGCTTTAGAAAACATGGGTGCATACATCATGGGTTTATACATACATACATATACACACACACACACACACACATATATATACGCATATACAATTACATATACACACGCATACGCATTTACATATATACACACACATAAATACATACATATATATACGCACGCATACGTATATACACATACACATATACACATACATAAATATATTATACTACACCTATATGCATGTGTGTATATATATATACACACATATATATACATCATTTAACAGACAAGCCAGCTTCCACAGCCTGCACGGCTCCCGGCCCGCAAGCCGCCAGCCCCGCACTGCCCCCCCGAGACCACAAGCCTCCCGCCCGTCCTGGCCTCACCGCGGGGCCGCCCTCCGAGCCTCACCGTGTGCTGATGGCCGGGCTCCGCCGCCGCCGTCGCCATGTCGGCCGTAAGCGAGTCCGCGCTAGGCCATGTCCCTTTAAGGCACGGCACCCGCGCGGCGGCTCGCTTGACTGCCATCCCGGGCTGCCAACGAGAAGGGAGGATGGGGTGCAGATCCCGCCCCGTCTCCCCGTCGGGACTGAGTGACTCGGCGAAAGCGCAATAAGAGCGGAGCGAGGGCGCCGCTCAGCCAATCGAGGGGGGCGGGCCGCGGGCGGCGGGCGGGCCCCTGCGGGCG